>CM027469.1:35208676-35795139 GCA_015776775.1 Magallana hongkongensis
CCCTTCTATTAAAAGTTTGACTCTGTATAGTGTCAAACTCAACAATTTACGTCGTATGTATATGCAAAGATATCCGATTAATGGGTATTAAGAAATGGTACAACACCTATCTATAAAACAGCAGTGACATACATTTCTTTTGGCGTTGAAACGTCGTATATAAATTATCTATGTACATTATTGTGTAAATCAATGCTACATTAGAAAGCTTACCAGTCCTACTGCCTTCTTGTTTGGCCAGGGTATATCACTCCGTCCAATAATGTTCCAAATAGACCTCAGTAGAGATATCACGTTCGGCGCCACAAGTGTAATAAGACACATGAAGAACGCCTGATAGTTACGACTGGTCACTTCTTTCTCAATTTTCAGACCCTGCACAAGACCGAACAGAGTAATTTTACTCAAAACGAGGCTCGCTAATAATACAGCAGCGAATATCAAGGTAGTGGCCCATTTGAGAATCACGATGAGTTTGGTGGGTCCCTGATGTGGGGTACTCTTGTTTGTACATCGCTCTATCTTGGATTGTTTCTTCACACTCAGATAAGACACGTCCACTTCCTCCTCTTTTCGTTTCACTTTTACTTCCGGTGACGCCATCGTGTATTGCCCGGTAAGTTCAGCCCGCTCATCAACGGTTGGCAGTGGACTGGATGCAATCTACAAAATATCCTTTTTTTATTTTTAACTTTTTGAGTGGAATCTAACTGTTCTAACGTATGTGTTACATTTATCGCTAATGACCAGGCTCCGGGGCCATCAAACTTAGATGCGCTTACTTTCGTTCTCAGTCTTTTTTTTCGATCACTATTTATTTCTTTTAAAAACAGCGAGATCAAAACTAAGCTCATCTGAGTTTTATTGTCCCTGGTCGTGCTCTAGTTCGCAGTATGTGTTAACAAATATGAAATGAAAGTTCACATATTTCACACATACATTTCACACATATATTAAATATTTACATCCACTAAGTATGATTCCCTCTATTTTCTACTGAAATTGATGGTAATTCACGGGTCTGTAGATTCAGTTCTACCAAGTATATCGATCAGTCGAAACTTTCAGAAACTTTAGAAAACCGGTGACTGCATAAAATGCATGTAATCATGATGATGTCAGACTCAAATTCTTATATAAGACGACTTCGCTACTATTTATCTAACGTACTGATGTATATTAACAATGATTTAGTTGTGTTTACTTACTCTAAACAATCAATTTTCTAGTACTCATCTGTGAAAATGAAGATGTAAAAAGGAACAATAAAATGCTCTCTTCAATGCGCATTATGAAAGTAGCGATCATTGCAGAAAAAAATACTCGCGTAAGCGAATTATGTTTTTTTTTCTGTAATTTTGCAACTTTTATATCCTGCATAAATCCCCACAACAAGCATTTTATTGTTAAAAAATACTAGGTGCATATTGATTTTAGATAGATTAAATTTCTCTTTTACTTAAATAGTGGTGTATAATACATACAGTTGTAATATTTCCTTATGTACATTCTGTATGTATCATACACCCGAATATCAACTCAGTGTATAATAACATCCTTACATAAATCCTCAACATTTACTCTGATCTTTGATCTTTATACTTATGCATGTATATTTTCAATCCTCTTGACGCTCTGCTATTTTTTTCATTATTTACAATGTGTTTAAAGTAGCGTATAGGCCTGAAGGGCCAGATGTTAAAAATATACTTATTAATACTAATATCACACTTGAAAATATATGTACATGTCACTATTAATAAATTATTTACTGAATGTGATTGAAGTCGTTTCAATAACCAAAGGTTTCAAATGAAGTTTGAATTTATTCTCTCGAATTGCATGAACGTCAGAAACGTTATCTAATCATGAATCACAGAATCACATCATTATGACTGAGTCTTTCACACATAATATCTTTCAATTAATTTTTAATATTTTTTTTTGCGAGTTACATTCATTAACGAGCATTTTGAGAGTATTCCTTGAACAATACATAACCCCCTTTTGGCACCCCAAATGTCGGTGGTTTTTTTTTAAGACAAACCCGACTGGATATGAAAAAACGATCATTAAGGTCTTCCGTTTCCAACGGAAGACCTTTCTATTATTGTGCGGGAAAGATTATTAGGGTTTTCCGTTTTCAACGGAAAACCCTTCTGTTATTCTACGGTTTCTTTTTCTTTATTATTAGGGTTTTCCGTTTTCAACGGAAAACCCTTCTGTTATTCTACGGTTTCTTTTTCTTTATTATTATACTTTTTTTTCTTTTTCTGACTTTTTTGGAGCGTTATATCTCAGAAACTATTCAACCGATTTACACAAAATTTGTAGGAGATATAAAGCATCAATGTCGCTACTGACTATAAAAATTTTAACTGATTACGTCACTTCCGGTTTCAGATATAGACGATTTTGTAAATTTGTAAGGGTCATTTTGTCCACGCATCTCCTCTGAAACTAATCATGATAAAAGCTTGAAATTTGCAGGGATTGTAGATGAATGTCTGTAGATTTCCCTCCATGCTTCCAATTGCGAAAAATGCGCAAGGCCTAGAAGCTCGCCTGAACCTGAAAATTAGCACCAAATTTTTTCAAAAATTTTTCGCACATTTTCCGTAATATCTTTTGACGTATAAATATTTTGTTAAAACATGTAATGCAAAAGCTGTTTCAATTTGCACGGGCTTTTATTTGATATCAAGAAAAAGGGGCTGGCCCGTCAAATTAGGGGCAAAGAGGGCTCTAAAGTCTTTTTGCAATAACTTTTTAGTGAACAATAATTTGTTTTCAATTATAGAAGCAAAAATGTTCATTGTACAGCTGTTTATCTATACAGTACCATACCTAAGTCATATATTACGTAATTAGGGGTATCAAGGGGCCAGAAGTTCAAAACTTTGATCATTAATATCTGAAAAAGGAGAAATATTTTGAAAAGCAATGTAGAACAAAAGTTGTTCAAAATAATGTTTTGTACAATATGCTACCTTAAATGTTTTTGTTTATGACCCCATTTAGGAGTTAAAGGGCCGGCCCCTAAAACACATTTGTACATATATCTCAAGAACGGTAAACATTTTGTGAACACTTGTTAAACAAAATATGTTTATATTTACAAGACCTTTCATTTGATGTCAAGAAAAGGGGGCTGGCTCCTTAAATTAGGGGTCAAGAGGGCTCTAATGTCTTCTTATAATAACTCTTTACTGAACAATATTTTGTTATTAATTATAGAAGCAAAAATGTTCATTGTACAGCTGTTCATCTATACAGTACCATACCTAAGTCATATATTACGTAATTAGGGGTTTCAAGGGGCCAGAACTCAAAATTCTGATCATTAATAACTGAAAATGGAGAAATATTTTTGAAAGCAATGTAGAACAAAAGTTCATCAAAATAATGTTCTTAACAATATGATACCAAACATTTTGTTGTTAGTGGCCCCGATAAGGGGTTAAAGGGTCGGCCCCTAAAACGCATTTGTACAGATATCTCGAGAACGGTTTACAATTCATGAACACTTGAAGAACAAAATATGTTTATATTAGCGAGACCTTTTATTTGATATTTAGAAAAAGGGGCTGACCCTTCAAATTAGGGGCCAGAAGGGCTACTAAGTCTTTTCATAATAAATCTTTTCTGACCAATAATTTGATAATATTATAAAGCAGCAAAGAAGCTTTTATTAAGCTTAATTTAAAACCGAAACCCGTTTTAAAATCGGACGATGCATTACAGAGATATCGGGGTTTAAAAATTGATTTTTCCGGAAATTTTGATTCCGCGTCCTTGGTTTAAAAAAAAGCGTAATGTTTAAAGTAAAATTAACTCGTACCAAAAATAATTGTTAAGTCGTACTTGAACACATTCGGATTTATTTTTTTGGTTAAGTCGTTCTTGAAATCGGAAAGGTGTTTGTTAAGTCGTACTTAAAATCATTCGTATTTTGTTAAGTCGTACCAGGAATAATTCGATTTTTTTCATATCTTAATTACTCTTGTTAATGGTTTAAGAGCTCTGCTTCTTACGGGAACTCCCAGCTTTACTTTAGACATTAACGGAAGACCCACTCGTTGCTTTGCAACGAGCTTTGCTCTAGTTATACTTTTTTTTCTTTTTCTGACTTTTTTGGAGCGTTATTTCTCAGAAACTATTCAATCGATTTCCACCATATTTTTAGGAGTTATAAAAGCATCAATGTCGCTACTGATTATTAAAATTTCAAATGATTACGTCACTTCCGGTTTCAGATATGGACGATTTTGAAAATTTTAAGGGTCATTTTGTCCACGCTTCTCCTCTGAAATTAATAATGATAAAAGCTTGAAATTTGCAGGGATTGTAGATGAATGTCTGTAGATTTCCCTCCATGCTTCCAATTGCGAAAAATGCGCAAGGCCTAGAAGCTCGCCTGAACCTGAAAATTAGCACCAAATTTTTTCACAAAATTTTCGCACATTTTCCGTAATATCTTTTGACGTATAAATATTTTGTTAAAACATGTAATGCAAAAGCTGTTTCAATTTGCACGGGCTTTTATTTGATATCAAGAAAAAGGGGCTGGCCCCTCAAATTAGGGGCCAAGAGGGCTCTAAAGTCTATTTGCAATAACTTTTTAGTGAACAATAATTTGTTATCAATTATAGAAGCAAAAATGTTCATTGTACAGCTGTTTATCTATACAGTACCATACATAAGTCATATATTACGTAATTAGGGGTTTCAAGGGGCCAGAAGTTCAAAACTTTGATCATTAATATCTGAAAAAGGAGAAATATTTTGAAAAGCAATGTAGAACAAAAGTTGTTCAAAATAATGTTTTGTACAATATGCTACCTTAAATGTTTTTGTTTATGACCCCATTTAGGAGTTAAAGGGTCGGCCCCTAAAACACATTTGTACAGATATCTCAAGAACGGTAAACATTTTGTGAACACTTGTTAAACAAAATATGTTTATATTTACAAGACCTTTCATTTGATGTCAAGAAAAAGGGGCTGGCCCCTCAAATTAGGGGTCAAGAGGGCTCTAATGTCTTCTTACAATAACTCTTTACTGAACAATATTTTGTTATTAATTATAGAAGCAAAAATGTTCATTGTACAGCTGTTCATCTATACATTACCATACCTAAGTCATATATTACGTAATTAGGGGTTTCAAGGGGCCAGAACTCAAAACTCTGATCATTAATATCTGAAAAAGGAGAAATATTTTTAAAAGCAATGTAGAACAAAAGTTCTTCAAAATAATGTTCTTAACAATATGATACCAAAAATGTTGTTGTTAGTGGCCCCGGTAAGGGGTTAAAGGGTCGGCCCCTAAAACGCATTTGTACAGATATCTCGAGAACGGTTTACAATTCATGAACACTTGTAGAACAAAATATGTTTATATTAGCGAGACCTTTTATTTGATATCAAGAAAAAGGGGCTGACCCCTCAAATTAGGGGCCAGAAGGGCTACTAAGTCTTTTCATAATAACTCTTTTCTGACCAATAATTTGATATTAATCATAAAGCAGCAAAGAAGCTTTTATTAAGCTTAATTTAAAACCGAAACCCGTTTTAAAATCGGACGATGCATTACAGAGATATCGGGGTTTAAAAATTGATTTTTCCGGAAATTTTGATTCCGCGTCCTTGGTTTAAAAAATAGCGTAATGTTTAAAGTAAAATTAACTCGTACCAAAAATAATTGTTAAGTCGTACTTGAACACATTCGGATTTTTTTTTGTTAAGTCGTTCTTGAAATCGGAAAGGTGTTTGTTAAGTCGTACTTAAAATCATTCGTATTTGTTAAGTCGTACCAGGAATAATTCGTATTTTTTCATCTTTTATATTTTAGTTACTCTTGTTATTGGTTTAAGAGCTCTGCTTCTTACAGGAACTTCCAGCTTTACTTCCGACATTAACGGAAGACCCACTCGTTGCTTTGCAACGAGCTTTGCTCTAGTTTTTTCTTTTTTTTTTTTTCTTCCTAGACGCGAACTTTGAGGCTTCATATCTTGCTTATTTCTGCACGGTTTTTGCTCAAATTTTCAGGGCTAATGTACTTTACAAAACACTATCTTAAGCAATTCATAAAATTTAGAATTCCCTTTCCGTTAAAGAGTTATTCCCCTTTTAAAAATTTTTAGGGCCTTTTGTTTCCAGACAAAGGGTCCGAGACTATGATAGCAGGGAATGGGAATCCAACGAATTTGAATAACAGAGACATTGTAGTTGTGCACATCTGTTTTTGTTTTTAGATTACGTTTTTTATTTAGGAAAAGGTAGGGGGTCAAAAAACAGGATTCAAAAAAGTGCGAAAATTTAGACATATTTTCCTTTATATCTTTTAAACGAAAAATATTTTGTTAAGACATGTAGAATAAAAGTTGTGCAAAATATAGAGGGCTTTCATTTGACACCAATAAAAAAGGGCTGGCCCCTTAAATTAAGGGCCAATGGCCCCTAAAAAGTTTTGCTTAATAACTCAAAAACGGTTAGGATTTTGATATGGCTGTCGCTGGAAAAGTTGTTTGTTGGGATCTCATAAAGGTCGCTACAATGTTATTTTGTATGTGATTTGTGTAGTATGAGTGTAAAAAGCTTTACATGTTAACATGTACCTGTTTTCATTTGACAAGTTAACGAAAGTCTTTGCGCGTACAACTGGCATAAAGTCACCGCAGAAAGTATGCTGGTTTATACAAACGGCATTAATTCATAAGAATTTTTTTTTTTAGAATACGTGCTTTTTTTAGGAGTTTAAGTCATTGTTGTTAAGTTCTTATAATGCACAACCCTTAAAAACGGGATTTGGAAAACAAATCATTGTTTTTCTTTTCTAGTAAACCACAAAATATGGAATTAAAAAAAATCTATGCATTACATTTTAGTTATTAACTCCATACATTTAAAATCTACCTTGAATCAGAGCTGGTGTGTACCATTACGTAAGCTCTCCCTCGCCCGCGGCCGAGAAAATCGGTCACCATGGTCGCGGCTGGACTACCTAGCGGTCAGGGGTTATCTAATACACGAGAGTTGCGTCTCTCATATATGATTTTATTTATCCGCAAACCCAAGAATTGTTTTCGTTTTGATTACACATGTTTTTTTATGGATTAAACGATTGGGTGTCAATTAAGAAATCGTTCAGTTAATTAATAAAGCAATGTCATTCTCAATCTAAAGCAATAATAGATATAGATAAATTGTGGGTTTTAAGTTTAAAATAAATAACTTCTATTTGATAGAGTAAGGTCATTATACTGCAATTTTCAAGGCTTACTGGGTTCTGAGCTGTGTGGGTCTGTGCGTTGTACCTTTACGTAATCTATCGTTCGCCCACGGCCGAGGATCTCAGCCACGGCTGCACTACATAGCGGTTATTTATACACAAGATTCGCACACCGAGACTCACACTTCCATGCATATGAACGTGTTTGAGTTAATATAGTCGTAAATACAAGAACTGTTTTAAAATTTTATGTTATAAAAGTTTGTCCATTTTTTATTTATATAATTAAATTTGAGTGTAAATGAATATTAATGTTAACCCAAATCGGAAACATCGTCAGACATAAATTAATGGTTGGTTTGTTTATATAAAATATTTTATAAACTGTACAAATAATGTTTTAAATCAACAACAACAACAAAACCCCCTAAATATTAAACATTTAAATGATGATCATCCATCGCCCATGGCTGAGGAGATCCGGCACGATTGGACAAGTGATCCGCGGTCGGTTCGTGATCTTGTACCTTATCACGCGTTCATGTTTCATATTATGGCATTTTGCACGGACACAACTATATTTTATTATGTTTTCAACTATTATTTTGGTTTAAGATGAAAAGATAAATTTATTTTACTTGTACAGTTGATTAAGCATTGGTGTATACGATAGCGTACAAGGTAGTTTAAAAATCAAATCAAATTATAATCAAAGTTCCATGTTACATGTTTGCGGTAGGTGCTAGCACGATAAAAGAATGTCCTGAGTTGAGGCATTCGATGATTATTTAAAAGAATATTCACATGAGTTTTAAACAACTTTAGATTAGATTCTGTCGGTCACATATTAATCACTTCTGTAGTTTTTCTACATGTTCGTTTCATTATGGAAGCGAACTCATTGCTGCCCCCCCCCCCCCCCCCCCCCCTCCCGCCCCGCTGACAGGAGCTCGCGCTGTATTTTTTTTGGGGGGGGGGGCGAAACGATATCAAGATCTGTCGAAAATCATTTTTGGTGGCTTCTTCTTATGTGTAACATTTTGTTTCACTTTCCCAACCGTTTGTTTATTCGGTCAGTCTGTGTTAATTCAATCGCCACGTGCGACCGAGAATCTTGTGTCGCTTCAGCGCACACAGCTCAGAACATATATAGCCCCGGGTCATCAATTGTTATGTAATTGAGTAACAGTTGGAATGGTGCTTTTACTACATAAAATATAAATAAAAAAATCATCCAGAAAAAATGTTACCGTAACTCAATAGTCAATACCAAAAATAAAAATCCGTATGATTACAAACTGAAATCGGTTTTTCAGTATTCGGCGGGATTTGATTTTTTCTTCTAACATTAGTATTTTTATTGGTTTAAGAGAATACGATGTAAAAATACAAACAGGAAATAAATCTGATATTATTTACATTGATAATGTTGAAAAATATTTAAAATTAAATTAGTCACATTCGTTAGAAAACAATGTTATACAAACATCCGATAATTTTTTTCCTATGTCGTATCATTCGCGTAAATAAATATGTTCTGTACATATCCATGTACCTCAGAAAAAATTCAAATGATTAAACAAAAAAGAAAGTTGTAATTACTATTTCGGATTTTTTTCAAAGTAATTTAACATTGTATTGAAAAGAACAAGAAATAAAAATGATTTAAATTTTTGACTCAATCTTCGTATATATTACCGGCGCTCCTTACATGTATAACGGCGTTCAGTGTATATAGATTATCATGATCTATTTGAATTAAGTTCCATTCGTAAAGATTCCCTTAATAATTTATTGCATGACTGTGTACATTGTAGGCAAATCCCTGTGCGTTAATTACGTCTTGTTTTCCGTTAACAGTGGTTTAAGTAATTAAAATAATTACTTGTAAAAATATCTATAATCGGGATTCTAAAGAACTTACTTCCCGCAATTCATAGAAATGATCAGTATGTTTTCTTTCTATGTTTACATTTAATTTTGTTCAAATAATTAATAAATTTTCTATCATTTAAATTGTGTGCTTCATCAGATACTGATTCCAATTACCTTGAAGTCATTAATTTTTCCATTGGCTATTGACAAAAAAAGAGACGCTTGACCATCCAATGAAAACAAATACACAGAGTTTGATTGACAGGTTCAGCCAGGTGCAGGTCTCACCCGATGTCCGAGGTTATGTGTGCCGCGAGTGGTCTCAATAAGAGTTATCGATGTAAATAAATTAAAAAAAGATACATGCTTATCAAAACATGCTCGTGTAAGTTAAAGTTGATTAAGGCTTGTTCCAACAGAAATCATGTTTTGCTAACTGTATTTAATATTTTTTATGTATAGCGAATTTTAATATTGTACAGTCATTTTACCGGTAACTAATCAGTATGCGGTTTCTCGTGCATGCAACTATTATTATCAAAATTCCAATTTTTTTTTATTTTTTGTTTAAATCGCGTTTCTTTGTCCTTCTAAACTGTATCAAACTTCCGAAAATATAAAGGATGAATTACGGAGACAGTAATTTCAACACCCCCTCCAGTTTCCTAGTTTCGAATTCGTTTCCCAGTATCGAATTAAGCGCCCTTTATCACTTCTGACCGAATATTTTGAGGCGAATTAATTTCAAAAATATTCTAGAGGTACATGTTAATGGACTTATAAATGAACAAGGAAAAACGATTGTGGGAATATGTCATTTAAACAAATTATATGATCGTTATTTTTATCATACCGTTTTCCGGTCAAATTGAAACTGGACTTAAACAGTTTTCATTTCCGTTACTTTATAATATTGAATTTTCATAAAAACACTTTATAATAGTAATTGATGATAAGTAGTTGCCATTTTCCTTTGTTTTTCCCGTATATCTATCAATTTTTGCAGCCAAATAATACTGCTGTCGCAATGAACCGTAACTAGGAAAACTACACGTGGTTCTATTTGAAGTCGTAATTTCATTCAAAGCTCCATTATTATTTGATATGATGTATTATCTTTTTAAATGAATTATATTTACTAATTATTCACTAAATAGGGATCAATAACAAACTTATTTTCATAGTAAGGCTTAATTGTTTTCACACTTTCGTTTTTTCTGCTTTGAACATCCGGTAGCTCATATCTGGGGCACATTTTTAATTTGTAAACAATTCGGTAAATAATCGTGCAAATGGCAAACAACTTCACGTACTGATATAATATTTATTTCTGTGTTATAATCACCTAGCTAGAATTTTTTAAAACCTCAACTTTGTCTTCCACCAATAATTTTTCTAAAAATTATTCGATACTGGCAAATATTCGTTACCGGTAAAACTGTACCAGTACTGAAACATCGTATAAAAACGTTATATACTAGTATACATGTACTCTGTAACTAGTCGTCTTTTAATACATATACCTTTCTTTTGTTTGTTAAAAATAAATTCAATTTTGTTAAAGGATAAGTATATCATTTCTTCTAGATTTTTTTTTCATGAAAATACCTACAAGAGAGTTTTGCCAATCACAAACAGTTTAAAGTACATGTAATGTAAAACACGGGCTCCATTTTGAAACAAATTGTCAGAGAGTTCCGAATGAAATCTGATAAACGTTTCACATGGTTCTCGCACGCTTTGCTCGAAATGATTTAAACGCATTGTCCGAAATTCTGCACGCTTTGTCCGAAACGCTAAACGGTTTACACGAAACGCTTCACGATTCACACGAAACGCTAAACGGTTATTACGAAACGTTTTTCGCACGTAAGTCGCACGCTTTTTTGTTGTTGTATAGTAGTACGTTTCAGGGTCTGTAAATTTTGTCAGCACGCAACAATTCTAAATTGCACATTGTCTTCAAAAATTTACAAATATTTAAATAAAGAAGTTATCTTAGAGAAAAGGTTACATGTTTTGTAAACGGGTTCGGTTTAAAAAAAAAACACAATTCCTGACATGACACATGAGTACATACTGTTTATTACAATGCTTGCTACCCTCTGAAAATTTAACTCGCCATTAAATATCTCATTTTTTAAATAATGTTTGTTACGATTACATAAACTGTGTGCGACAAATAGTTTTCCTAAAACATTTTCTTACTTTCTTTTTCAAAACACGTTTTATATGCAGGCTTTCAATCACAACACGTTTTTATAACAAAAGCAGAACTGAAAGTTTAGTAATTATAATCGTTTGACACCATATCACATATATTTTCAACTCGCAGCAACAACGGAAGACCTACTCGTGGCTTTGCCACGAGCTCTGCTCTAGTTTAAGATTACATTCTTCATCTTTTAAGAGTTCATTAGGTAAAACCACACGACGGCTTAGCACCTGTAACCCGATCAAAAATAAGAGAGATTTTCCAAAAAAAAATTAATAAATAAATAAAACCAGCAACCTAAAAGTAACGCATTCAAACTCGATGAATGATGATTGTATTGTTGATGGAATGGTTTAGATAGATTGGAACGGAAAAGTCCGGTCTTCTCTTTTCTAACATTCACAGTATTACAACTTCAACTCAACCCGATCGTAAACAAAAGTCACATTTAAATACTTAAAAGCTACTCAGACAGTTTGAGATTGATAAACAATAATAACAAATATGGAAAACGAAGTGAGGACAGAATGACAAACAAACACACTACGATAAAGACCCACCCCCCCCCACCCCACCCTTCCGACTTCTATAAGTAGGGAAAATTAGTCAAATTTACTCATTATATAAAATTACAACAAAATATTTTTTTTTATCCCTTAAACGGATCATTAAATGATCATAAATAGTAATGTTTGTATTTAAAAAAAATCGAGTGTGTACAAAATGCAGTGTAGATTTAAATGTACTTATCAGCGTAAAAATGTTTACCTGTAAACTTTACCTGGTGCACGTCAGCGAGTGTATGTAATTTTTAAACCGTACATCACTAGTTTTATATACTTACCCGATTCCTTTTATCTAAAACAATAGTTAAACTTTATCTGTTTATCGATCTTCTAATCAAACTTGACCGGCATATTAAAACAATACTTAATACTTACCGACCGACTACTCGGGTCCATGGTCAACTTTACGTTTTAAAATGAATGTTGATTCGATGGATTTAACACGGAAGTGAAATTAGAAATTGAACTTTAAATGAACGCTCGGCTGATCTCTCTACATTACAGAGTCAGGGCGAGTCGTTGTTGTCGGCCGCCATCTTTCTCCCTTATCTTCTAATATCCCCCTCTACAACTCGAGCTAATACATCACATGAATATTTCTTCCATACTTCCGGATCCGCCATTAATTGTTTAATTTTTAATTCATTGCTGTATCGTCTATCAGTCACATGAGCAGGGGAGGGGGGGGGGGTCTACCTTGTCGGGTTCATTTGTACTTATATCGCTGTCACGAGCATGCACAGGTATACACGGCGCTCGGGCGCGCGGTTATCTATCTTTTTATTTACACATTGTTCAATCTTTATCAAGCTTTATCAAGAATATGAGGTAGCTAGACATTACAATTAAACAATTTTGACAGGGACACATATATGTTTTCGTAATGGTTGCCTCATCTGCTACCACTCTAAAAAAAGTTTTACTTAGTAATCATGTTTTACTAAAAATCATATTAATAAGTAATAGGTAATTACTTAACATTTACTTACAAATTTAAAACAGTTACTGAACTTCATATCAATTACTAAATAAAAATATTTTACTTACATTTACTTAATGTGTAAAAATGTTTTACTATTATGAAAAAAAGGACAATCATTTACTAAAAACAAAACATGATTTACTAAGTAATTCCTTTACTGATATTTGTTATGATAAGGAACTATCATATACTTAACATGATTTACTAAGTAATTCCTTTACTGATATTTGTTATGATAAAGAACTATCATATACTTAAAGCAAAAAAAAGACTTACTATATAAGTATATTATGTGTGTGTGTGTGTGAGAGAGAGAGAGAGAGAGAGAGAGAGAGAGAGAGAGAGAGAGAGAGAGAGAGAGAGAGAGAGAGAGAGAGAGAGAGAGAGAGTTTGCACACAGACAGGTTGGGCAATACAATAGGAATTTGAAAGTGACTAGCCTCTCAGAAATGGCATAAATCTCCTTTGCTTTCAAAAAGGCTTAATTGTCCTTTTTTATCAGAATTATATACTTGTCCATGCAAGGTTGTCTTATTGTCTCCACCTTTAAGAATCTTGATTCGCCATTACCAGCAGAGTCATGATCGAGAAGAACTAGATAAATATTGCATCCCGCACCTTAGATCTCCAGATTTCCGCATGATTCCGCATATTTTCCTCATTTTAAATACGGAAAAAATGCAGAGAAAAGACGGAGAAAATTAAATAATACGGAAATGCAGAAAAAATCCGTAAATGATCATGAAAATATAAGGAAATAATATGGAGAATTGGATTTAGAATATTTTTCATCTGGAAAAAATACGGAGCTCTGAACTTTTTGTTTTGTTTTTGTTTTGTTTACTTCCTGAGCTTGCCAAAGCTTTACCAGAAATAAGACTTATACAATTTTATACACATTCAGCACAACTTTATAATGAATTGCTGTTATAATTTTGTATATTTGTATAGAGAAAAAAAAATCTAATTAATATTTTCGGATTTCAGTTTAATTCTAAGATAGTCTCAATAAAAATTTTTATTATTACGAAAATACGATCAACTTTAATCGCATGTTGTTTCATTACATAAAAGGCAAAATGACCCCCCCCCCCCTCCAGACCCCACGTATTACGTGAACACCAACCTGTCTGTTCTTTTGTTATGCCATATTCTTTTTTCCTACGTTCAAATATCACTTAACTTATATTGGAGTGTCTAAACTGCTTGATGTTGAATCATGAAGATTGAAGAATTTTTTCGTATGCTGTTCAGTGTTTGTTTCTACTTTTACTTTTGTTTCAATGTTAAGCTACGCGCGCGCTGATTGGTCGATCAATAGCTAGCCGCCAATTTTCACATATTCGATGCTGCCATGTTGTCTGCCATCACCGATATGGTAAAATGAATGAAAATAAGGGAATAAGGCTGTGCACAAGGTAAAAGAAAGATTGTCAATGGAGTGTTTACTTTTGGAATATCCACGGCTAAACAGAGGACGAATAGAAGTGAATGAATCGAGTCTCAACACCCAAGGTCACTGCATGCACCATCTCGTGCATGATCATGAGCACGTTTTTGAAAAAGTAAGTGAAGTAATGAAAATATATTCGTTGAATGGCAGTTTAAACAGTTATTGGAATATAAAACGAAAGACTGTGATCTTTTATAATGAGTTTACACTGGCGTCAGAAGCAAATTGAAAGTGGGGGGGGGGGGGGGGGGGGCTAGACTAATCCTCAGAAATATTGAGGAAAAAAAACTAATTCCCAAAATCATGGAAATCCTCATCCGTGCGCGGGGGGGGGGGGGGGTATGCCTATACTTCCCAAAAAAAAAATCTGACCTACCAATTTTTTTTAACCCAAAACATGAAATTCCTAATCCGTGGAGGGGGATGGGGGGGGGGGGGGGGGGGCTAGTATGCCTATGACTCCAACTTCTTAATCTTTCAAGGTAAATTTAGAAACAATTATCATAGCTGCGAGAAAAAATGGGGGAGCTGAACCCTCTATGATGCTATGTCCCTAATGATTAGGTCTAACTTTGCAAAAAAAGTGGGGGAGGGCTAAGCCCCCCCCCCCCTTGGTTCCGACGCCTAAGGTTTAACAGTTTAAGGCCGTCCCTATGACAATGCCGGTTGTCAAAACAAGCAAAACGCTCCTTATTGACATCGTTGTGATGCATGAACAAATATTTTAAATTCAAAATTTATTTAAACAACGCCAAATTTAGTGAATTATCATTACATAGTATATAAGTACATTTTATATAACTTACATTTTTATTACTTAAATAAAAGAATTCATGTTCTACTCACATAGTCAGAGTTAGTAGTGCAAATTTGTAGCTATATTGATTAATAGATCAGTAGATGGAGTAATACATGATAAACTAATTTGTTTTTCTTAGAAAATGCTTTAAATTTGAAAAAAATTGTGCTTATATGAAATCCATTTATCTTCCCAATAGGTGTCTGTCCTGGTGACCGGGTTACACAGACCTAAAGAAAACCTTGCATGAACAACTAACTCACTGATTTTATGATCAAATGATGCAAAATAAGTGAAGACATAATTTGTGTAAGACTACGTAGAAAAGCATATAAACAATAGTGCTGAAGTCTGACCATTCCATTGTGGACATTATTGTGATATTCGGCTATTTGTGTGATATTGTTTATGTGTGAAATTAAATCGGAGAGCACATACAGGAGCTAGACTGTCATAAAAGACATCAAGAATGCCTTAAAGATTGCCGTGATCAATTGTAATATGACCAGTGACCTTGCATTCAAGTTTATCAATCTGCAGCAACAAATCATCACTGATTGGTTGAGTACTATTTGTCAAATTTCATTAGGGTTTGTTCATCAATTTTGTGTTTATTTTTTAAATTTATAAAATGTGCAAAATTTAAAGTTTGCGGCAACTGTTTGTCGCAAATTTGCAGCAAACTCTCTGCAAATTGACGTTGCATTAAAATTTTGTACAAATTAACGTCATTTTATTAATTAATGGACCTTATTTTCTGATTTAAGTTGTTAAATATAAAATTATCTGGAATTAATTTAATTTCTTCCTAGGTATATCTATTTTTTCCTTATTTTTATTGTTTTTATAGGGTTACTTATATTTCTGTGCATGTTTGAATAGTTTGATTGTTTACAATGTACATATAGTTGTGTGTCATTACGTATTTTGCCATGCATATCCTGCAAAATGTTTAAAAATGCAATGTTGAGGTATGTTATACAACTAATATTTTGGTTGTTGTGAAGGAAACGAGAGAATT
The DNA here is from genome assembly GCA_015776775.1 of Magallana hongkongensis. Taxonomy (NCBI): domain Eukaryota; kingdom Metazoa; phylum Mollusca; class Bivalvia; order Ostreida; family Ostreidae; genus Magallana; species Magallana hongkongensis. The sequence goes on from CM027469.1 coordinate 35,224,821, forward strand.
TCCTTTCAAGTGTATATAAAAATGTGAAATACAATTTTTCTATCCATTATTTTTTTTCAGTAAAGCTTTAAATTGCAATTATTACCAACATATTTTCTACATACTGTAGCTTTTTTAAAGAACTTTCTTATCTGGAAAATTAATTGCAATGCTTGTGGTTGCTTGAAGTAATTACTGTTTTCTCTCAAGTGCACATTTGTTGTAAATCCAAGCTAGTCAAATTAGAAACCTTGTACACATAACATTTTGTTAGCCAGTTTATTTATATGTGTTATGGTATTTATTGATTTACACAGTTGTCTGGTGTTTTTTTCCCCTAAAGTTTTCTTAGTTCACAGTTATCAGCGAGTGCAAGGAAACAGAATTTTAGGCGTTCAATTTTTAAAAAAAATGTTATATAATATTTGGAGAATAATATGTCTACAACAAGTAAAAAACAAATGGGTGAACCATATTGGTATGAAATAAGTAAATTATTTAGATAAGATAAGTATTGCTATTACTTAATTATAGAATATTTTAAAATAAACGAATTTGATTACTTGAAATGAGAATTATATTGATTAATAAATAACAAGTATTTATATACATTTTAGTAATTGCAAAAAAAAAGTAAATAGTGAGTAATAAATCTGTCTACAAATAATTAAGTTATTAAATTACCTATAACAAACCATATTACATAAACTAATGAAAATAAATGAATTTGATTACTTGAAATGAGAATTATATTGAGTAAATAAAAAACATATTTATATATATTTTAGTAATTGCAAAAAAGTAAATAGTCTACAACAAGTAATTAAATTACTAATAACAAAATGATTCTGATTACTTAAAATGAGTATTAAATTGAGTAAATAAATAACCAATCTGTATATACATTTAAGTAATTGCAGAAATGATGAGTAAAATAAATCATAAGTAATTGTATTAGTTGTATATACTAATTACGATTCCAATTACTAAACGAGATTGCCTTTTACTTGCTATTCTGACTAATTGTATTACTTAATAGTTATAGTTTTTCTTAATTCAAATTTTAAAAATGTATAGTAAAACTTTTTTTAGAGTAACTGCTTTAATCAAATAAATCATTTTAATTTAGTGTTTTTAATTTCCGAGAGAAATCTTTATTTTGGAGAGAGAGAGAGAGAGAGAGAGAGAGAGAGAGAGAGAGAGAGAGAGAGAGAGAGAGAGAGAGAGAGAGAGAGAGTCATACACTTAGGCAATAAGGTACACTGCAAATATTTTGCAATATTTTAGAAAACAAAATACTAGTAAATGAATTCATTAACACGTAGGAGAGTCAAGGTGGTTACCATTAATTATAATATAGATTTCAATACCCCCCCCCCCCCCCCAAAAAAAAAAAGAAGGAATATTATTGAACAAAAAAGATAATTTCCTAATAATCATCATCTACTCTAATAATTAGATGACGATTATGAAATGTCTATCAACAATAATGATACATTAAGAATAACAGAAATTAAAAGTCTTCAAAACAATTCTTGATTACATGACTAGGTCGGTGTTGTCACGGACGGTTCGTGTTTTATTGGCTTAACTCGCTTCCGTCGGAAACTTTAATTTCTATACCTGTACCAAAGTTTGTAATGAGCACTCGCTGAATTAGTTTGAATATCAAATCAAAGAGTGGGACAAAGGGTTTATAAACCAGTTATTAAAATATGATTTATATAAATCAACTGTTTATATATAGTGTTTGAATAACTATTCATACCCCATATTTACTGGTCATAACATGTGTATCAGTGAGAAAGATGTTCAAATCATCATTTAATTCTAGTTGTAGGACATGCGTTGCTTTTTATGATCTTGTGTATATTGTTTGATTACCAATTCAATTTTAATCGACCCTTTCGAAAACGCATTCTCTCATGTGACCTATTGCAATAGGTTTTTGTCTAACGTCATGACGATTACCAATTTGACATTTGTAGCTCAATTTTGAAAACTGCTAGTTCTATTCTGATCATTTTTGTTTGAAGCATGGCAAGGATAGGAGGAATACAAATTTTGAAACTTATGATCATTATTACAGTCCCGGATTTTATTGACGGGGGCAAAAGCAGGCGTAAGGGCAGCACCTGAGGTAAAACATGAAAACTGTTAAAGATCCATGTAAATATTGAGTAGAGAAAATGTATCAATATTTAATTATTAAATAAATTACGTGAGGAGGTTTATAAATGCCTACACAAAACATACTTTATATTTAATTTGATCAAATTATATAGGCATATATTATGAATATAATTATTCTTTTGTTTAGACAAATAAATCAGATACATGTGTATCAAACGTGCAAATAAAAAAAAATACTTTTTTTATTTACTAATGCGTCCAGGTAAGAGTACGGTCTATCATTCCATTTTCCGTCTTTTAATATATCGATGCAGTCAATTAAACATGCATCGGGTCAAATAAGTTTGGTTTATCAGGGTTCCAGTTGGTGAAGCCAAACAACGTGTTTGATTGGTCCCGACCGCATTGTCCCTCGGTGTCTCGATCCCATCGGCCCATGTCGTACAGCTATCGTTGTAACCTTTTCAACAATTGTCTGAAACAAAAATATAGTTGCTGAAATCATTTCAAGTAAACAGACAGAAAACATTAATTTCCCCTTCATCCATGATTCACCTGAACAAATGATTATACTAGTAATATTCTATTTTTCTTATTTTCACTGATCTAAAGATGATGAATAGCCATCTTCTTTTTTCTGTAAAGCGGGGTTAGGGGTGGGTAAACTTCACAAGGGAACCTTTCTTGGGGTTGATTTTAATCAACTCTCTAATGCAGTTACCCTGACAAAACGATATTGAAACACTGTTTTGACCTAAGCATAAATGATCACCGCTGACAAGATTAAGTGCATGAATTTAATCTATAAATTCAATATTTGTTTTCAGAAGCATTGTTTTTCAAGAAAACTCAATTCAACAAGACACTTTAAAAACCTTAAAGACATTGACATATTTTAATGCATCTTTAACACTAATCTCTGCGTTTTGGAGTTGCAACTACTAAATTGTATATGGTGTAATATTTTCTTTTTCTGATGAAAGCAAGAATGAAATGATTACATAAAACATAAAAACCTCGGTTGTTACATGTATGATACTTCGTATTAATTATATGCGAGAATCTTGACTAACATTTTGTTGATTGTCAACTGCTTTTTAAACTGAGGCTACTGGAAATTTTGGACCTTTCCAGGGGCTAAAACTTGAATGTAGGTATTAAGGAACAATTGTCTAAAATCTTTAGAACAACAATGCTCAATTTGTGATATGACTGCTGAATTATCCCGATACGAAATGTTAAACATCAGAATATCTTTGGAATAAATCTTATAGACATTATCTATTCTACTACAGTGTACATTGTTCAGACATATCGTATATGACTTCTCAAATCTGATTTTATTATGGCTTTCGATACTCAGGTGAGCGATGTGGCCCATAGTTTAATTAGTTTAATTTAATTTAATCATATTTTAACGTACCTAATATGTGTGTGTTACTTATCATTTAATAAATTATAATTGTTACTTTATCGTCTGTTTCTATATCCACCGAGTTCTCAAAAATATGAAGTATGAGACTCGGAAAATAAAGAAACGCCAAAGTATATTCGAGCAATACTGGTGTCTGCTTCATCACGTCGACAGTGAGTGGAATTAGTTCTCAGGAAATTGGGAAAAAATTCTCAGAAACAACATGTGTGAGATATGATTATCGAGGAAAAGTGAACACTGGTTTTTAAAAAATCGGCTGAAATTAAAACGTACGAGGCAGTGCTAATGTCGGGCGAAAAAAATGACGATTAAGTAAAACGGTTCATTAAAAATTTACGTACGTCCGGTAGTGGGTGTTATTAACGCAACACTCGTTGTTGTTGCTGCTAAGGAAAAGTCGGCACTAAGAACCGGGATTTTTTTTTAAAAGAAAGCTGTGGACACATAAATGTTAACTGTGTTTTCGCCCGTTCTTTAATGAGAGGAATAGATATCGTAAAAAAGAATAGGTACAAAACCGCTCGCAAAATGCTTGATGATTTTGCAAAAATAAAGATTTTCTAGATAAAAATTTCAAATGTATCAAAGAAAACAAGCATTCTGAGAGTATTGCATAAGCAATACACGTCCCCTACCGGTTTGTATTATTCTATGAAAGCTTCCAAGCACACAACTATTTCTGAGCTATTGTAAAATGTAAACGAGATATCATGCTTTAATCAGAGAAAAAAGAACAGGGGAAATTAAAACTATATGGTTGATATAGAAATTAAATACAAAATAGGTGAAGTAATACTCTTTATTTCATCTCCTGTAATTTCACCAAGTCTATTCTGTATTCGCTGGTAAAAATTTGTGAAAACAATGCACTGTTATGCACAATATCATTTCTTACCGTCTTCTGTACCCCGAATCAAACCAAACAGTTAAACAGCCCAACCCGACAACGAACCCGATTGTAATAATACAAAAAAAACCCCTGCCGATTAAATTTACAACACAATGTTTAACATTTTTTTTACAGAATTTATTTTTTTGTTAGATATGATAAAAGGAATGGTACAAGTAACGCACGATATTATTACTGACTACATTCTGGCCTCGTTTATTCAATACACTCCGAACCCGATAACGAACCCGAACATTAAACAATTGGAATATAAAAAATTAATTTTCTCGAAAATATGTCAATCAGACGCTACAAAAGTGTAAACTTGATCTGTAGTTTGACATTTTGAAGCTGTTCAGCAAGTTTCATATTATTCCCCAAATGCATAAAGAAAAGAATTGTGGAAAACTGAAGTGGGACAGACAGACGGACTGACGGACGGACAGACAGACGGACTGACGGACGCAGAGGAAAGCTGTAGTCCCCTCCGGTGCAACCGGTAGGGGACTAATAACATTGCACATGAACTAATAAATAACTAAATTATAACTAATAAAATTAAAAATGGTTCCAACTAGTTCGAGCACCTTCCTTCTATTCCTTGTGAGCTCTTGCACTTAACAAATGACCTTATTAACGTAGCTCTCTTCATTATACCAATAAAGAGAGCTTTGAGAAAGGAACATTCCATGGAGAGAAAATACGGCGTCAAGGACTAACGCAAGTGGTGACGATGTCAAGAACTTTGACCATTGTACAGAACATTATCTCTAATAGATAGTTACATAGTGTCTGCAGCTCTGGAGTATTTTGGGATGGATAAGTTGAATTACGTGCCAACCAAAAATTGTATACTAAGTTCAGTTGAATCAAGTGAATATGAGAAGAAGATGTCTCTTGTGCATTCATTAGAAACATTTATTGATTCATACATTATACTGTAAAAATGGTTATTTATGCGTGGGGAAATTTACTCTTGTTACGTGGAAAGCTTTAATTCGCGGAAAATACCCCCGCGCGTATGGTAAAAAAAAATTAAAACATTTGAGCAGTAATTCATGCATCCGCGTAATTAACATCCTCACGTATTGTTGTATTGCTTGACTACAGAAAACGCGTACTTAACCCCCAGCGTAAATATCCACTTTTACAGTAACAGATTCAAAATCTCTACATGGACTTAAGGAACAAACATCGCCACACAAATACAAGTATAAATGCCAAACGGAAGTTCACTGAATGTTTCGGTACCCCTTTCAACAACGTCTGAGAGTATGCAATCTTCATCAGATATCGATCATATCAGAATTCAGAAACCAATGACTTCGAATTTAAGAACTAAGACTTGCATTTAATGCCCTGCAAAGCAATGTAAACATTCCAAATAGGGATAGGTTTATGCCACTTATGAAGTACTTGGTGTGTATTCTGAAGGGCCACAATATTAATTCCAAGTATGACAATTCGTGTTTCAAAGTCCATCAGCAATGCACAATGGATGAGAAAACAGCACACCAATCTTTTTACGGTCTCTTTGTCAACATCGAAGGAAAGTTCCTGATTCTTAAATTTCAGCAGATGTAACATTAAAGGTAACTTAACAGCTATTCATTTAAACAAAACTCGAAGAACACTGCCATAACAGAAGGGCTACCTTTACTGGCATGAAAAACAAATCGGCATCTTTTGATGATACCTGAAGTGTTATTCTATTGTTATTATGCCCCCCTTCGAAGAAGGGAGGGCATATTGCTTTGCTGCTGTCTGTCTGTCGGTCGGTCGGTCTGTCTGTCGGTCGGTCTGTCGGTCGGTCGGTCCACCAACAGTTTCCGTTCATTTTCTTCGCAGAGGATGAACATATTGAAATGAAATTTGTATAGGTTTATCATGATAATATCTAGGTCAAGTTCGATATTGGATACAATCGAGCAATTTTCGACAGAGTTATGGCCCTTGGACGTAGAAAAATTCTAGTTTTTTGCAGTTTCCGCTCATTTTCTTCGCAGAGGATGAACATATTGAAATGAAATTTGGTATACATGTTTATCATGATATTATCTATCTAGGTCAAGTTCGATATTGAGTACGATCGAGCAATTTTCGACAGAGTTATGGCCCTTGAACGTAGAAAAATACCAGTTATTTGCAGTTTACGTTCATTTTCTTTGTGGATGTTTCCAAGGGAGGGGGGCATAAATGTTTCACAAACATCTTTTGTTGTTATTAGAGGCACAGAATTGAATCATCAAATTCTTGTGAATGCATGATCATCAATGACTTATAAAAACTTAAAGCTGAACAGCGCTCGTAAAAAAGCACTGTCAGCCATATTTCTCTCTCACCACCGTTATCCCTACAACCCCTATATAAGCTGTAGACCTCTTAGTAGTTTCAAGTATTTCCCTGTGGAGGTCTCACCTGTGAGGACGTACATCTTGCCTCCCTGTGTTACTCAGTCCCGATGATAATATTAAATTTTACGCACTTTTTTCAAGCTAGGAAAATACTTCAATCAAATAAACTGGTCAAGTATAATTTACAAACAGAATATGCACATAAAATAATAATTTGATGCATAAAATTCAAAGACCACGAAAGGAATACTACACGTCGGCCACGAGTTTCAGGTCTGAAATCGGGTGTAACGAAATCGAAGGGTTTATATATCAGGAATCGTAGTGACGTTGCCTATTAACGAACGGTGTTCAGCTTTAAACCATTTGACCATAAAGATGGACGCAATGTACCAATATTCCCTTAACATATACAAGGTCAATTGAGTCATCTGAATATGCAGAAAATGATTCAAGATCATCTTTCATGAAGAAATAGAAAATGAGGGTAAGCCATACAAAATTGAAATAAAACATTGATCAAAACGTAATATAGCGATGCATTTTATAAAACATTGTTTATGTCAAGGACAGATCAGCGACCTGATTTTACTATACATCATTATGATTGTACAACTATCGAGGAAATTTGAAAGTGTTTGTTCATATCTCCCTGTGCAATACACCCAAAGCTTACTTAGTTACACAGATCTGATGATGTTGCATAGACGGATAATGCAGATCTGAGAGCAGACTAGTATATATCAGAATTTACCTCAGCTAAATCAGAAGTGGGATGAGAATTGTCGAATATATCACATCATTGAAGAACAGTGGAAGTAGAATTTGTAAATCAAAAGTGAGGTTCATAACACTTTTGTAAATAACTGTATTTAGTTTGTTTTGATATATAAAATCATACCATTAAGATATAGACACAACTTTCTTTCAAGGATATTTTGGTAAGTTTTTTTAAGTCCATTCAAAGAATATTCATTATATATATATTCACTGAATGTATTATTAGTTCAGAACATTGTTATATTATTAGAATGACAACACGCTAGATTGTGATGATTATACTATAGCATTTTTGATTCGGTTGACATGAAATGATTTGTTGACATAAAATGTTATGTTGACAATAAATGATTTGTTTAGTACTGAGGACTAAACTAATATTGAAATGACACTGACAGACTGAAATATGTTCCCTCAAATGACAGCCAACAACAGAGATCGAACCTGTCCCTCTATCCTACACACACAACATTGTGCAACAATGCACCGTGTTGGTATATGCACGGAACGGAAAAGTACTGAAGAGTACATATTGTATGGTATATAATAGTGTGTCAGATGAACATGCATGCTAGCTGTATAGTGTAATATTTCTAATTAATAGCAGAGAGGAAATCTTATAAGTACTGAATGATGTTTGTAAATCTAGGTATTTAACTAGATTTTTTTTTTTTTAGATATCAATCATATACTTGAGTGCAACAAAATATAAATATACTTTTTTTACAAGGGAGTTATTATCGTCGGTGTGTGTCATCTGTTAAATTTGACATAAATTTTCCACACCAACCCAATACAAGCCAATATTGTTATTAAGAGCGAGGTGAAAAGATTGAAACTCATGTAACATAGGTGGAAAATAGTCCAGCTGACGAACTGCTAATACCCCCCCCCCCCCCCCCCCCCCCACACACACACACACACACTTAAGAAACCAAACATCTTACATTTCTTTAGGTCTGTTTCTGTCAGTTAATGTAAGAAGATAGAAAACGATACAGCTAAATAAGACATGACAAGCCCATTTACGTACATTCCCGTTACTAACTATAGAGTCTACCATGTTGGATTTTATCTACTGGAAGAATCCATTCGACAGTGTGTGCCTGGTCCTCGTGCTTGCACGTCAGAAGGCCTCGGAGATCAGGCTTCGATAAATCAGCACCAGCTGTGTTATTTATTTAATATGTATCAATGTTTTTTTTCACGCGGACAAGCTTGTTTGCAACGACTTTATTTTAAATAGCCTATATCAATATATTGACATTTGCATTTGCAAGCTCATGTAAACCATAAATGTTCGGTTTCATTCCTTCAGAGAAATATATGTTACCGGGTTTTTTTAAATTAAAAAAAATTTCAACGGAGTAAAATTTCATATTTCTTTTTTAATTAAAAACCTCTTTGTGGAAAGCTATTAAAATGTCATAGTTTGGTAATAGCAAATTGACAGATATCACATCAACGTATTACATCTCAAAAAGTAAACAAGAGAAACTTCTTTTCATACACTGTTTATTGCATAAAGGTTAGGTAATACAGTGATTACAGGATCAGACATGCGCTTTTATTAACCGCATATTTCGTCAGCTAGTGAAGACACCACTCCTGTAGCAGCCGATGCGAGAAGTGGACTTCCAGCTAAACTCGTAACACCAGTTGTTACACCACCAACGAAAAATCGGCAAAGAAAGTTGGCTGAAAGAAACCAAGGACAGTTATCACTTTAGTTATATTTTTGTGTTTAGAAAATGCATTTTTAGGTAGGTTTATTTCTGTTCAAGTTAAAAGAAGTCAAGACGAAGGATATTATGATAAATAACTATTCAGTTGTTAAACTGTTAATATGTTTATTGGGGTTACAACATTTTTGCAAATACTGAGTTTAAATGAAACGGGTTTTTTTTTGTCTCTCCCTTTTATTTTTGGTATCCATACTTATTTCTTAGCAAATGATATTGGTAAAACGTTTGTGGTCTAACGATTAATACAAAATATCGAATATAAAGTTTAATCTCAATAGCCAAAATGTAAATGATTATATAAATGATGATAATAAACTTATTCTTAACTATGAAAAAAAAAAAAGAAAAGAAAAAAAAAAAAAGAAAGAAAACAAAATACTTTACAATGTAAAACCCTTTTATGTTTCAAAAAGAATGATATTGTTTTGTTAAATCAATCTTCATATATGTTGGCCACAAACTTTTCAAAACTATTTAAAAAATAAATCTTCTTTTTAATTAAAATTAAATATGCAATTTTCCGAATAATTAAGGAGGTAAGATTCAAAATAATACATTATTAGTTTTTCTCAATTTGTGAAATTTTTAATGAAGGAAAAGATATCAACTCTCGCTTTGGATCATGATTTATACATTAAAGATTGCTATATATGTTAGATGATTTTGCTTTCACATACATTGACCTAATAATCAAAGGCATGTATATCGTGATATTTCAAGAAATAGTTTTGATCAACACTGATGTCGATAAAACGTTTTATCAACTAAACCAATCATGTTCTCGTAAAATCATTTCCATATGTATGTGTCACTCAATATTTCCAATATTATGGGACATCCAAAAACATACTCATATCGAAATGATTTATATATTATACACGTTTCTTTGGGGGGGGGGGTCATTAAATAAACAATATTTTAAACTATTTGATTAATATTCTTTCAATGTTAAGAAACAGATCAATGTTAATTCACAAAACTTCTACAGAAAAACTTCAAAAAATATGAGTATAAAAAATAAAATGACAATTACAAATGTTCTAAACAAAAAGACAAAGGTGACACAATGTCTATTTTAATCTAGACATAAGCTATTTGATTTTAGGTTCGATCGATTTCCAATGTGTTTCGCTTTTGCAAAATTGAAAGAAAATTATTAAATTACGAATATTTCAGATCTATTTCCTGCAATCAACTTATTGACATGACCCCTACAGCGGAGAAACAGAACACACGCGTTGCTTATTATTATGGGGGGGGGGGAAAGAAACGAATCATCTTTATTGAAACTTACCTTCTGCTGCGTTCGCCAACAGAAGCAGTCCGAGTATAATATATACACAGATGCTGTTGTTTAGAGTCATATTTTTATCTATTGGATTCTCAACAATCTGAAAGAAATGCAAATAAAGGTAATAATGAAGATACACTTTTAATTTGCCAGGCAATTAGGATTTTAGAATCCACAATATACCTTGCATGTCAGCTTATAGTCTTAAAGAAAGATGGTCATCTTATATGCAGTATGCGGCTTTATATATTGGGGGTGAATACGTGGGGCATCCTGATTGGATAGAACGCGGTGAATGTGTTTCTTGTTTCATTTTTAATACCAAGAATATAAAATTAAACAGCCCACCGACAACAATGATGAAATTTTGGTTCATTAAAATTTATTTTTAAATGTTCTGAATATAAAGGAGAACAAAATACAACACACTTATTCGTATTCATGTACATGTTCACACAAAAAGGATATTTAACTTTCCCTATATAGGTCATATAAATTTATGTAAGTTAAATTTGATTTTGAAATACAAAACATTTTCTTGTAGAGATATTCCCATACGAAAATGAAACAATTGTATTCATTTATTAACATTGCATTAATATTAATATTCTCAAACAATGAAACGCATTAACCTTATTTATTGAATTGTATTTCCGGTAATGCACCTGCCCAATGCGCTATAATTCAAACAAAATATTTGCAAACTATAAATTATCACACGTAATGCATGACTTGTTTGATTTTTTTAATTTATTGAAAGTTTTAGTGAATGCCTTATTTTTAGCCGAATATGGTTTTCCAAAGTATATAAATAGAACTATGTATACGTTTCCCCTAGTCCCATACATATACCACCTTACAGCATTTCGTACATATTTGGTAGGTGATAATGTTCCAAAAGAAAAATGCTATTTAAAAGGATTTATATATTTATTTTGAATTATAACAATATATTAATGCTTTTAAAAAACAAAACAAAAAACAAAAAAGAAGATAATAAAAATAAATGGTATACCTTTAAAGGGGCATGGTCACGATTTAGGTCGATCATTATTTTTCCGATTTTAATGTTTACAATGCTTTAGTAAGGCAACCAACATTTAATTATCATTTGTTGAGTTTAAAGCGAGTTACAGAGCTAACAATTCTTTGCTATGTAAACAAACCTCGTGTTTACATTTTGAATGTTGACGGGGAATTTCAGTTTTAGACCTTAAATGTTTACATCACGAAGAGTTGTGAGCCTTGTAATCTCGCTCGTACATGTAACTTTACAACCGACTCTCAAATTTCCCCTAATCATTAGAAATACATTCCTATGGTATTGAAAATAATAAAGATAGTAAAATTGAATTTGACCAAAATCATGACCATGCCCCTTTAAAGGTATCCTCTAAATATCATATTCTTTTTTGTTAAGGAAGACAGGAAAGGCAAATACGTCTATATGTATTACAGAACAGAAATCAATTCAGCGTTTGTTAGCAGTTAATGATATTTTCTTAACATCGAATGACAAATATCTTCTTAATATTACATTCTATTTTTTAAAGAGCATGGAAAACAAATACCTCTAAATGTGTAACAGAACAAACATTAATTAAGTTTGTTAACAGTGACTAATATTTTTTTAACCTTGAATTGCAGTAAGTGATGTAAAGTTTAAACGTAGACTTAACTAAAACATCTATTCTTGCTATGCTTTGTTTTCGTCTGATATGCATAAAAAAATTTAGTTTATATATAGATAAAGGTGAAAGTGTAAATGCATTTAGATGAATGATGGAACAAATTCATCAAATTGTACTGGATCTTTAAAATGAAATGTAAATTTTGAGGATATAAAAATTCAACAGATTTTAAATATCACTATAACAAGAGCTCCTAACACAGCGAGTTTGTTTCATTTAAATGATTTCTCTCGTCTGTCGCTTGGTTTGAGCCTTACACTGCTTACAAACTTTCCTTAAATTCCAAGTGATTTTTCACCGATGTTGATTTTGAAATGGCCGAGGTTTTCAGAAAATATCCTGGAAAATTAAATTTACATATATATGTTTATATGTTTAAATAAAGCCCGATTCCTTATTACTTATATTTATATCATTTCCAATTTGTACACTTTTAAACAACATTATTTTAAATAATTTCGTTATCCAGGTCCAATCAAGGGTGTACGATAATTTACCCCCGGGTTGTATTCCATCATCTGGATAACGAAATTATTTCCTATGTTAAACAAATTTTAAAACATTGTTTTACTAGTGCTTTGTAACTTAATATTAATTGAAATTGACTTGAAAAACATTTACTTATACCAATACGATATATTGAGAAAGAAGAATTTTGACAAATATTTTATTCATCTACATCAATAAATGGTACATTATTTTGTGCAAAGATTTATAGATTCACTTGTAAAGCAGACAATAATTACATCGTGACGTCATATTTCATTTACACCCGATTTGTTAGAAAATCAAATTTCGTATAACAAGGTACACAGGAAATTAATTCTTTTATTCCTCCAAATTAAAGAAGAGCATTATGAAATTAAATTACAAGTTTATGTAGAGTTAATAACAAAACTTAAAAGTGAACTATTTGTATAGTTATATATGTTAAAGCTTTTTAAAAATAAACAATTTTTTTGTTGCTAGTAAGTTAAATTTATATATTGAATATAGATAGGTGAGTATAGTGTGTGCATGTACAAAGGGCACATTCGTTGATTATCCGCATATTTCGTCAACATATTTAGACACCATCCCCGTGGCAGTCGGTGCAAGGCCCGGAATTCCTGTCAAACTCGAAACACCAGCTGTTAAACCATAAACGACGAAATTGCAAAGGAACCCGGCTGAAAAAAATAAACAACAACTTAAAAATAATTTTATTATTTATTGTCAATTGTTTTCTTCTAAACCAGAATGTTAAGGGCAAAGTTGATATTAATTGTCGTTATTGAAATCGTATTTGCATTCAGGATTGCTATAAATATATCTAGAATTTAATTCTATTTGTGTTTACATACACTGAAATGCTCCAAGTGACAAAAAAACTAAGGGTCAGTAACTGCGATATTTAAAAAAAAATGATTGACAGTTTGTCGGTAAAACATTGTATTGACTTAACCATATACGTTTTTGTAGACTTGCGTACAAATTGCTAACTTAATATGATCAACATATTGTTTCTTTTAATGTATCATCACATATACGAAAACTCATATTTATACCCATTCTTTTTTTGGTTTCAGGCACGTCTCTCCTGTTGATATTAAAGGGACTTGAACACGATTTAAGATAAACTTTTTATGCATTTACTAGATCACTTAATATGCTATTTAAATGATTCACCAAAATGTCAATGTAAGAATTCAAGCTAGATGCTGATGTAATAATTCATTGTTATGTAAACAAAGCTCGAGTTTTATATTTGTTTACAAATAATGAAAAGTAAGGAATTACCATTTCTTTGACAAACCGACTCGTAGCAAACAAGATAATCTGATTCAAAAAATCTCATATGCCAAAAAAATTGATTGAAACTTCACACCACCCCCCCCCCCCCAACCAAAAAAAAAACCATATGTGAGAAAAATAAAACCAAAATGAATTTCAAACTCAGTATCTTGCTTGTAACTCAATATCTGACAATAAATTTGCATTGCAAATGACCATATCAACCATTCTAAACATTAGGAACAGTATAAAAAAACTAAAATATTTGAGCTCAAATAGTGTCTAAGTTCCATTAAAGCTGAACACCACTCGTAAATAGGCACCGCCACACAGATACCTATACTCTGTCCCGAGTTTTTGCTTCCACCACTTTTTGCTTGATATTTCAACAATAGTAAATACCTTTGTGCTCAAACTACGTTCATCCACTAATATGAAAAATGGCCAGATTATCTTTTTTGAAACGCCCCCTCTGTCGCTTCAGGTTTCAATACACATCCAAAAATTGAAAGTCTACGGAGATTTTGCATTGCCTCAGCCATTAATAAGCCCGGATGAAAACGTTAAAAAATTATGCGATGTATTCCGAATGGAGAAAAGATGTAAACATGTCCCATTATAAATCTTCGTAAGAAAATTGTTTTCGTTATATTCCCTTTCATCGATTTCAATTGTATTTCTTTCACAGGTATGTGAATTTGTATTAAAGATCATCAAAAATTGATGGAAGCAATAACTTGGGACATACTATAATATATATAAACTATTACTACCACTATCAGCTATATATGTTTACGTTCGACCTATTTAAAATGATGTTCGCTTTTTGCCATTACTATGCAAATAGAAAATAAAAACCCAATTAAATTAAGTTTATTGCAGATTTAATCCTTGCTAATCACTTATAGGCTTTATTCTTATGACGAACAAAGCACAAAGAAATTTTAAGCCGTTTAAAGGAAAATGCCCCAAAATAAAACACTTTTATTTAAACTGACCTTCTGCTGTGTTCGTCAAAACGAGCAGTCCAATTATGATCAATACACATATGCTGTTCTTTAAAGCCATGTTTTGATTTTATTATTTCAATTTTCAGCAACCTAGAAGTAGAAATTAAATACAATTTTAAAAAGAATTTTTTTCGAGCCAATCTGGATTTTATGAAACATAGTTTACCTTGCATGGAAGCTTTTATCCTTATCACGAAGAAAGAATGTCATTTTATATGTGTAAAACGACTTTATATAATGAGTATGAACACGTGGGACAGCTTGATTGGTTGGAATTCGTTGCCTTTGTTTCTTGTTTTTCTTTCAATACCCAGAAAAATAGTCTTTTAAACAGCTTAGCAATGGCAGTGGTTGAATTTGGGTTCATTGAAATCTATTTAAAATGTTCTGCATGCCAAGTCAGATAAAAAAAATTAACAAGAGGATTGGGAGATTTATTTGTCCATGCATAGGTCATATAAATCTGTCAAAAATAATTTATATTTGTTTATTGTAATTTTCAAACGTGTTAAGGTGCAATTGACAGTATGGGTACTCTTAAGTATGCTCTGCAGAGGTCAATAGTTTTCCCCTGTGTTGGTTATTCTGTGTCAAAATACTGATTATGTTATAAATAGCAAGATATAAATAGATACGGTTTTCCAAGTCTTATATTTGGACTTTTGCTTCTATAATTTTTTTTTAGAATTTTCATTTTTTTCAAAGATATTTTGAAGAATGCATGATGCCAATCGATCTGGTATTTTTGAAATCTAGCGTAGAAAATCAAAACATGTTTCCGAAATTATCAATACCAATGAATCCATAGAAAGAAAAGAAACTATTGTGAACCACTCTGTATAAATAAAGGGCATTATTATTATTATTATTATTATTATTATTATAAGTAGTAGTAGTAGTAGTAGTATAATTGACACTTTTGTTTAAATATTCAATAAACTGACAGCATTCAGATATTTAAAAAGAATCAAGTTCACGTATGTATCACGTTAATACACGATCCTGTGGTTACAGTTTTATTTACGTACAAGCTAAGGATAAACCATATGCAATTGTGTTATATCACATAACAATTATTCATTTATATAATCTGTATAATCTAACACCTATACAAAGAAAACAACAATCGAGTAAATGAAAAAGAGGTAAAATCAGTTCGTACTGGCATTGCTTGAAACAAATACAATAAAAATCGTTCAAATCTGTCAATTAGATCTTATTCCTTTCCACCTAAAAGTAAACCAATTTATTCGAGAGAACGACTTTTACGGAAAACAATCTTTTATGCAGCTTATTTAGTACCCATATGGCTTCAATTGATTTCATCGATGTCATCACTATTTTCTTATATAAGGTTTGATAAACTTCAATTAGTTATCTTCCCAGGCGCACTTACTATCAGAATATTAATAATTGAACAACTTTATCGTATGTGTGAATATCGTTTAGGTGATTGGCTCTTTTTATTTTATCAGAAATCAATCAGTGCTGTTTGTCAGCTTTTGTAAATATTTACTTATTAGTGTTATTGCAGTGACGGACTAATTTCGATAGAAGAAAATCTGCTGTACTCATTTAAGCAATTATGCTTGTATGTTACTGATCTAAGAAGCTTTTCGGTCATTTTAATGAACCAGACAGACAATTTTTGTCTCGTACATACAATGCATTTAAATGATTCTCGTCTTTCGGTTGGTTTTTGTCCTAAACTGCTTATAACGTTTCTTTATATACCACGATATAAATTGATCCCTTAGCGATGTTTACTTTTATAAAGCTGCGGTTTCCAGAAAATATACTGGATAATATAATTTCGGCAGAAGAAAATCTGCTGTACTCATTTAAGCAATTATGCTTGTATGTTAGTGATCTAAGTAGCTTTTCGGTCATTTTAATGAATCAGAGTGTCAATTTTTGGTCTAGTAAGTTTCGTTTTGGCACCGCTTTTCTCTCATCCCAGCCCTACAATAACTGAATGATTGGGTTTTTTTTCAAATCAAATAAAAATACAGAACATCGATAATTTGGTATATGTTTACCAAACGCACTCAAAATTGTTATATGATTGTTTTAACGTTTTAAAAAAAAATATTTATTCATATTCCGATGCAAGTATCCCACTAATTATTTCACACAACGAATGTATTAAAATTATATTATATAACTATTATTGAAAGCGTAAATGTATTAAGATGAACGATTTAACAAATTCTTTAAGTCGTATCGCATATTTCATATGAAATGTAAACCTTGACTATCAAAACCTACGACAGTATTAAAATATCACTAATGTGTAATTAACACAGCAGGTTTGTCTCGTACATACAATGCATTTAAATTATTCTCGTCTGTCCGTTGGTTGTGTCCTAAACTGCTTATAACGTTTCTTTAAATACCGCGATATAAATTGATCCCTTAGCGATGTTTACTTTTATTAAGCTGCGGTTTTCAGAAAATATACTGGAGAATTATTAACGGTCGAACCGATCGTATAAAGAACACTTAGTTGATTAATGGAACAAAACGTTAGAGCGGTTTTCCAATGCAATACAATTAAAAAAAACATCAAATTACAATAGATAGAAAAAAAGGAAATCGTAATTATATTAAGTGGCAATGAAATCATATAAACGACAATATATTACGTAAGTTTTGCTATTGACTTTCACAAATCTTATATTCCTTTATCCAATTAGCCCATGTTTCGCAGTCAAAAAAATGACAAATAGTTATACCGGTATATTAGAAAATGAATTTATATATATATATATATATATATATATATATATATATATATATATATATATATAAACGCAAAATTCAATTTTCTAAAACCTGTTACGTAACACTTGGAAAACACATTTCAACAGTTTCATTTTAATTTCTAAGTACATAGTGGGCACGCTATAATTCATAGCTTATAATATATTATCAGTCATTTGCGGGTAAAGACGGCAAGAACATAGGACTTCCTTGTTGTTTATTATCCAGGTAAATATTTTTGTTGAATATAAACTTTCTTAATTCATTATACGTTCTATCATCGACCATCGGAACTTCTAGTTTTTCTAACTAGATTGTACAACCTTATTAAGATAAGTATATGCTATATTACAATTTAAAAACAAAAATATATAGGTATTTAACTTGAAGAAAAAGTTCAATCTTTATTACTCTGAAGAATTTAGAATCAATATGATTGATATAGATAGTAACAAAAAAATCCGATGTAGCAAACTAAAAGAAACGAGTATCCAATGCGAATCGAATACGCTATTAAACTATAACACTGTTCTAAAATGATAAATAAATTTTGATTTCTTTATACATTTAAGTAAATTCATAAAATCGGACTTTGAGCTAAAATTAATGTTGTTGTTGATTTAAAGGTATTTCTAATGTATTTCCGACTTTTGAATGTAAGCTGCCGTGTACGATACTAGGATGTAGACTTTCTATTTTTTAACCAAAGTGTTTGGTTTACATGCGTTGCATAGTTGTTTAAACTTTATCGAAATCACTTCGATATATTTAATTGTTAATTTTGCCAACAACTAAACCATTTCTAATGTCTGTTGCATCTCGTTTTGTTTTAATACGATATTTTGACCCAACAATCTAATCTTAAACGTAAACAAAAAGCAAGGCACAAACTTTGTCAACAAAACTAAAATAAAAAAATTGTACGCTTTTTATGTCGTCTGAAACTGACATTAAGATTTGGATTGACCTTTTTAAGACAGATTTTTTAAGGAAAGTATGTTTAAAAAATATCTAGCTTTAATCGTGACCATGTCTCCTGAATAAGAAAAGATCACGCGACGATGAAACTTGAACAGGATTTAAATATCATTGATCAAGTACGATTGACACAGCGGGTAGCTCACGTATGTGCTGCACATTTCAATGATTCTTTTATGTAGGTTGAATTGTGCCATCAATGCTGATTATCTTATTTAAAAAAAAAGATATAAATATATACGGTTTTCCGTGTTTCTATTTAAACTTTAAACACTGATTTTCCCAGGTTTATTCTAAGTCGCCTACCATTTTCCGAAAATATACAGACGATTTAATAATGCAACATTATCAGGTATTTTTACCAATCTTGCGTACAAAGTCAGAACATGTTTTCTTCTTCTCAGAATTCCCAATACATATATTTATAGAAAAAAGAAACCAGAAATGACATAATAATCTGCTTTCTTATTCTTCAATTATCAAGTAAATAACCACATATGGTATATAAAAAAAAAACTCTAAACAAATATGTTGAATAGGACTTGCATAATCTTTTTAGAGAAATTGTACTTTTTAAACCTTTTTTTGATGAAAAATTCTGAATAAACTAATAAGAACTTTTTATATGTCAATCTGCCAGTTTCCCTACTGAAAGTAAAATTGTCAGTTTGAACATCCCTCTTTTAAAAATGTTAGACATGAATACCAATCAACATAAGGAATGATTTAAAGAGGTATAGCGCCTTTTCCCATTATTTCGCCTACACCTGTGTTTGGACGGAAAGTACCTGTTACTAAAAATAGCTTCATGTACCTAGCTGTAGCTATATGATTTTTGAAACCTGGATACAGTGTACTGATTTTATAATGGTGTCTGTAACAACTGATATGTCATACATTCGGGAAACTCTGTGTAAACAGTATTTGATATCATGAACCGTGATAAGTTCAAGCAAACTCCAATGGATCTAAGTGTAAATATAGTACATGTATAGTTTTAATGAAGAGATCTATGTATATTGGGTGTGCTCATACTCTTGAATTAAATAAGATGATTTATTTTTAAAAAAAACAGAAGAAGAGATACAGAAGAATAGATACAAGAATAGAGATACAACTGTAACTCTCTTTTCTGTTAATGTTTCAATTTTAGTAAAAAAAAAATGCTACTTAGTGGATTCAATCCAGCGACCACAAAATCAAAAAAACCTCCGCGTTACCACTAGGCCATGCATTTGACAGTTTCAGCGTGTACTACAATACACCTAGAACATAATTTTAATCGGATGTCTTTGGTTTAGAGTGATTCATATTATCAAATATCCAATTTGTTATCGTATACAAACTACTTTCCTATGTATCCCTAACAAAACCTGAATATTTTAATGATGTCGTATGAGATAATTAAGACTCTTAGAGCATGGTGATTGTGTAATTTGCGTTTCTTTGTATACATGTATATTAAAATAAAAATACTAAATATTGTATAATATTGAAAATGTCTGATGTTTGCAAAAGGCTATATTTGAGGCCAAATCGTATATTAAGTGTGCTATACCTCTTTACTTGACAGATATCACAATGTTTAAAAACAAAACGCACTGTATTTAAAAAATTGAAGTAAATACTGTGAGCGAATAGAAAAATTTACTTATTTGTTTCTTTGAAGCGACACCCGATTTATAATAATTATTATTTGGCAAAACATTTTCTTTTTTTTTGCCTTTCAGCTCTTTAGATCTGAAAAAAAAACTTGATTAAAACAAGTAATATTCGTGTCTACATCTAAATGATAAACGCTCAACAATCCTTCTAGAAATCGTTATATGAATTGATAAAGCGAAATAACTCTGTCAACGTTCAACACATTTTTTTATCACTAGTTATCTTTGGAGTACATACACGCAAAACAAGTTCTTAAATTATCTGCGCTTAAAAATTTGGTGATTTTTTATTTAAAAAGCATAAATTGTGCCCCTTACAAATGTTGGTAGAGTAAATTGGATTTGATTTTATACACATTCCTGTTCCCTTTCACGTTTTACATCTGAAAAAAGGAAAAAAAAAAAAAACCAAGACAGCATAGCAGGAAGTAGTAAAATTTTAAACACTGTTCAGAAATATGATTTCTGTTTAAAAAAATATTCTGAATTCAATAAACTGATAACAAAGGTAATGTTAGAACATATTAACTCAATTTGGTATTTTTTTTAAATATTATGCTTCGATTGAAATGTACAAATACATGTAATAACGAAGGTGTTATGTAGCATCTCTTTGATATCGCTGAATAACATTAACCACCGTCAGACCCACTGGTGATTCACATCTATTATCTTATCATCGGAAAACTTGAGGGCCCAGGACCGCGATTTGCGACCGTACATTGCAACGTCGTTAGAGCTGTCTTATATTACAGAACAAGTTGCTATCCTTTAAAAAGGACTACAATACGTGGACCATTTGCATGTGTTTCCAACGAAAACGTGAAAGCCTTAAGATTATCAGAGATTCCACAGACTCTAGCCCTCTGCTTTTAACCACTTAATGTGTACGTTGTATTGCGTATGTATAGCCGCCCTGACTTTTTATCTCAGCATTTAAAGGATTCATACTTCTAAAATGATTATGATTTATCTATGAATGAAGTTTGCATGTATGGTATCAGGCATTCGGTGAATTCTGCTATTTGCACACATATTACGATTCGCTTAAAATTATGAACTATGCAATGACAGCTTTGTGTAAATTAAAAATTTCATATTTTGATGCATTTATCTGAAGATTTAAACATTTATAGTGACATAATTATTCAATCATACTTAAATGCTTAACAAATTTAATCGGAAAGTTCTCTAGCCTCGCCTAGTATAAATGTAAAGTTAAGTTACATGTGTATTCGGAAAACAACAACACATTGCAAATTATGCTATTTGATGCATGTTGTAGTTTCGGCATAACATTAACTTATTTCATAATACTGATAGTTCATATCACATGCCAATCATTTCTTTAAAAGGAATACCTTGTTTCTGTATTGTTTACCGACAACTTTACAATTACAGCGCCTTTGAATTTATGTGTCATATGGCACAGAATCCCGATCCCGATTCAGATAAACTTGTGCTAGCCTGGTTCCCTGAACTACCCATTACGCACAGGAACCAGGTTAGCTCATGCACAGGCTGAATTTTCCCCATAGCATCCGGTTTAACCTCGCTTATATATATTTTCTGCGTGGACCTCAGGGTCCACGCAATTTTTTATTCATCTTTGAAAAAGAGAGAGGGGAAATTTAAACATATTAAATTTTCTAGCATTATTTTTCATTACCAATGAAGAAATGATTAAATATAAACTATAAAGTATTTTCATATATGAAAGATAAAGTATTTTCAAACAAATATATTGACAGAACTGTGTACTTTTAAAAGAGATAGGTGTCGAAATGAAATTCATCGAAGATATGGAATCTGAGACCCACGCAAACAAACGCAAAAGTAAGTACACAATGAATCCTCTTTAGAAATTGGAAATAATTTTTAAATGAATAAGTAAATAAATAAATGTCATGGACGCTTAGTAATTTACAGTGTCTATTCCATTTTATAAAATGGAATAGAGGAAGAACCTGGCATAGAAAAGCAAAAAAAGAGACAACGGCTTGAGAATACCATTGAAAAACCTGACGAAATTATAAATATAAGCACAGCTTTGTCCAAGGCTGAAACACATACACTAGACAATATAGATGACAAAAAAAACTAATCAAACTGAAAAAGATGTATCATACAGCTCTGTATCTGTAACTGAAAGCAAAACTGGGAAAGAAAATGCGGTTTTTATTAACATGCCTGCAAAGTCTGATGACTGTAGCTTGCCTACTATCGAAAGCGAAAACGAAGATGGCACGATTAAGATGACTGCTAGCGCACGGTCTTTAGATTATAGAGATGCTATGAATGACAGGGACGTTCGCAATTCTGAAGCCAGGTGTTTCTCTACAACCATAGATGAGTCTAAGAACACTGATGAATCTAAAGGCAGGGACATCCAAGTAGAAAAAGGGGATCTTGGAATTGAATCAAATATTGAAAAAGGTGGTGACATGAAGTTTGTTACCTACGATGCTGTTCAAGAAAACGAAGGCAGCCTGGATAACTGCGTAGAAGGTCAGATCGGAAATAATGAGGAAAATGGTATCACCAATAAAATGCTTATTTTACCTGAGGTTTTAGAGGAATCGAATGTTCAGACTGAACAAAAAGATATACAAAATTCAAATTTGGAGAAAAATGAATGTAGAGATTCAGTTTTCACAAAGGAGTCGGAATCTCAAATAATCATAAGTGAGAAATCAGGGCAAGAAGATAATGCATTAAATGAAAATTGTTATATAGGTTGCTCAGACCAGACGAATCTCTTAATCATGGAATTGAACCAAAAGACCCTAATTTGGACACCACTATAGATGACCACGTTGCTTGCGGATCGTGTGATGGCTTCATGTCAAAATACATATCCTGTTCAAAAACACGCACTGGTATTAATAGATTTGCGTCTTTTATCAGACGGACTTCACGCTTTCAGTTGCGATACATTGTCAGAATCGACAAAACAAAGCTTGGTGAAGATTGTAAAATATATGACCTCACAGAAGAACCTGTTAGAGAGGAGCATCTTCAATCTGATCCTGCAATAAGACATTCTCGTCGTTTTGATGAAGTGTTACTTGCTCCATCATGTGAAATACCTGTTGAGTGTTTTACAAAAGTTGCAATAGTACAACATGGAAACAAAAAATGGGATGACGATGCATAATGACTTTTTACAACCGAAAAAAAACATACTTAACGAGACCGGGTCTAATTAGTTCTGCCCTAGATTTTTTAATGAATTTTTTTACCTGAATTTCTACTTATATAATCATTATTTTAAGATTAAAAAATAAAACATTTACCACACCGTTTGTTTAGGGGGTCATCTCAAAGTTTGTTAATCTTTAACATAGGACCCTATGGGATAACGCATGAAATGTATCAATTTTGCACATTTTTTAAACTTCTGCCCTAGGGATTTCTTTTTCTGTTCTACATATTAAAGTTATTGCTGAAAGGCATCAAATGGTCAAATAAAAAAAACCTTCTACCTCTTGGTTTGTTCCAGGGGTCTTATCAAAGTTGATTTTTGTATGCCCAATTTTCCAGATTTGTCAGATAATGGCTATTTTTTTATTTGAGAAAGGCGGAAAAGGTGATCTTTATAGTATTATTAAAGCATTCAGACATATTTAAGTAATAAAAAAATATATAACATCAAATATTAAGGGTCATTAATATAAAATACATGGTTACTGTCTTGAAATATATGAATTAAGCTATATTTAGGCGGGTTAAAAAAACGTGACAGAGGGATAGGCCTGCTGAACCCTCTTCACGTTTTCGACCCAAGCCCAAATATAGCTTATACTTCGAGACAGTTATGTTTATTCCACAATATAACATTAATTTTACGCATTAAACGAGCCATTTTCAACAAATTTCGCTGAATATCTGCAGTTGAAACTATCACGCCATGGCGTCAACCAAGCAAAAAGATGACGTCACAATACAAATGAAACGCTGCGCGAAAGCGAGCGTACTCGTTCTGTACTCGGCCTCGTTAAACAAAACATAAAGCGTTAAAAACCATATTAAGAAAAAGGGAAAAAAATGCAATCCATTTTGGCACACTTTAAACCGCAAAAAAAAAACTACAAAAAAAGTAAATAAAATAAACTTTTTTATCTCTTAAAACTTATATTAAAGTTTGGATTGACCCATTAAAGGGAGATTCTTAAGGATAATAATTATTAATAACCTAGCTTAAATCCTGACCATGTCCCCTGAAATGAAAAGTGTTACTTGCTCCAACCTGTGAAATACCTGAGTGTTGAGTGTATTACAAAAATTGCAACAGTAAAACACGGAGACAAAAATTGGAATGACGATGAATTCTGACTTTTTACAACCATTATACATACATTTAACTAAAAAAAGTCAACGGCCATCAACTCAAAAGTATGTCAATGACCTTCTTTTTTGAAAGTGAAAAATAACAAGACAATAAAAAGTCTTTCACATATGATTGCGCCCATGAGAAAAGGGTCCTTATGACGTTTTGTATAAAACAGAGAAATAACGTCATAAAGAAATGACGTTACGTAAGAGAAAAAAAAGCTCGTCTGAGAGCCAGGTAGAAAACAGCGGTGCTGTAATTAAGGTCTTCCGTTTTCAACGGAAGACCTTGTACTGATTCTGTTGATAATTTTTTATTCTTTTTTTTCTTCTAGACGTTTTTTTAAACTCAAATATCTTGTTTGTTTGTTGTCCTATAAAGTTCAAATTTTCAGAGCTTATTGGTAGTTACTATTTCTCAATATCTACGGAAAATCGTTGAAATCAACACTTCCGGTACCGAGTTATTCCCCTTTTTCCGAAAAATATAGGCATTCTTGTGCACGCATAGGCTCTGAAACCGCTCACAGCATGTGTTACAAAAGCACAAATCTTAAAAATAGAGAGTTTGAACGTTGTCCTCCGAGTTTTGTTTTTACAATTTTCCTCCTTTAAAGTTTCAAAAAATTAATTTGAATTTGTGTTTCAAAAAATGCCGATATTTGGTTGTGTTTTTGTTATGTAGCTCTTTGGTTTAAAATTTTCCCTAAACACATATAGAACAAAATATGTGCAAAATATCAAGGGCTTTTACTTGACACCATTAAAAAAGGGCTGGCCCCTTAAATTAGGGGTCTAGAGCCCTTAAAAGTTTTCGTTTTATAACTCAAAAATGGTTAATATTTCGCTATAGCTGTCGATAGAGAAGTTGTTCATTATTGTGTTATCAATGTCGTTACTAAATTATTTTGTACCGGTAATGCGTAATATGAGTGTAAAAAGCTTGTCTTGTTAACATGTACCTGTATTCATTTGGCAAGTAAGCGAATCGTCTTTGTGCGCATAACGTACATAAATTAACAGGTGAAAGTGTACCAGCATATACGGGATGCTTTGATTCATTTGAAAAAGTGTCTAAAAAGTATACGTGTACATGTTTTTCTTACAGCCTTTTTTGGAGTCACCTCTGTTTAGGTCCTATAGTGGACAACCGTTAAGAAAATCAAAAACGAGAAAATATAAACGTTCTTTTTCTTATCTAGTGAGATACATAAAAAAAATAATAACTTCCATGAAATACCGGTAAATTTGAGTCATTTTACTGCAAGCATTTCAAATCGACCTAAATTCTTAGTTGTGTGCGTATTTACATAACCCATCTCGCCCGCGGCCGAGAAAATCGATCGCCAAGGTCGCGGCTGGACTACCTAGCGGTCAGCGGTTATCTAATACACAAGAATCGCGTGTGTCATATGTGATTTTATTTACCCGCAAACACAAGAATCGTACACAATGACATTAAAGCTTACTCTTCTTAATTTGAATTAAACGAAAGAGTGTCAATAAGAAATCGTTCTGTTTAATCATAAAAGCAATGCCATTCTCGAACTGAAGCAGTATCAGACAGATAGATCAACTGTGGGATTAAAGGGGGAAAAAACTTATATTAGTTAGAGTTTAGTCATCATACTGCAAACATTGTAAATCTTCCTGGGTTCTGAGCTCTCTACGTGTGTTTTAACATTACGTAAGTTATCCGATCCCTCATCCGCGGCCGAGGTCAGCGGTTATCTAATAACAAGATACAGAACTGTTTCAGTTAGTTTGTTCACCTTCAATTTATATAATTAAACATTAGAATGTGAATTGAGAAGCCCCTCTAAAAATTGATAAAAGCGATATTATTCCAAATCAGAAACATCATCAGACATAAATCAATAGTGAATTTGTAATTCTAAAATGTTCTAAAAACTATACATGTACTAATAATGTTATAGATAAACAACGAAAAACCACAAAGATTAAACCTCAAAAATGATGATCACCCCAGAACATACATGTAGCTAAGGCGATCCCGCGCGAGTGGACAAGTGATCCGCGGTAGCTTCGTGTTCTTCTACATGTACTTTATCACACGTGCATGTTTATTGATATTTTGTACGATTCCAACTATTTGTTTTTTCGAGATTTTGACCGGTACATGTAAGATTGACTTGTGTTTCAATTTAAGATTTTTTTATTTACCCACGAATATTTCCGCTAAATACTGCTGAGAGGTTTTATAGATATCGTAGAAAGTAGTTGACATCTTCATAAGGTTGCACATAAAATGAGAGAGAGAGAGAGAGAGAGAGAGAGAGAGAGAGAGAACCCAAAATTGGAAGCATTATTTAGCCGAATTTAGAAAATGAAACAGTCCCCAAGCGTTCAAGGCAGGATAAAAAAAAATCAAATATCAAATTAACACATGCGGTAGAGGCAATTGCAACTTCTCTGGCCTTTCCGGCAAGTTTGGAAAAACACCTCGATGTATTAACATCACCGGATGTTAGAATTTTATACAAAATGGAGTCGCTTCCCATTAAAATAAGTATCGGTAAGAAGTCTTGTATGTCGTTTCTGTGTTATATTTTATTGTATATTGATACCTTTAATGAAGTATAGCTCACATCTCAACAGATCATAAAATGTGTTGTAATTATATCAAGTTTTATAAAAAGGGGGGTTGTCATGGACGCCTAGGTAATACATTCGAAGTGTTTTTCCGAGCTTGCCGGAAAGGCCCGAGAAGTTGCGATGGGCGGTAGAGGCTGACACGATAAAAGAATTGTCCAGAATTGAGGGATTAAGTGATTATTTTTAGAATGTTCACATGAGTTTTTAAACAAGATCTGTTTAGATTTTATCGGTTTCTTGATCACAGAGCAAGGGCTTTATTTTTTTTCCAAATGTGGCGAAGACCTATTTTTGGCGACTACTTAACATGTGTACATTTTTCTCCTCAATGTATGTCACTTTCCCACCCGTGTGTTTATTCGGTCAGTCTATGCTAAGTCAATCCGCTCCACGTGCGACCGAAAATCTCGTGTCGCGTCAGCGCACATAGCTCAGAATATTGCCCCCGGGCTGCAGACCAGCAATTGATAAATAATTGAAGGATGCTTTCACTGCAGCGGTCAATTGTTAAACAATAAGTGTCTTAATATTCGATGTCAATCAACTTCACCTTAAAGGTGCGATATCGTAATCTGAGAATGTGGCTAAAAAATTAACCTGTTGAACACGCTAAACTTCTATAGTTATAAACAGAATAAAATATATATTATCAGAGACATAAATAACTTAATAAGTTATTTATGTCTCTGGTTTTATAAGTTAACAGTTTTAAGTCAAAGATTAAATAAAATTTGTTCTCAGGATTAGAATTAATGATATACGACTACATTAAGCAATAAAGTCGGTCGATCGTCATTAAATCATCAGAGTACTGCAAGTGTCGACAGTTTCTTATTTCTTTGAAATAATTGTAGTAGTTTAATTGACTTGCAGACTATAATATAGCGACTTTTCTGCCTTCCAAAAATGTATGCATTTAATTGCGATAGATATTTGTTCTTGGGGATTTTACTTATTGTTATATGTAAATTGATAAAAAAATAATCATTGAAGTTGTGTAGTATGAGGTTGTAATGCAGATTAAGTGACCTAAAACTCAGCTGAATATTTTATTTTTAATCTAGCTTGTCAAAATGGGAGATTGTTAACTTGTAGCTTGTTATCTCTGAAAAAGTCTAGAACAGAAGAAATAAAGTCTTTATAGCTTTCGCTACATCTTATTTATGTGTACGCGTACATAAAGCTATTTTAGATTTTTTTTTACTGTATAAAAAGTGTTGTTTTTCCTAACCTTAAATTTAAATCTATAGAAATTCAATATCTACATGTAACATCTCAAAAGCTTTGATAGCTTACCGCTTGGAAATCATTTAGTGATGCAAATTGACAAATGCCCATGAAAAGACATTATTGGACCCCAAGGGTTTCTTATCCTTTCCGACGATGATGAGAAGAACTCAAATATGCATACAAATCATACATTTACATGTATATTTATATGTGATATGATAGAAATAATTGAAAAATATAGGTCTTTTTTTGTGCCGCACAAAACGGGCGAAAAGGATTTTTATACCCCACGAAAAAAAATTGAAGGGGGGGGGGGTTAAATAAAAAACACCTTGTCCGTCCGTACGTCGTGTCCGGTCTATATCTTTCTGATGGAAAAACATTGGAAGTGTTCTTACTTCGTACAAATATTACTCATTACCTAACGAAGCGTCATGAGCTAAACCCAAGGTCATTTGGACAAAGTAAAGGTTACTGGCAGGAAAAGTTCAAAATTTGTTGCCGGTCCACTTTGGAATTTCTTACTTCACACAAAGATTGCTTATGACCTAATGGTGTGTAATGATTTGTCCCTAAGTCATTTAAGGAGAAACATTGGGAGTTTCTATTTCATGTAAAGATTCCTGATGACCGATGATGTGTCATGAACTTGGCCCAGGGTCAGTTGCGCAAGTTCAAAGTCATATTAAGCATGTGTCATATCTTGTATTAATGGAAAGGAGTAAAAGCTAGAG
Source organism: Magallana hongkongensis (assembly GCA_015776775.1). Lineage (NCBI taxonomy): Eukaryota > Metazoa > Mollusca > Bivalvia > Ostreida > Ostreidae > Magallana > Magallana hongkongensis. The sequence continues at coordinate 35,254,218 of CM027469.1, forward strand.
TTTGACATAAAGAATACTTGTGACCTGTAAATATACCCTGCCTTGTCTGACTCGCTAAAAAAAAAGAACCATCCACTATTCTCTAATAGAGAAATACGTGAGTAATGACTTCTTTCTTAGTGGGGATATCATTTGTGAGCTTGCTAACTTTACCTTTTAGATGGTCCAGTGGGAGCAATGCCCCCCCTTTCTCTCAACCAAAATTTCCCGTAAGTTAACGCTTAGAAAATTGATTGTTGGGTCATTTCCCCCACCGCCACATCCACACTTTTATTATAATTATATTAATTATATACATGTACATAAATGATGTACTTTTTAAAATTATCCTAAACTTGAAGTAAGTTAAACGAAGAACTTGCCTGGTATGAAAATAATACTTTGAAACTGAGTCTCGTTTTTGATTTCTTGAACTTACTATTATCATATTGATAATCCAGTATCATTAAAAACCATTTTCCTTCTCCTTACACTCGCAAGGTTCTGATAGACCTGTATCAATAACAGACTATCTCCACTTGACCTCCACATTTGCATACAATCTAAATAAACACCTACTTAGCAAAGATATGCCTTTATCTGTTTAATGAGTGGTGCAATACTCAATTTAGAGGTTACATAGAAAACAGGCATGAATTTATCTTTTTTGTCTCAATTTGAAGAGTTCCAATCAATTTTCTAAAGCTCTAATTGGTAAGAAGAAATGGTCGTGTAAAGATGACCTTTTATCAATACAGGGTCTGTCAGGCTCTGACAAGTGTCAGGAGAAGGAGGTGTTTTAGTCAGACTGATGGACAATCCTTTCGCGACACGAAGTTGCGACGGAAGACCTACTCGTTGCTTTGCAACGAGCTCGGCTCTAGTTTTAAACAGTTACTTTGTTTATGAGCACGTGTTTTTAAAATAGCAAGGCAATATAACACAATATCTTTAATAATAAATAAAATGAACATATTTATATTTTTCAATATTTTACTCATAATTCACGATCGAATGTAGATTCCGTGCTTGTTTGATACGAACAAAAGACAACTCTTGATCATCGGCATAAAAAAATGTACAGTCATGCATATTGGAAAAAATAGCACGATTGAACAATTAACATTCCGGAACAATTTACATTGCGGTACTAAATCTGATATTGAATGTTTTGAATATAAATTAATTCTAAAATCACCGGTTAATGAGAAATCATTTATATATTCGCGACTGCGTTTTCGCTATCGATTATAACTTGTTGATCCGCTCGTCAGCATTTGTTCACTCGCGCGGCCGACTTTAACTTCTTGAGGTCTACCATTTTCATCTAAAGCCTCTGAATCTCTGACGATTCGGGTCCAAAAACAAGCTTAACAATCTGGATGAAACCCATAACCTTTTTATTGCACGATAAATACTTTAATTAATGTTTATAAATGCATTTGCATATGATCACGTCGAAAAACAAGAAAGATAATCCACTTGTATAGAAAATGTCATGAGGTTCCGCACGGGGAAATTGATAATAAAAAAAAGATGTTTAATTTATTTTATCTGTTCAATATTTATAAGTGTTATTTTAATCTAATTTAAAGATACTAGTAATGAATTTTTATTAAAAATGCGTGTTTAATTTATAGGTTGATACTACATACATGTAGATCCAGTCGTTTATCAATTCATATCCATGTAGCTTGATATTATTCGAAATTGTAAGATTTTTGGGTATGTCATTTTGTTGATTTTTTAAATAGATAATAACAAATGAAACTAGAACTTTTTTTGTCTTCAACAAAAAGTAAGGGCTTTTCGATAGCCCTAGTTTCCTTTTTTTTTTAAATGTCTAAAAAATTTTGTCTAATCTATTTCCAAATTGTCTGAACACCGTGGTATAACCAGTTGCTTAAATAAGAATTCATGGGTAGTGCAGTGTGAAAAGAAAGAAAACTCTAGAACTTAACAAGTAGCTACACATATAATTTCCAGAAGAATATTTTCAAAAAAAATCATTTCAAAGTAAGTATTCATTCCTTGGACTCAAAACTTGGTATGCTAAGAGTATTTGTGCTCTACATTCTTAGAGCAAAGCGAGATAACTCTTCTAAAAAAGAATTTTGAAATTTAAACAAGTTAAGATCTTTAGGCCCTTCAAACCTCTATAAGGAGTCAAAAAATGGCCCCTCGGACCATAATTTTAAAATTGTACTCTTTATTCTGAACTATTAACCGAAAAGATTTTGAAAATCGGATGAAAAATAAAAAAGATACAGCTAAAGGACTGTTTTCAACTTTGACCCCTCTAGATTCCTTATTTATCAAAATTTTAATCCCAAAACCTTTTCCGGTCTCAGTATTTGGTCCTTCATTATAAAAATTAAATATAAAAATATTTACTTGAAAACTGTTTGAGAAAACGTGGCACGCGTGAATTCAGTTTAACATTAAAACACCCATAGACGATTTTTAATCAACTTATAAAACCGGAAGGTCTCAATGGTTTCAAACGAAACTTTAAATATATGATAATTATGACAGTTTTAACATTTCCCAATCCTCATTTAACAAATTTGGTGGTTATTTCAATTTTTACTTTTTTCATCCCCCCTTTTTTCATACTTTGAAGTCTAATATCTCGAAAACAGCAAGAGATAGAAAAAAGTTGTCGGTTACAATTTTGTATATCAAACTATGAAGTATCTAAATCCAAAATTTCATAGTTTATAATTAAAAAATAAAATAGATACAAAGGTCCTTTTAATATTTTGTTTTTTACATGTGTTAACCGGAAGTATATAGACCGGAAGTCCGAAAAGGGACATACGGGAGAACTAAACAATTGCTAAAAGAATCTAATATTAAAATTTTATTTTTCGGTTCCGTTTTCAAAAAATCGCTGACGAAACTTTGTCGAGAAGAATAATAATAACTAGACCTATTTTTGTCTCCAACAAAAAGGAAGGGCTTTTCGACAGCCCTAAAAACCCCTTAATTTAATTTATCGTATTTTCTCTCATAGAATCTGTATATTAAAAATTAGGAAAATATCATGAGCATATACCCACACGTTAACATTTAAGAAATTAAATGCCCAAAGAAAGACAACTTCAGAATTTTTTATCCAACTATATTTTTTGTTTCCTGAAATAAAAGTTCTAAAAATTCATATATAACAAAGTACTCATTTAAGATTCAAGAGATTTGGTATGCCAAAAGCTCTTATGCTAATCATTCATTGAGCAAAGCGAGATAACTCTTGAAATTTAATTTTTTTGAAATGTGATAAAGTTATCATTTTCAGGCCCTTAAAACCTCTATAAGGAAGCAAAAAGTGGCCTTTGGACCATGAATGTTAAATTGTACTCTTTATTCTAAACTAATAACTGAAAAGAGTTTGAAAATTGGATGAGTAATAAAAAAGTTATAGCTAAAGGGCTGTTTTTAATACTGACCCCTTCAGGTCCCTTATTTTTCGGAATTTTTTTCCTCAGACATTTTCCAGTCTGCGCATTTAGTCCCTCATTACAAGTACAAAATATAAAAATATTTGCTTAAAAACTGTTTGAGAAAACGTTACATGCATGAATTCAATTTAACATAGAAACTCCCATAGACAATTTTCACCGACTCATAAAACCGGAAGTACTCGATACCATCCAATGAAACTTTGAATATATCTTAATTACGTCTATTTAAACAATATCTATCCTAATCATTTATTGAGCAAAGCGAGATAACTCTTGAAATTGAATTGTGATAAAGTTATCAGTTTCAGACCCTTAAAACCCCTATAAGGAGTCAAAAAGTGCCACCTCGGACCATATTTTTTGAATTGTACTCTTTATAATGAACTATAAACCGAAAAGATTTTGAAAATCGGATAAACAATAAAAAAGTTACAGCTGAAGAGCCGTTTTTAATATTGACCCCTTGAACTCCCTTATTTTTCGGATTTTTTTTCCCAAGACCTTTTCCGGTCTGCGCATTAGGTCCCTAATTGCAAATACAAAATATAAAAATATTTGCTTGAAAACTGTTTGAGAACACGTTACATGCGTGAATTCAATTTAACATAGAAACTCCCATAGACAATTTTCATCGGCTCATAAAACCGGAAGTACTCATTACTATTCAATGAAACTTGGAAGATATCTTAATAACATCTATTTAAACAATATATATCCGTCTTAGAACATTCCTAAGCTTTTCTGAGTTTTTTATTTTTTCATCCCCCCTTTTCTCAAGTTTGAGGCCTAAAATCTCAAAACTGATAAGAGATAGAAACTCGCCGCCGCTTTACTTTTTAAACAACTCGACATGATTGATCTAACTCTAAAATTACAACGAATTTCCTTTAAAAATAAAAACAATATATTGATTCATTTAATTTCTACTATTTTGCTTGTGTAAACCGGATGTACCGGAACCGGAAGTCCAAAACCTTACATACTGGTGACATTTTAAAATGCTATAAGACTATTGTATAGTTATTTCTGAAAACCTTTCCGTTTTCAAAAAATCGCTGACGGAAATTCTGTCGAGAAAAAGAATAATAATAACTAGACCTATTTTTGTCTCCAACAAAAAGGAAGGGCTTTTCGACAGCCCTTAAAACCCTTTATTTAAATTTATCATATTTTCTCTCAGAATCTGTATAATCAAAATTAGGAAAATATCATGAGCATATACCCACACGTAAACATTTAAGAAATTAAATGCCCAAAGAAAGACAACTCCAGAATTTTTTATCCAACTGTATCGTTTGTTTCGTGAAATAAAAGTTCTAAAAATTCATATATCAGAAAGTACTCATTTAAGATTCAAGAGTTTTGGTATGCCAAATGCTCTAATTCTAACCATTCATTGAGCAAAGCGAAATAACTCTTGAATTTTAATTTTTTTGAAATGTGATAAATTTATCATATTCAGGCCCTTAAAACCCATACAAAGAGTCAAAAAGTGGCCCTTTGAACCATAATTTTAAATTGAACTCTTTATTCTAAATTAATAACTGAAAAGAGTTTGAAAATTGGATAAGTAATAAAAAAGTTATAGCTAAAGGGCTGTTTTTAATACTGACCCCTTCAGGTCCCTTATTTTTCGGAATTTTTTTCCTCAGACCTTTTCCGGTCTGCGCATTTAGTCCCTCATTACAAGTACAAAATATAAAAATATTTGCTTGAAAACTGTTTGAGAAAACGTTACATGCGTGAATTCAATTTAACATAGAAACTCCCATAGACAATTTTTATCGGCCCATAAAAACGGAAGTACTCAATACTATTCAATGAAACTTGGAATATATCTTAATTACGTCTATTTAAACAATATCTATCATAATCGTTTATTGAGCAAAGCGAGATAACTCTTAAAATTGAATTGTGATAAAGTTGTCATTTTCAGACCCTTTAAACCCCTACAAGGAGTCAAAAAGTGCCCCCTCGGACCATAATTTTTAAATTGTACTCTTTATAATGAACTATAAACCGAAAGGATTTTGAAAATCGGATAAACAATAAAAAAGTTACAGCTAAAGAGCCGTTTTTAATATTGACCCCTGCAGATCCCTTATTTTTCGGAATTTTTTTCCCAAGACCTTTTCCGGTCTGCGCATTAGGTCCCTTAATGCAAATACAAAATATAAAAATATTTGCTTGAAAACTGTTTGAGAAAACATTACATGCGTGAATTCAATTTAACATAGAAACTCCCATAGACAATTTTCATCGGCTCAGAAAACCGGAAGTACTCAATACTATTCAATGAAACTTGGAATATATCTTAATTACATCTATTTAAACAATATATATCCGTCTTAGAACATTCCTAAGCTTTACTGAGTTTTTTATTTTTTCATCCCCCCTTTTCTCAAGTTTGAGGCCTAAAATCTCAAAACTGATAAGAGATAGAAACTCGCCGCCGCTTTACTTTTTAAACAACTCGACATGGTTGATCTAACTCTAAAATTACAACGAATTTCCTTTAAAAATAAAAACAATATATTGATTCATTTAATTTCTACTATTTTGCTTGTGTAAACCGGAAGTACCGGAACCGGAAGTCCAAAACCTTACATACTGGTGACATTTAAAAATGCTATAAGACTATTGTATACTTATTTCTGAAATCCTTTCCGTTTTCAAAAAATCGCTGACGGAAAATCTGTCGAGAAAAAGAATAATAATAACTAGAACTTTTTTTGTCTTCAACAAAAAGTAAGGGCTTTTCGACAGCCCCAGTTTTTCGTTTTTATTTAAAGTGTCAAAAAAAAAATATCTCTAGTCTATTTCCAAATTTTCTAAACGCCTCGGTATAACCAGTTGCTTAAATGGGAATTTATGAGTACTGCAGTGTGAAAAGAAAGATAACTCCAGAATTTAACAAGTAGCTACACCTGTAATTTTCAGAAGAATATTTTCAAAAAATCATTCCAAAGTAAGTATTCATTCCTTGGACGCAAAACTTGGTATGCTAAGAGTATTTTTGCTCTTCATCCTTAGAGCAAAGCGAAATAACTCTTCCAAGAAATAATTTTGAAATTTAAACAAGTTCTGATCTTTAGGCCCTTCAAACCCCCATAAGGAGTCAAAAAGTGGCCCCACGGACCATAATTTTTAGATTGTACTCTTTATTCTGAACTATTAACCTAAAGGAGTTTGAAAATCGGATGAATAATAAAAGAGATACAGCTAAAGGGCTGTTTTTAATACTGACCCCTACAGATCCCTTATTTTTCAAAAGTTCTTTTCCAGGACCTTTTCTGGTCTGCACATTAGGTCCCTTATTTTAAATACAAAATATAAAAATATTTGCTTGAAAACTGTTTGCGAAAACGTTACACGCGTGAATTCAATTTAACATAGAAACTCCCATAGACAATTTTCATCGGCTCATAAAACCGGAAGTACTCAATACTTTTCAATGAAACTTTGAATATATCTTAATTACTTTTATCTTAATAATATCCAGGCATCAAAAAAATTTTGAAAGGTCATTTGAATTTTTTTGTTTTTTCATCCCCCCTTTTCTAAAGTTTAGGACTTAATATCTCAAAAACGGTAAGAGAAAGAAAGTTGTCTACGCTTACAATTTTGTACAACTATTTATGATAAAGGTAATTCTAAAATTTGATTGCTCTACATTAAAAAATAAACAAGGAACGGAGTTTCAAACATTTTTTGCAATTTTCCTTGTAAAAAGCGGAAGTACCGGAACCGGAAATCGAAAACCTTACATTTCATGAATTGATATATTTGCTTTAAGACCAATGTATACTTCTATTAGTAATCTTTCCAGTTTTCAAAAAATCGCTGACAGAAATCTGTCGAGAAAAATAATAATAATAAAAAAAGACGAAAACAATAGGTCTTTTCGACCGAAAGTCGAAAAGCCCTAATAATAATAACTAGAACTTTTTTTGTCTTCAACAAAAAGTAAGGGCTTTTCGACCGCCCCAGTTTCCCTTTTTTATTTAAAGTTTCATAAAAAATATCTCTAATCTATTTCCAAATTTTCTAAACGCCTCGGTATAACCAGTTGCTTAGATAGGAATTTATGAGTACTGCAGTGTGAAAAGAAAGATAACTCCAGAATTTAACAAGTAGCTTCACCCGTAATTTTTAGTAGAATATTTTCAAAAAATCATTCAAAAGTAAGTATTCATTCCTTGGACGCAAAACTTGTTATGCTAAGAGTATTTGTGCTCTACATTCTTAGAGCAGAGCGAGATAACTCTTCCAATTTTTTTTTTTTTGAAATTTAAACAAGTTGTGATCTTTAGGCCCTTCAAACCCCTATAAGGAGTCAAAAAGTGGCCCCTCGGACCATAATTTTTAAATTGTACTCTTTATTCTGAACTATTAACCGAAAAGATTTTGAAAATCAGATGAATAATAAAAAAGATACAGCTAAAGGGCTTTTTTTTAATACTGACCCCTACAGATCCCTTATTTTTCAAAAGTTCTTTTCCAGGACCTTTTCCGGTCTGCGCATTAGGTCCCTTATTGCAAATATCAAATACAAAAATATTTGCTTGATAACTGTTTGAGAAAACGTTACACGCTTGAATTCAATTTAACATAGAAACTCCCATAGACAATTTTCATCGGCTCATAAAACCGGAGGTACTCAATACTATTCAATGAAACTTGGAATATATCCTAATTACTTCTATCTAAACAATATCTATCCGTTTTATAGCATTCCTAAGCTTTTTCTGAATTTTTTGTTTTGTCATCCCCCCTTTTCTCAAGTTAGAGGCCTGAAATCTCAAAACTTATAAGAGATAGAAACTCGCCTCCACTAAACTTTTTAATCAACTCAACAAGGTTAATCTAACTCTAAAATTACAACGAAATTCCTCAAATAATAAGAAAAATATATTGATTCTTTTTATTTCTTGCATTTTGCTTGTGTCAACCGGAAGTACAGGAACCGGAAGTCCGAAAAGGGACATACGCGTGCCATTTAGAAATGCTATTAGTTCATTCCATAAGTGTTTCAATATTCCTTACCGTTTTTAAAAAATCGCTGACGAAAGTTTGTCGAGAAATAAAAAATAATAATAAAACAGAAGAATAACAATAGGTCTTTTCGACCGAAAGTCGAAAAGCCCTAATAATAATAAAACAACAGAATAACAATAGGTCTTTTCGACCGAAAGTCGAAAAGCCCTAATAATAATAATAATAATAATAATAATAATAAAACATCAGAATAACAATAGGTCTTTTCGACCGAAAGTCGAAAAGCCCTAACTAGAACTTTTTTTGTCTTCAACAAAAAGTAAGGGCTTTTCGACAGCCCTAGTTTCCTTTTTTTTTTAAATGTTTAAAAAATTTTGTCTGATCTATTTCCATATTTTCTGAACACCTTGGTATAACCATTTGCTTAGATAGGAATTCCTGGGTAGTGCAGTGTGAAAAGAAAGATAACTCCAGAACTTATCAAGTAGCTACACATCAAATTTCCAGAAGAATATTTTCAAAAAAAATCATTTCAAAGTAACTTTTCAGTCCTTGGACGCAAAACTTGGTATTCTAAGAGTATTTGTGCTCTATATTCTTAGAAAAAAAGCGAGATAACTCTTCCAAAAAATAATTTTGAAATTTAAAAAAGTTGTGATCTTTAGGCCCTTCAAACCCCATTAGGGAGTCAAAAAGTGGCCCCTTGGACCATGATTTTTAAATTGTACTCTTTATTCTGAACTATTAACCGAAAAGATTTTGAAAATTGGATAAATAATAAAAAAGATACAGCTAAAGAGCTGTTTTTAATACTGACCCCTACAGATCCCTTATTTTTCAAAAGTTCTTTTCCAGGACCTTTTCCGGTCTGCGCATTAGGTCCTTTATTGCAAATATCAAATACAAAAATATATTTGCTTGATAACTGTTTGAGAAAACGTTACACGCGTGAATTCAATTTAACATAGAAACTCCCTTAGACAATTTTCATCGGCTCATAAAACCGGAAGTACTCAATACTATTCAATGAAACTTAAAATATATCTTAATTACGTCTATTTTAACAACATCTATTCTTTTGATAGCATTCCTAAGCTTTTTCTGAATTTTTTGTTTTGTCATCCCCCCTTTTCTCAAGTTAGAGGCCTAAAATATCAAAACTGATAAGAGATAGAAACTCGCCTTCACTTAACTTTTTAAACAACTCAACAAGGTTAATCTAACTCTAAAATTACAACGAAATTCCTCAAGAAATAAAAACAATATATTGATTCTTTTTATTTCTTGTATTTTGCGTGTGTAAACCGAAAGTACCGGAACCAGAAGTCCAAAAAGAGACATACGCGTGCCATTGAAAAATGCTATTAGTCCATGCCATAATTGTTTCAATATTCCTTTCCGTTTTCAAAAAATCGCTGACGAAAGTTTGTCGAGAAATAAAAAATAATAATAAAACAGAAGAATAACAATAGGTCTTTTCGACCGAAAGTCGAAAAGCCCTAACTAGAACTTTTTTTGTCTTCAACAAAAAGTAAGGGCTTTTCGACAGCCCCAGTTTCCCTTTTTTATTTAAAGTGTCAAAAAAAATATCTTTTATCTATTTCCAAATTTTCTAAACGCCTCGGTATAACCAGTTGCTTAGATAGGAATTTATGAGTACTGCAGTGTGAAAAGAAAGATAACTCCAGAATTTAACAAGTAGCTACACCTGTAATTTTCAGAAGAATATTTTCAAAAAATCATTCCAAAGTAAGTATTCATTCCTTGGACGCAAAACTTGGTATGCTAAGAGTATTTGTGCTCTACATTCTTGGAGCAAAGCGAGATAACTCTTCTAAAATATAATTCTGAAATTTAAACAAGTTGTGATTTTTAGGCCCTTCAAACCCCTATAAGGAGTCCAAAAGTGGCCCCTTGGACCATAATTTTTAAATTGTACTCTTTATTCTAAACTATTGACCGAAAAGATTTTGAAAATCGGACGAAAAATAAAAAGATACAGCTAAAGGGCTGTTTTTAATACTGACCCCTACAGATCCCTTATTTTTCATAAGTTTTTCTCCAGGACCTTTTCCGGTCTGCGCATTGGGTCCCTTATTGCAAATATTAAACATAAAAATATTTGCTTGATAACTGTTTGAGAAAACGTTACACGCGTGAATTCAATTTAACATAGAAACTCCCATAGACAATTTTCATCGGCTCATAAACTGGAAGTACTCAATACTATTCAATGAAACTTTGAATTTATGTTAATTACATCTATTTTAATAATATTCAGGCGTCAAATAAATTTTTAAAGGTCATTTGAATTTTTTTGTTTTTTCATCCCCCTTTTTTAAAGTTTAGGACTTACAGTCATTTCATGCATATCTTTTACAATTTAATGCTATGCAATGGTATGCGATTTTAATGATATGGTATGAGATTTGTATGGTATGCTATGAGATTTGTATGCTATGCTATTAGAAATTGAAATGAAGGGCTTAATGATATGGTATGCTATGCTATGGTATGCTATCAGATTTGAACAAAAACGCCTCCATACACAGAAGCGTTCCACACATTTCGAAGTGAAATAATAAGAAGCCAAAGTTTACAACAAATCTATCATGTAAACATTTATTTTTTCAAATAAAAACATTTAAAACCGAGTTAAAATAATGTTGTATGCTATGCTATGGTATGCTATGGTATGATATGACGAATGCGATTCTATGAGATTGTATGCTATGCTATGAGATTCCAATGTTATGCTATGAGATTCCAATGCTATGCTATGAGATTTCAATGCTATGCTATGCTATGGTGTATGTTGTAAAAGATATGCTTGAACTGACTGTAATATCTCAAAAACAGAAAGAGATAGAAAGTTGTCTACGCTTACAATTTTAAACAACTATTCATGATAACGGTAATTCTAAATTTTGAATGCTCTACATTAAAAAATAAACAAAGAATTGAGTTTCAAACAATTTTTGCAATTTTCCTTGTAAAAACCGGAATTACCGGAACTGGAAACTCAAAATAGGACATTTCATAGACTGATACATTTGCTGTAAGACCAATGTTTACTTGTATCAATATTCTTTCCAGTTTTCAAAAAATCGCTGACAGAAATTTGTCTTCAAATAATAATAATAAAAAAAGACAAAAACAATAGGTCTTTTCGACCGAAAGTCGAAAATCCCTAATAAAACAGAACGAAAACAATAGGTCTTTTCGACCGAAAGTCGAAAAGCCCTAATTTGATAAATTCATTATGAGACTAAATTCTTAATATGAATAATAACCTTTCACTTTAGCTTCATAATTTTTTTGGTACTGTAACTTACAGTTATTCAAGTTAGAATATTTAGAAGAAATTATTCATGGCATGTCATTAGTTTTCTTTTTAATCCGTCTATTATTCCAGACTATTTTCATTGCATCAATTTCATAAAGATTAGATATATACTCTGAAAATTGTTTTAACGGAATTTTATAAGTAAAGAAAATGTTTACATAAAACTACAAAATGTGGTGCATACAGATTTAAGCGTAAAAGCAAATGCAAGTTACTTTACGATTGTCATTTCATTGTTTCAAATATACGAATTTATACAATATAAGCACCGCCTTATTTTTGCCCCCGCTCTGTTTCTCCTATGGTCTGTCGGTAATATATTTAATAGACAAAATAGCAGTATTATTTAATAGATGCCTATAAAGTGCCGATTCCGATCATTCAGAATAGAAATTGAAATAAAATATTTTTTTTTCAACTCTTCATTAGTTTTAGTGCTACAAAATTGTAAAGAACAGATAAACATTTAATCGGCTACTTTCTCTGTGTTATCAAAATGTGTTCAAAACAGCGTACATGTTTATTGTAACAATTAATGATGAAATATTAATAGAATTTTTAAAAGCCAAATTCACTTCTCAAATTAAGTTTACAAAACCTATAAATTATCTAATATTTTAATTTCGTATGCAGGCTAGCGATGTACATGTACTGATTTAGACTATTTAAAGCTAGCATTTTTTACAAGTTCGTGCAAAAAATTAACAGTAAGTATTTATAATTGATTAGATTTTAATGTTTCCAATTTAAATTACTTGTCCAAAAGTTTATGGACCCACCTTTTTTATATAAATATACACTTTTCGGGGAGGGGGAGGTGTATTGACCCACTTCTTTGAAAAAAAATACTAATTGACAAATGGTAAATACATGTAAATTGTGCGTGCAACATCTAATATAATATGTAAACAGCAATAAGAATATAACTTGCTCAGTTTGTTATATAATACATGTAGATGCATTCCGGCAGATAAGATACTAGTAATTTTATAGAACGCTCAAAAACATGAAAGCATTTTTTTTTATTATAAAAAAAAAGTTAATGTGCTGCTTATTTAAAAACTCCGTGGCATTTGAGCTACATATATACAAGCGCTAAATTATTCATTTGTCGACAAATACCCCATGTTAACAAATGAGCTAACTCATTGTATTAACGTGTGTATTTGTTCACGTGTCGACAAATAACCCATGATACAAATGAGCCAACTCATTGTATTAACATGTGTACACATTTTGAGTCATAATCTTCTAATTAAATTTAGACGCAAACTATAGTTTTCATTAAACCTAAGAGTATCTAACTTGTGCCCTATTTTATTCTTTGACAAAATCACATTATGATTTATTGCTTCAGGAACTTGATAATCTATTAAATGATAAATTTGGCCTTGACAAAAATAATGGGTGCTATACAAACATTATTAAACATTATAAATTGTATTTATACAATGCCTATAAACCGTGTGGTTTTGAGCTAATAAACTATACTATACTAAAAACATTTTTAAAAATGCTACGAGAGAAAGTCTAAAGCTTAAATAGTGCTTATATTCAGTAAAAGAAATGTGAGTTGAGGGGTAAATTAATCAAGGTTCACGATTTGATACCTTTTCACGTTTTCATTTCGATATAACTACCCTTAAAATGGCACACCTTTTTTTTATTCCACTACGCTTTAATTTTTCAGACATGCAGTAAACTGTTGTCAGTTAACTTTATGAAATTATTGGTGCTCGCTATTTCCATGATTTAACATTCTTGCAATTTAACACGAAACAAAAACAATGCGAAATAAGTGCTCGCGTAAAATAAAAAAAAAAATCTACAATATCGGCAACGTTACATATTGATTTACACATAAAAAGTAAACAAAATTAAAAACGTTAAGAGTTTTATTTATGGCAATAGTAGTGGGATAAAGAAACATACGTTTCGATCCTGGACAAATTTAATTGAATTAAAAAAAGCATATCTCATTCATATTTTGACTTAATAAATATTAATTTTTTTAACTTCAATTTTCATTCAAACACATTTACGAATGAACATTTATCTGTATCGCACATGATCATGTTTTCTTTCAAGATGTAGTCCCGATTTCGTTTTGTAGGTGTCTATGCTAATTTTCAGACTCTCGAGATCCATGCCTAGCTTTCGAAAATGATTATTATTATATGGATATAAACTATTTGAGAACTTGGTGAACTCATTGTATCTTTTATTGATACACGTAGGAGCAAAACAATCAGCACGAATTGTCTCTCTAAGAGCGAAACATCCCGCAATCTTACTAAGCTTTCTGCGTATTTCATAAACCGGAACGGGGGGGGGGGGGGGCAATTGCAGCATTCGCACTACCGCTTAGCTTAAAAATGCGGCTTTTCATATAAACGATTTGATTGCAGAATTTACGTTTTTAATTAAAACACAGTTAGGTATAAAAATGTACTAAGGAACAAGATCAGTAAATATAAAAGGAAGGAATTTAAATTATTACGGACTAAAAAAAATTAAAGCAACATAGAATCAAGCAAGCCATGGCGAATAAAAAACGAATCAATGTAAAATACGATATCCATTGATATGAAATCACTAAAGTGACAATCATGTGTAATTGTACAGAAGAATAAAGAAGTTAAAGCAAAATGAGAAAAAGAAAGAATGACTTTTGGCGAAGTTTCTTTTTTCATATGCATATAGCATGCACAGGAGTCCAATGCGCATATATTGGCACCATACATTTTTAAAATGCCATGTTCATTGTACTTAGTTATTGTTTATAAACATTCTTTGAATTGCACATGTAGTTTATAAAATCAGTTCTTTAATAGACTAAGAAATGATTTATTCAGAAAAAAATGAAAGTGCTTTTAAAAGACTTCATAGTTTTCGTGACAGTTACATTTTCAATGTGCCCGTGCACGGAGCCGCCACGGATTATATAAAAAAATATTAATTGAATTGATATATATGCATTATTATTAAAAAGTTATGAATAAGTTAAGTCTTTCGTAAAAGCGGAGCAACATAAATAGCTACAGCCATTAAGTAGCATTTCAGGTGTATTCAGTTAACAATCAGTTGATAAAAAGGCTGGTATTTTTTCCACTGAAACTTTGATAAAGCACCATCTTCACATAAAAAAGTACTACGCAGCACTGTTAAGGTTGCATATGCTTAAATTACCAAGAAATATGTCATCAAAAACGAGCTACAAATATGATGGTCGTATTAATCAAAACTCGCATACAGCTTTTCCAAAAATAATATTAGCTTAACTCAAGTGATCCATGTGTTACGACACACATGTGCATTTGCCGTCATCACGTGCCTATCACGTGACAACGATATTTATAGACATTTTACTATGTCACACATATTTTTCAATATCGCAAGGGCATACTCCCGTTGTACATTTATTTGTTTTGCATGTATAATTTAAATGTGATCTCCTTCACCCAAAAATCACTGCTGCTTTAATGGAATCGAGTTAATTACAACGCCATATCCAAAAATATACTCGACAATCCATCACTTACAGGGGGTATCACGTCATTTTTCATCAACGAATAAGACAAATCCGGAGAATAAAACAAAGCAGCAGCATTTTTTAGTTACCTCAAAACCTTCTTGATCACTGTGTAAAATATCAAAAGTATCCATGCAGGTTATGCCCTTGCGAAAATGCGTTGAAGATGATGTACATATATTTTCCTTTACTTAACCCCCTTTTCAAACGCAATGCCGATCTAGATTTCGGCTAAGGGAAATAACTCTGTAGATATAGTGTTGCGGGAAATTTGAATTACATTACGAGCATTTTGCGATATGTTCCCTTGGTTGTCTTGCTGGAGGCAAAATTGTAACTTAAGTAGAAAAAAATATCATACATTTATAAATTTCAAGTGACAGCGTGGGTCAGTAATTCATCAAAAGAAAAAAAACATGAAAGATAACTACGACATGCATTACCTCTTTATATTCCATGCGCGGATCCAGAAAGTTTTTCCGGGGGGGGGGGGGTCCGACAGTTATTTGAGTTTGCCAGGAAGGGGTTGGTCCAAGGTATAATTTTGTAATGTAATTTAAATAAATTTGAATTTTGCGGGGGGGGGGGGATCTGGATCCCCCTAGCCTCCCCCCCCCCCCCAAAAAAAAAAAATCCAATCAAAGCCGTGCATTTTTTCATTTTATTTGTTTACCTAAATCAATAATTGGTGAATGAAATATATTTTAAAACACGTTCTTTCTCATAATTACTGTTTATTTTTTTGAAAGTATTCCTCAACATTGCTGTTATTTTTAAGAAAGGACAAGCACAAAACTTTTACCCCCACCCCCTTCTTAATGAACAAATACTCAAAGAACAATACATAAACAATGTAAATTCCTAGATTTTGAGTGTTGATCACAACAACAAATACATAGATTTTCAAACATTTATTATTCATTTTTCAAGGGAATATTGAAAAAATAACTCATAGTCAGGAAACTGTTAACAAATAAATCATGGTTTAAATAAATAATATTTGCATATTAAGATTAATTTTGACTGTTTTAGTTTTAAATATCATTGCTAATAATTTTAAAAAAAAAACCAAGAGTTGCAAAATCCTTAGCTCAGATTCAACATATAAATACATGTACTAAGATTAAGTTTGTATATTTATAATTAACATATATAATCATGTTGATATTTCTGTTTGGAGGTTATAAATGCACATAATTGTTTTCCCCATACAAAATCATGCCGATGGTCTCCACATAGGAAAAGCTGGGTAACAGGCAGGAACATAGGGAGGTAGAACCAGCCAATTCACCAATTGATGCAGATAGTCTCACGCAAAAGCCTACAAAGTTTAACATAACATTATATATTTTAGCACTTCCGCTTTATAACAGTATAAACTAAACAATGTAAAATGACGAAAAATGAACTTTCACCCTGGGAAATCTTTTTTGATAAAATACAACTCTATGAGCAAAGAATTAGCCTTAGCCTCTGCTGTTTATTCAAAGTTCTTGTAAACAATAGTGAACACAAAAGATGCCAAGATGGACACACCGTTACAAAGAAGAATAACTGGAAATGCCACTTGGACATTTACATGTTATGATGTATTTTATGTTCTTTTTTCCTAAATTTTGATTTCTTTATATAATAAATATATATATATATAATTATAAACATTACAGATTTTCTTGTGGCAATTAACAAATGTTCCCAATATACTGAAGAAAATCAAGAGAACTTAATCCTCCAAGATGACTTACAATGTAGATATATAAATGTTTACAATAGCAGAAAGACCACCCCCCCCCCCACCCCATTAAAGCAATCTTTATCGTCAAGGGATAATGCTAAGCAATCAATGTTTGCGATATAGTGTATACTTTCAGAGCAAGTTTAATTACATTTCCAGCAGAATGAAAACACACAAATACATGCAGGGTAGTCTCCACCCAGAGAATATATATGTAAGGCAAGTAGTATAGGGGCTGTATAGGGGGGCAAAACAATAGAACCATTGTTCTCGAGAAGTCAACCTTGACCAACCTTGACCTACTTAACGGGGTATTTCTATTGTTATGCTAATTAGGATCGAAGATCAAAGGTAATTATATTCAATGGATCGAAAATCATATTGTTATGCTAATCAATAGATCGAAGATGAAAGGTAATAATATTCAATGGATCGAAGATCATATTCAATGGATCGAAGATCAAAGCAGTCAAGGTCAGTCATCGAAGCATTCCAGAGTCAATCAAGCGATGACTATTGAAATCAATAGTTTGAACCCCAATAAAAACTCTGTTGTTCATACCCCCTCAAAAAACCCAATATTCAATGGGGGTATTATTTGTAAAAGGTATTTATAGTTACCAAAGATGAGTGCATCGATGATCATAGAAATCAACAGTGAGTCATGACACGGGGGGTTGTACGATGTAGATCTATCATTGGGTTAACTAGCCCGCCTGGGTGTACCTCTATTCATCAGCCAGTCAAATGATATTTTATGAAATAATTTGATTAATGATACATATTACTACGGGAGATGTGATAATATTGAGGAAAGGTTCCCTTCTTATTTGTTTTGAAAAACTTTACACGCCAGTGATCGCCATCATAACAATTACATCTGCATTTTCTTAAGGAGTATCTAAATACACATCACACCTGTATACATTATCGTTTATTTTATGTATTTGTGTTATCATTTTGTCACGGATATCGAATTTTATATTGTCAAAAGTTATTCACTGAACTGTGTCTAGGAGAAGTGACGATTTAATTGACAACACGTTTCGCCGGCCCATTAAAAAAGAATTTCACACAGTAGTGATTTTCATCATTGAAACATGTTTTGGTTAAATGGAAACGAAATCAAAAACAAATATGACTTTTTCAAGATGTTGTTATCATGTCTAAGTGAGAAGTTAAAAGTTTTAGAATAGTCTCTTGGGCTCTTGAAAGTCGTCCAATTCGTTCCTTGAGAAAAAGAATGAAATTTTACCCAATTATAATGTAGTGAAAGTATGAAATAATATGAATCAAATTGATTATTTTATGTAATGTGAAAAAATCAGACACATTGGAGAAAAAACCAATTTTACAATAAATAATATACAATGTAGGTCAAAGAGTAACTCAGATAATTTAGCGAGAACGCTTAAACACGATGTCAATGTTTAAAATAAACTACTACCACGTCTGCGAGTGGGTATGCAACGCAGGGCCGTCAAATTCCTCTTTCTTCAAAATATATTAATATCATAACATACAACGTTTACAGTTAATCACGTTAGGCTTTATAAGGCGTGAGTTTTTATTACGACAAAAATAACACGTACTTCTAAACCCCCATTTCTTTGTGTCACTCTTGGAATTGCGGGACTGGTCCCGAGGGCGTCGTTGTTCCTGGGAGTGAGTGTGGCTGGTCCCTCCATTCTCCTCCTACACCCCCCCCCCCAATCCCACACACACACCAGAAGTCACCCTTATGCATTTAAAGCAGGCCCTTAGTCTCTTCCCCAGGATGATAAGCCTGATCAGGTTGAGGGCTGTAACCCCATGTAAGAGGTTTCCGACACTGAAACCACAGAAATTAAATTATTCATATAAAAGGAAAAATGTTCTTTTAGAAAATAAACTATTTACAGAAAATACGGTAATATCTTTTTATTAGATTTACATTTGATATTCCAACCATATTATCTTTTATTGATGAAAAGAAAAAAAAATCATTGTCATATTGAAAAATTGCTACTGATCATTGAGATTATTCATACCCTCTTCCTCTACCCATTTTTTCTGTCAAGTTACTTGATTAACATGCACATGAACCACGGCAACATGCTACATCATTCCAAGTAGTATTTATATACATAAAAAATACACAGAAGGTAAAAAAAGTTAAACAAAAATATTTTTTAAAAAATGGTGAAAAGTGTAAACAAAGAAATTATCACATGAATTGTGAAACCGTTTATTTCATGCACTTAACGCAGATTGAGAAAAAAAATACTTAACACAAAAATTTCTTTTATGGGTTTAGTGGCCAAATGCATCTCCATTCAGTCGTCATCAGACACATGCATTATATTTTCTCTAGCTTTCTTTCTATATTACTTATTAACTTTATAAAACCAGAAACATGCTTATATGAAGGGGAGTAGTGCCAACAAACTTGGGAAGTAAAATTTGTCAGATTGTGTAATTGTTTCCCGGATTGCGTCGATTCCTGTTTCCTGGTGGTTTAATGGCGAAGCTCCTGGGTTGGTACTATCTGTAACGTCTCTGTTGATGTGATGTGTTCAGTGTACCTATCAGTGCTAATGTTGGTGTAATGTAATGTATTGATGATGCTAGTAGTTGTTGTGAAAATGTTAAATTGTGTAATAGTGTTAAATTAACTGGACCGCCGGTGATCCATGGTCCGAGTAGGCAGTGAAATGTGTATTATGTAATGTGCCGATGTCTGTCGTTACAGCTTGTGAGATAATGATTATACTTGTAGGTTTCTAATTAAAGTCGGTAGGTGTAGTCGCAATGCCACTGGGTAGGTATGTGTGCGTGTTAGTCGAAATATCGTGTTTTACGGTCTGTTGATCTGAGGGGATGTTATGTTGTCGAACAGAGGATTGAACAGAGGAAGTCTCTTCAAAAAATAGAAATTCAATCTCTGGATGTATTTGCACTAGCAACAACATTAAAAAAGAAAACTAACAAGAACAACAATTAGATAATGGGCATCATCATCTTTATTATAAATTATTATTAATGTGTTATAAATTATATGTTTTCGCGAATGTTTCTAGACAGTTATTTCGGTAGTAGATGAAGGGTGAACTCAACGACATGTAATACACAGTTTACACTTGCATATTATTTAAGGTGTCTCACTACACCTTGCATTATTTTAATCAAATCAGCAGAAAGATTCTTGATTATGATAGAAAGCATGCTGACTAAGATGTATTAAACTCTAAGAGGCGAAAAAATTGAAATTTTGGATAAAGAATTATCTTTTCAAAAATTTAGTTCAGTTAATATGATCAAAAGTCCCAGGAGGATTCGATTTCATGATCTGTGCTTCACTTAACACTGAGCAATGTCAGTGTACAACCAAGTAGATTGATACAAACAATTAAAACAAAATATCAAAATCGCCATTTTGTTAAGTATGTGTCTAGGTGTAGCGAGGGTCCTTAATGTAAATTTTGGAATTCAACAAGATAATAAGAGCAATATATAAAAATCGACAACAATGTACAAAAAAGACACAATAAATTGACAATTACGAACCGTTCTATAAGCTCTTTATAAAGTTTTTTATTTCTGATGGAAAGCATATGGTTTGCATTGTCAAATTGATAGGCTTATGAAAGAATGACGAAGTCTACGGCACTGTTTGATTCGAACAAATCGACATCTGAAAAATTCCACTATGTATGCAATTACCATTGTCAACCCTTCAAACTGTAGTTTTTAATGTTTTCGACATGAATTCCCTATTATGTGTTTATCCATTTCACTTGGTTGTATACTTTGTAAAACCGAAGCTTAAAAATAATACACCAAGATAATTTAAAACTTTGGAGGTAATTTCAAATTGTAATTCAGAGTCTTTTAATTGAATCATTCTGTTTCCCGGTCTTGCAGTCCAATTATTTATAGCCAAAGAATTGTCTTTTTCGCATCTTCTAAAGAGTTCTAAACGGTGAATCAGCGTCACTAGTATGACTTATTCTTCTTCACTCCTTCTATTGTTATTCTAGCTCAATCACCTTCAATTTTAGTAAATAAACTAGAAATGCGTATTAGATTTTTTTTACCAAATTTTTTAATACATTTGAATATGATTGCATAAATATGTTAGTTTATTACATATTGACACATTTATGTATTTAACAAAGGTTAATAAGCACCAATTCAGCAAACGCTTACTAAGCTTGCGTAGTTAAAGGGGCATGGTTACGATTTTGGTCTAGATTTCTTTTTCTTTTTCTATTGTTTGTACCGTGATTTAGTAAAGCATTTCCAATGATCAATCAAAATTTGAGTGTCAATGGTAAGGTAATAAGCAAGAGCTCACAATTCTTTGTTTTGTAAACAAGACTCCTGACATGTTTTTGTTTTAAATTCGTTCAATATATTTGCTGATTTTACTATCTACGAGTTCGTTTTGAATACAAATCAACAGTACCTATCTTTCGTAATATTTATTTTTGGTCTAGACCCTAAACTTTTCCTCAATATTTAAAATGTAAACAAAAACAAGACCCTGGCTTTGTTTACATAACAAAGAATAATTTTGAGCTCTGTGTCCCGCTTAAAACTCGACGACCGACACTCAAAATTTGGTCGACTATTAGAAATGCCCTACAGAAGCATTATAAACATTAAAAACGGAAGAGAAAAACGTGACCATTTCCCTTTAAACACGCGAGTAAAGCGGTTAAACAAGACTGTTATTACTCTCCGAAAGCAAACCATTCATGTTCTTACTTGAGGAAAAAAAATTCTATGATATTCTTTTAAAACCATTGAATATTCAAAGAATCATTGACAATGTCACTCGTACGATTTTATCTTGCTACACTAGACGTCAAAATGGTCGAGGTCATTTGGTTCAGACCGTGCGTAAAGAATTTGTTTTAATTCTTTGTTTAATACTTTCTATATATTTTATATCTCTATGGAAAATTGTCTTTCCTGAAAATCACTGAATTAACAAATTACAGGCTCCTATCATTACAAACCTTGGCAAAAGGTACTTTTTGCTGAAATGCATGTTCAAGCAAGAGAATTAGTGATGCAAAATTTATTTCATTATGTTTTATATGTATGTTTTAAACCTTCTATATATTTCATAACTATATGCAACCAAATAATGGACGAGAAATTTGGCTACCATAATTTTCTATAGGTTACTCTGATTGGGAAAAGCTTTGATTCCCTTAATGGTTGGTTTACACTTAATTTAGATGCTATGTATACCTGATCCTTGAATTCCGCAATAATGGCAAGTAGTTATGTTCCATCTTTCACACAATGGAGGCGAAACAAAGAACAGTGTTTGATATCCCACAGTGATTTGTTTTTGTAAAAGGTGTGAGCAGCGATTTTTGTCTTCCAACGTCCGACCGCTTGCAATGTTACATACAAGTACAATGACTCTGACCACCAGTGCAAGCGATTTAGTTATGATCGAAGCTAATGTTTAACTTGTTTTATTTTTTAATGAATATGCTCCACGGACATAAAATCAGTAAGTTTTCATAACACTGAAAGACAAATGCATTGTTGTAACACCCAACATACTAAATAAATTGTAAAAGAATAAATGTTAATAGTGATATTAAGAACAAAGTATTATGTGATTCGTTCAAAATCGTGACAACGTTGAACAAGACCCCGCCAAAGTACTGATTTCTAGCTAGACAAGGCTTACCACCGTGATGTCTGTGATATATAGAAATAAAGAAGGGATGATAAGTGCCAAATTTACACAAATTCGTCTACTCTAAAATTGACCGTCCTAAAAATTACTACTTTCCCGAGAGTCTACAAATTACGGACTCCTATCATTACAAAAAGCAACAACCAATGCCTTGCAGATATTGGGCAAAACACACTTTTTGCTGAAACGCATGTTCACTTAACAAAACAAACGATGCAGGATGTATCCTTTATATATTAATATTAACGGTTTCTTTGTATACCTACATGAATTATCTTGATATCAGATATGAGTTAGAAAAATCTATGTTCGAGCTTATTTCAAAACCTTTAATAGTTCTTCATATCATTTGTGGTTATTTATGTATTAATAAAAAAGAAGAGAAAAAACTTTTGTTTTCCTAAATCTTCTTATTGAAGATTTATCAAAGAGAAAACTAATAATAAAAGCTTCAATTTAATGCACTGCGACACTTCAACAGTTTACCCGGTAATCGCCTTTGAGAAATCATAGAAATCTGTTTATCTATGGGATAGGTTAAACAAAGATAATATCAGCCAACGAGCTATGAATATTTCATTTCTTCAAAGATAAGACGTTTGTTTAACCAGTTACCTTTTAATAGTAAGAATACATAAAATTAAATATCTGACGAATTATGATTGCTAATTGACTTCATCTTTAATAAACGCTTGTTGCAAAATGCATGTACACGTAATTCTGGTTGTTTATTCTGAGTGATGTTGCATGAGGTATAATTCTTAATTTTTATACATGAAGAAGCCCTAGACTCGACTTCGATTTCCAATGATGCATCAACAAAACAGCTCTGTATCTACTGGCTATTTTTTTTTTAATTGAGTGTTGTCCGGTTCTTTGGGTTTGGAAATTAGCTGCTTATCAGGTGAGCATTTTTCAACAACCATTTGGAGAGAAATTAGAAAGAAAAAACCTAAATTCTTATCAATTTAAATTGTAAACAATGAAGTGTAATTGTAATAACTAAAAGAAATAGGGTATTGAGAACAATATGATACGGTAACAATTTCTTCAGTTATTCATTGTTTTGGCTTTTTTGGATGAGTAGTTTCAGGTTTTCTTCAATTTCAATAACAGAATTAGGTTTTTTACTCGACTATCAATTTTACATCGACATCAGCGATCTACTCATAAATCAGATTCCTTCCTTTGTCAACATGGGGAAGATGTTTTAATAGACAAGACAATTTATTTTTTACGTCACACGAGAAACCATTCCGAATTTTCAGATATAGAACCATGTTCATCTAAAAAGGTGGCAAATGTAATGAACTCCGACAGTACTGCCAACGAAATTATAATTATGTGTTCCATTTCATCGGGCAGCGGAAATTCGTCAAATGGTATCAAAGGTAAATTGATAGGTATTGGTATTTTCTGTCGATAGTTTTGATTTCAAATTAAAAAAAAAGATTACGATTTATTTGTCTCTTGATTTTGTAGGCATTTATGCCGAGGGCTCCAAAGAAGATTGTATTTCAGAGGAAGGGACCAACGGGGAAATTTGAAGAAAATGGTATTGGAGGCCACCGACAAAAGCAAATACGAACTCTTGACCTTCCTGCAAGTCAAACAAGGACCATTAGATCGATTTTAAAAGAGGAACGCACCAATAGGAATAAAGTTTTATCCCACCCTTCCAGACATGGGGGATCAAGTGGACACTGCAGAACCTCATTTCCACGGCCTATGCCGCATAGTGCTCAACAACGCAGACATTAAGCCCGATTTGAGAGAAGCATCATGTTCAAATCGTTCATTGAATACCAAAGAGATACTGGATACTTTGCAAGGTCCTCGGAGTTACCATTCATATTGTGCCACACCATCCTATGAAAGACTCCATATATATACCGTCACCAACATAACTTGCTAGCAAAAAGGCCATGTCGACGTCTAGAATACCGATCAATAATGCTTCGTGTGGTCCTTATTAGCTGCCATCATTCCAGCGACGGAGGATCCGCAACGAGTTATGAAATATATGCAACACATTGATAAGCTCGACTTCCCAGACATTCCAATACATGTCCAGGTCGGAGGTATTCCTAAATTCGATACGAGAAACGACATATTTATTTATGTGTTTGGCTACGAAAAGAGAGAAACACACCCTCTACATCTAACCGGTGAAGGAGGATTAAAACACATGGATTTCTTCGTTCTAACCAGGGAGGATAAACCTCATTACTGCTTGATAAAAAAAAAATTAACATATTAATAAAAATGTACAGAAAGGAAATCAACTATTCCATTGTCATCATTATCTCCATGGGTTTTCTAAAAAGCGGGTTTTAGAAAAACACGTGTCTTATTGTGAAGTACACGGTGCACAGCGGGCCGAAGTGCGAAACAATAAAGACAAATGGCTCCAGTTCTGCGTTGTTTCAAAGTAGCTCAAGGTTTCATTTGTAGTCTACGCCGAATTTGAAATCATTCTCAAGTGGCATTACGGTCGTCCACCATTTACCATGTAGCTAGCATAACACATGCTCTTCGGCTTTACTTACAAGGCTTTTGGACGTTCGTCTAACACTACAATCATGTGGCATACTGTGGCCATGATTCGGCTGACCAGTTCATTGACCATCGAATCAAACAGGATGACGAGCTTGTGGGGGTCTTACGCTATTCAAAACCAATGTTTTTGTCTGTCGAAGAGAACGAAGCATTCCAGGAAACGACTATATGCTACATGAGTAACAAATAATTGGGGAAAATTGCCGTTCGTGATCATTGTCACGTGACGGGAAAATATCGAGAGGCAGCCAACACTAATTGTAATCTATATCTGCGACTCGGAGAGAGGATATCAGGGTTTTTTTTCGTGAGCTCAAAGAGTATGTTGCCCACTACATTATGAACGCCATCAGCAAATTTAAGCAGAAAAGATCAAATAAATAACAGAAAAATACATATATATTTCGTTTTCGTTGGGGAGATTGGATTTAGTCGACACGTTCAAATTTCGTCAATTAACGTCTTTCGACAAAATATTCGCCAATCTAGCAAAAGAGGCCATCTACAAATTTTCTCATCTCAAATCTCGCCTCATTCTGGAAACGATCGGATAATGCTACACGGGCTTGCTAAAACGATCTCGAAGGAAAAACTGTGTCCGATGTGGGTTATAATTAGGGACGTTTTTTAAAATTCAAAACATAGAACAGTATCACGACTTGTACATGGAAACTGGTATGTATCTTTTAGCCGATGTGTTTGCGTTATCTCTACTTGGAAATGTATTGTCTCGATGCAGCTCATTTTTACACGGCCCTGATACTAGCTAGGCAGGCCGCTCTCAAGATGGCTGTTGTGAAACAAGAGCTATTGACTGATCCGGATATGCATCTGTTTGTTTAAAAGGAGCTCAGAGAAGGCATTGCTATGATTTCTAGAAAAAAAATTGTGGAAGCTAACAATCCCCATCTTAACGACTACGATTCCCGTCAACCCACACACTATTTGATGTATTTAGATGCCAACAATCTGTACGTGTGAGCCATGAGTCAGTCTTTGTCGACTTACGATTTTTGATAACATACCCTCGACGAGATGAAGACTATCGACATTCATGCCATCCCTGTTGAAGATGACTGGTTTCATATTTGAAGTCGATGTGAAATATGCCGTAAAATTGCATGACTATCCTATAGCTCCCGAGTCCTTTCAAATTAAGCCTGAGCTGCTATCCTCTTATCAAACAGAGCTCTTGGCAAGGCTTGAGATAAAAGAAGATACTTGCACCAAGTTAGTTTACAATCTTGTTGATAAAAAGGAAAATATGTAGTCCACTACAGAAATTTCAGTTATACCAAGCATTAGGGTTGAGACTGGCCAAAGTTCATTGGATATTGTCTCTTAAGCAGAACTATTAGCTTAAAGCCTACACCAATTTTGATAAGAGCACACGACAGAAAGCCAGCAACAATTTTTAAAAAGATTTTTGCAAGCTCATGAACAACAGTATTTTTGGGAAGACAATGGAAAAGCGAGTGGATATTCAATTCGTTCAGCAGGTTTAAATCATTCAGAATCTTCAACAAAGATTGAGTCTCAGTAGAATAAACCAAGTAATGTTTAGTTTTAATTCGGTCCATTTAAGAAGAACTTACCATTTTTAGAGCTGGCAAAGGTCTTGATGGATGATTTTCATATCAGCTACATCAAGAAAAAGTATAGTGATCGCGCTGTTATCTGTTTAAAAGAATCAATCTACAACAAGACATCCACCAAAAAAAAGTATGTACACATGAAGGAGGATCACCATCACTTTGACGTCAGGCCATGTTTTGCGAGAATTTATTGACCTTAAGCTCAAGATGTACAATTTCATTCATGAAAAGAAAATAAATCAAAAGGAGATCGAATCCATCTGTATGGAAGAAAATGCAACTGCGAATGGAGTGAATAGGGTAGTCGTGCACTCGAGCATACAGCACGAGGACTATAAAAGTTGTCTTTTCAATGGAGAGTTTCAGATGGACTCGATGGTGACCTTTAGATCCTTTAAGCATCAAATATGCACAGTTGTTCAAAACAAAACAAGTCTAAGCAAGTTTGACGACAAAAGGCATATTCTTGACGATGGCATTCACCCCTTATCGCGCGGTCTTTGTAAGACCTTGATGTTTGTTATTGATGTTCATTATTTTTGGTCTGGTATATGTAATTTAATGCAGTGATAATATGTTTTTTTTAATATACCCAGTGTGTGCAAGATTTAAAAAAAAATGATAAAAATTAAAATGGTGTTTGGATTTAAACATGGTTCATCAAAGGACTCCGGGGGCTGCAGCGGATCCTTCGGTTTCCGGAGTCCAAGGATTCCGGAGACTTTGATTCCGGAGTCCAATGGCAACGGAAGTGTAGTTTTGACTAATATGAGACATAAGAAGCGACATCCCCTTTAAAAATAAATAAATAAAAATTCCAAAAGGAAGATTAACTGTTGTGAAATTAAAATGTGTATAAATTATTTTAAAAATGTTTTATTTTGCATTGTTGGCAATTTATGGGGGAAAAGCCTATCATGCAGATGAAAATTGCCATTTTTTTCAAGCAATTATTACGGGATATAAGTATGACGTCCTGAATGTCGGTTCAATACAGACTCACTTTGTGAAGTTGGTTGATAACAATTTACCTGAGAACTACTTGTATTCATATACAGCTTTTCAGCCACTTATAAACATGTACTGTTTACCAGTACAAGTAGTATATGTGTCTGTATGAACTATTATTATGTTAATATTCCGGTGTCCAAATGTTTTGGAGATTTTGATTCCGGATTCCAATGGCAACAGAAACGTATATTTCATAGTCTATGTACTGATGAGAAAATATTCAGGTCTCTTTTTGTAAACAGGTTGACTTGCAAGCAATTTGTGAATGAGTTCGTGAGATCATTGGGTCCCAAAGGTTATTAAACAAGACCAGATAGTGACAATTTTGTCATTGGGTTAGTTCTTTTTTAAAGTACAATTTGATTGATGACTAGAACTTTGAGAATTCTGGAAATAATTCTTTAATTCTGTAATCTATGGCTGCTATAGACATAATATTGTTGATTATTACTAAATTCCTCGTTCTTGGATGAATGAACGAGTCCTGCTCCAAATACCGTGGTTTTATTATCATCGGGTCATCAATTTTGGTGGATTCAATAAAATCACAGTTTCGAAGATATGTAAATTCGTGGCCATTTATCCTATTAATTCAAAATGTAAGTAAAATTTGCACTTCAGTGAATGATTAATTTCGTTGATCAACTTAACAATGAAATGAATGAATGTTTGGTATTCATCAAATATTGATGAAACCACAGTATAATGGAATTCCCTAAATGAATTCGACAAGAGAATATACCGTGGATTTGACGATGTCTTATTAACGTAATGATGGCTTAAACAGCCACAGGCTTCTCTCTGGAGGAAGGAAACCTTAATCTTACATTACTGAAGAATCATTTTTTTTTTTACAAAATGTCTTTCCCGAACAAGTTTGTCCTTACATGTTGGTAGTATATGGATATTGAAGAACAAAGTCTTGTTGTTGTTGCTGTTGTGGTCGTTTTCGTCTTTTCGCTATTGTTGTTATCGTCGTTGTTGTTGCCGTTGTTGTGAATCAGGCAGTGACAGTTGTTGATGTCGTTGTCAATGCTGTTGTTGCGATACTTCCGATTCTAGTGTGCCCTGTATAAAATTCAAACTTTTTCAAACGGACAAAACGTAGACTTTTGAGCATTAACTACAGGTATAAATGCTAAGCTTCTCGTAGAATGGTGAGTTTGGTTTTTTTTTCCTTTATTTTGTAATGTTTCCTTATGACCTTATTTGCATAATATTTGCAAGTAAAACTGTTTAGAAAAAAAGTACACCTTATATTTTCTCTATTCAAAAAATAGATTATACACGTCCGTTGCCATTGGACTCCGGAATCAAAGTCTCCGGAATCCTTGGACTCCGGAAACCGAAGGATCCGCTGCAGCCCCCGGAGTCCTTTGATGAACCATGTTTAAATCCAAACACCATTTTAATTTTTATCATTTTTTTTTTTTTTAAATCTTTCACACACTGGGTATATTAAAAAAAACATATTATCACTGCATTAAATTACATATACCAGACCAAAAATAATGAACATCAATAACAAACATCAAGGTCTTACAAAGACCGCGCGATAAGGGGTGAATGCCATCGTCAAGAATATGCCTTTTGTCGTCAAACTTGCTTAGACTTGTTTTGTTTTGAACAACTGTGCATATTTGATGCTTAAAGGATCTAAAGGTCACCATCGAGTCCATCTGAAACTCTCCATTGAAAAGACAACTTTTATAGTCCTCGTGCTGTATGCTCGAGTGCACGATTACCCTATTCACTCCATTCGCAGTTGCATTTTCTTCCATACAGATGGATTCGATCTCCTTTTGATTTATTTTCTTTTCATGAATGAAATTGTACATCTTGAGCTTAAGGTCAATAAATTCTCGCAAAACATGGCCTGACGTCAAAGTGATGGTGATCCTCCTTCATGTGTACATACTTTTTTTTGGTGGATGTCTTGTTGTAGATTGATTCTTTTAAACAGATAACAGCGCGATCACTATACTTTTTCTTGATGTAGCTGATATGAAAATCATCCATCAAGACCTTTGCCAGCTCTAAAAATGGTAAGTTCTTCATAAATGGACCGAATTAAAACTAAACATTACTTGGTTTATTCTACTGAGACTCAATCTTTGTTGAAGATTCTGAATGATTTAAACCTGCTGAACGAATTGAATATCCACTCGCTTTTCCATTGTCTTCCCAAAAATACTGTTGTTCATGAGTTTGCAAAAATCTTTTTAAAAATTGTTGCTGGCTTTCTGTCGTGTGCTCTTATCAAAATTGGTGTAGGCTTTAAGCCAATAGTTCTGCTTAAGAGACAATATCCAATGAACTTTGGCCAGTCTCAACCCTAATGCTTGGTATAACTGAAATTTCTGTAGTGGACTACATATTTTCCTTTTCATCAACAAGATTGTAAACTAACTTGGTGCAAGTATCTTCTTTTATCTCAAGCCTTGCCAAGAGCTCTGTTTGATAAGAGGATAGCAGCTCAGGCTTAATTTGAAAGGACTCGGGAGCTATAGGATAGTCATGCAATTTTACGGCATATTTCACATCGACTTCAAATATGAAACCAGTCATCTTCAACAGGGATGGCATGAATGTCGATAGTCTTCATCTCGTCGAGGGTATGTTATCAAAAATCGTAAGTCGACAAAGACTGACTCATGGCTCACACGCATCTAAATACATCAAATAGTGTGTGGGTTGACGGGAATCGTAGTCGTTAAGATGGGGATTGTTAGCTTCCACAATTTTTTTCTAGAAATCATAGCAATGCCTCCCCTGAGCTCCTTTTAAACAAACAGATGCATATCCGGATCAGTCAATAGCTCTTGTTTCACAACAGCCATCTTGAGAGCGGCCTGCCTAGCTAGTATCAGGGCCGTGTAAAAATGAGCTGCATCGAGACAATACATTTCCAAGTAGAGATAACGCAAACGCATCGGCTAAAAGATACATACCAGTTTCCATGTACAAGTCGTGATACTGTTCTATGTTTTGAATTTTAAAAAACGTCCCTAATTATAACCCACATCGGACACAGTTTTTCCTTCGAGATCGTTTTAGCAAGCCCGTGTAGCATTATCCGATCGTTTCCAGAATGAGGCGAGATTTGAGATGAGAAAATTTGTAGATGGCCTCTTTTGCTAGATTGGCGAATATTTTGTCGAAAGACGTTAATTGACGAAATTTGAACGTGTCGACTAAATCCAATCTCCCCAACGAAAACGAAATATATATGTATTTTTCTGTTATTTATTTGATCTTTTCTGCTTAAATTTGCTGATGGCGTTCATAATGTAGTGGGCAACATACTCTTTGAGCTCACGAAAAAAAACCCTGATATCCTCTCTCCGAGTCGCAGATATAGATTACAATTAGTGTTGGCTGCCTCTCGATATTTTCCCGTCACGGACAATGATCACGAACGGCAATTTTCCCCAATTATTTGTTACTCATGTAGCATATAGTCGTTTCCTGAAATGCTTCGTTCTCTTCGACAGACAAAAACATTGGTTTTGAATAGCGTAAGACCCCCACAAGCTCGTCATCCTGTTTGATTCGATGGTCAATGAACTGGTCAGCCGAATCATGGCCACAGTATGCCACATGATTGTAGTGTTAGACGAACGTCCAAAAGCCTTGTAAGTAAAGCCGAAGAGCATGTGTTATGCTAGCTACATGGTAAATGGTGGACGACCGTAATGCCACTTGAGAATGATTTCAAATTCGGCGTAGACTACAAATGAAACCTTGAGCTACTTTGAAACAACGCAGAACTGGAGCCATTTGTCTTTATTGTTTCGCACTTCGGCCCGCTGTGCACCGTGTACTTCACAATAAGACACGTGTTTTTCTAAAACCCGCTTTTTAGAAAACCCATGGAGATAATGATGACAATGAAATAGTTGATTTCCTTTCTGTACATTTTTATTAATATGTTAATTTTTTTTTATCAAGCAGTAATGAGGTTTATCCTCCCTGGTTAGAACGAAGAAATCCATGTGTTTTAATCCTCCTTCACCGGTTAGATGTAGAGGGTGTGTTTCTCTCTTTTCGTAGCCAAACACATAAATAGATATGTCGTTTCTCGTATCGAATTTAGGAATACCTCCGACCTGGACATGTATTGGAATGTCTGGGAAGTCGAGCTTATCAATGTGTTGCATATATTTCATAACTCGTTGCGGATCCTCCGTCGCTGGAATGATGGCAGCTAATAAGGACCACACGAAGCATTATTGATCGGTATTCTAGACGTCGACATGGCCTTTTTGCTAGCAAGTTATGTTGGTGACGGTATATATATGGAGTCTTTCATAGGATGGTGTGGCACAATATGAATGGTAACTCCGAGGACCTTGCAAAGTATCCAGTATCTCTTTGGTATTCAATGAACGATTTGAACATGATGCTTCTCTCAAATCGGGCTTAATGTCTGCGTTGTTGAGCACTATGCGGCATAGGCCGTGGAAATGAGGTTCTGCAGTGTCCACTTGATCCCCCATGTCTGGAAGGGTGGGATAAAACTTTATTCCTATTGGTGCGTTCCTCTTTTAAAATCGATCTAATGGTCCTTGTTTGACTTGCAGGAAGGTCAAGAGTTCGTATTTGCTTTTGTCGGTGGCCTCCAATACCATTTTCTTCAAATTTCCCCGAGGGTTCCTTCCTCTGAAATACAATCTTCTTTGGAGCCCTCGGCATAAATGCCTACAAAATCAAGAGACAAATAAATCGTAATCTTTTTTTTTAATTTGAAATCAAAAATATCGACAGAAAATACCAATACCTATCAACTTACCTTTGATACCATTTGACGAATTTCCGCTGCCCGATGAAATGGAACACATAATTATAATTTCGTTGGCAGTACTGTCGGAGTTCATTACATTTGCCACCTTTTTAGATGAACATGGTTCTATATCTGAAAATTCGGAATGGTTTCTCGTGTGACGTAAAAAATAAATTGTCTTGTCTATTAAAACATCTTCCCCATGTTGACAAAGGAAGGAATCTGATTTATGAGTAGATCGCTGATGTCGATGTAAAATTGATAGTCGAGTAAAAAACCTAATTCTGTTATTGAAATTGAAGAAAACCTGAAACTACTCATCCAAAAAAGCCAAAACAATGAATAACTGAAGAAATTGTTACCGTATCATATTGTTCTCAATACCCTATTTCTTTTAGTTATTACAATTACACTTCATTGTTTACAATTTAAATTGATAAGAATTTAGGTTTTTTCTTTCTAATTTCTCTCCAAATTGTTGTTGAAAAATGCTCACCTGATAAGCAGCTAATTTCAAAACCCAAAGAACCGGACAACACTCAATTAAAAAAAATAGCCAGTAGCCAGTAGCTGTTTTGTTGATGCATCATTGGAAATCGAAGTCGAGTCTAGGGCTTCTTCATGTATAAAAATTAAGAATTATACCTCATGCAACATCACTCAGAATAAACAACCAGAATTACGTGTACATGCATTTTGCAACAAGCGTTTATTAAAGATGAAGTCAATTAGCAATCATAATTCGTCAGATATTTAATTTTATGTATTCTTACTATTAAAAGGTTAAACAAACGTCTTATCTTTGAAGAAATGAAATATTCATAGCTCGTTGGCTGATATTATCTTTGTTTAACCTATCCCATAGATAAACAGATTTCTATGATTTCTCAAAGGCGATTACCGGGTAAACTGTTGAAGTGTCGCAGTGCATTAATATGAAGCTTTTATTATTAGTTTTCTCTTTGATAAATCTTCAATAAGAAGATTTAGGAAAACAAAAGTTTTTTCTCTTCTTTTTTATTAATACATAAATAACCACAAATGATATGAAGAACTATTAAAGGTTTTGAAATAAGCTCGAACATAGATTTTTCTAACTCATATCTGATATCAAGATAATTCATGTAGGTATACAAAGAAACCGTTAATATTAATATATAAAGGATACATCCTGCATCGTTTGTTTTGTTAAGTGAACATGCGTTTCAGCAAAAAGTGTGTTTTGCCCAATATCTGCAAGGCATTGGTTGTTGCTTTTTGTAATGATAGGAGTCCGTAATTTGTAGACTCTCGGGAAAGTAGTAATTTTTAGGACGGTCAATTTTAGAGTAGACGAATTTGTGTAAATTTGGCACTTATCATCCCTTCTTTATTTCTATATATCACAGACATCACGGTGGTAAGCCTTGTCTAGCTAGAAATCAGTACTTTGGCGGGGTCTTGTTCAACGTTGTCACGATTTTGAACGAATCACATAATACTTTGTTCTTAATATCACTATTAACATTTATTCTTTTACAATTTACTTAGTATGTTGGGTGTTACAACAATGCATTTGTCTTTCAGTGTTATGAAAACTTACTGATTTTATGTCCGTGGAGCATATTCATTAAAAAATAAAACAAGTTAAACATTAGCTTCGATCATAACTAAATCGCGTGCACTGGTGGTCAGAGTCATTGTACTTGTATGTAACATTGCAAGCGGTCGGACGTTGGAAGACAAAAATCGCTGCTCACACCTTTTACAAAAACAAATCACTGTGGGATATCAAACACTGTTCTTTGTTTCGCCTCCATTGTGTGAAAGATGGAACATAACTACTTCCCATTATTGCGGAATTCAAGGATCAGGTATACATAGCATCTAAATTAAGTGTAAACCAACCATTAAGGGAATCAAAGCTTTTCCCAATCAGAGTAACCTATAGAAAATTATGGTAGCCAAATTTCTCGTCCATTATTTGGTTGCATATAGTTATGAAATATATAGAAGGTTTAAAACATACATATAAAACATAATGAAATAAATTTTGCATCACTAATTCTCTTGCTTGAACATGCATTTCAGCAAAAAGTACCTTTTGCCAAGGTTTGTAATGATAGGAGCCTGTAATTTGTTAATTCAGTGATTTTCAGAAAAGACAATTTTCCATAGAGATATAAAATATATAGAAAGTATTAAACAAAGAATTAAAACAAATTCTTTACGCACGGTCTGAACCAAATGACCTCGACCATTTTGACGTCTAGTGTAGCAAGATAAAATCGTACGAGTGACATTGTCAATGATTCTTTGAATATTCAATGGTTTTAAAAGAATATCATAGAATTTTTTTTCCTCAAGTAAGAACATGAATGGTTTGCTTTCGGAGAGTAATAACAGTCTTGTTTAACCGCTTTACTCGCGTGTTTAAAGGGAAATGGTCACGTTTTTCTCTTCCGTTTTTAATGTTTATAATGCTTCTGTAGGGCATTTCTAATAGTCGACCAAATTTTGAGTGTCGGTCGTCGAGTTTTAAGCGGGACACAGAGCTCAAAATTATTCTTTGTTATGTAAACAAAGCCAGGGTCTTGTTTTTGTTTACATTTTGAATATTGAGGAAAAGTTTAGGGTCTAGACCAAAAATAAATATTACGAACGATAGGAACTGTTGATTTGTATTCAAAACGAACTCGTAGATAGTAAAATCAGCAAATATATTGAACGAATTTAAAACAAAAACATGTCAGGAGTCTTGTTTACAAAACAAAGAATTGTGAGCTCTTGCTTATTACCTTACCATTGACACTCAAATTTTGATTGATCATTGGAAATGCTTTACTAAATCACGGTACAAACAATAGAAAAAGAAAAAGAAATCTAGACCAAAATCGTAACCATGCCCCTTTAACTACGCAAGCTTAGTAAGCGTTTGCTTAATTGGTGCTTATTAACCTTGTTAAATACATAAATGTGTCAATATGTAATAAACTAACATATTTATGCAATCATATTCAAATGTATTAAAAATTTGGTAAAAAAAATCTAATACGCATTTCTAGTTTATTTACTAAAATTGAAGGTGATTGAGCTAGAATAACAATAGAAGGAGTGAAGAAGAATAAGTCATACTAGTGACGCTGATTCACCGTTTAGAACTCTTTAGAAGATGCGAAAAAGACAATTCTTTGGCTATAAATAATTGGACTGCAAGACCGGGAAACAGAATGATTCAATTAAAAGACTCTGAATTACAATTTGAAATTACCTCCAAAGTTTTAAATTATCTTGGTGTATTATTTTTAAGCTTCGGTTTTACAAAGTATACAACCAAGTGAAATGGATAAACACATAATAGGGAATTCATGTCGAAAACATTAAAAACTACAGTTTGAAGGGTTGACAATGGTAATTGCATACATAGTGGAATTTTTCAGATGTCGATTTGTTCGAATCAAACAGTGCCGTAGACTTCGTCATTCTTTCATAAGCCTATCAATTTGACAATGCAAACCATATGCTTTCCATCAGAAAGAAAAACTTTATAAAGAGCTTATAGAACGGTTCGTAATTGTCAATTTATTGTGTCTTTTTTGTACATTGTTGTCGATTTTTATATATTGCTCTTATTATCTTGTTGAATTCCAAAATTTACATTAAGGACCCTCGCTACACCTAGACACATACTTAACAAAATGGCGATTTTGATATTTTGTTTTAATTGTTTGTATCAATCTACTTGGTTGTACACTGACATTGCTCAGTCGTTAAGTGAAGCACAGATCATGAAATCGAATCCTCCTGGGACTTTTGATCATATTAACTGAACTAAATTTTTGAAAAGATAATTCTTTATCCAAAATTTCAATTTTTTCGCCTCTTAGAGTTTAATACATCTTAGTCAGCATGTTTTCTATCATAATCAAGAATCTTTCTGCTGATTTTATTAAAATAATGCAAGGTGTAGTGAGACACCTTAAATAATATGCAAGTGTAAACTGTGTATTACATGTCGTTGAGTTCACCCTTCATCTACTACCGAAATAACTGTCTAGAAACATTCGCGAAAACATATAATTTATAACACATTAATAATAATTTATAATAAAGATGATGATGCCCATTAATTAATTGTTGTTCTTGTTAGTTTTTTTTTTAATGTTGTTGCTAGTGCAAATACATCCAGAGATTGAATTTCTATTTTTTGAAGAGACTTCCTCTGTTCAATCCTCTGTTCGACAACATAACATCCCCTCAGATCAACAGACCGTAAAACACGATATTTCGACTAACACGCACACATACCTACCCAGTGGCATTGCGACTACACCTACCGACTTTAATTAGAAACCTACAAGTATAATCATTATATCACAAGCTGTAACGACAGACATCGGCACATTACATAATACACACAGTTCACTGCCTACTCGGACCATGGATCACCGGCGGTCCAGTTAATTTAACACTATTACACAATTTAACATTTCACAACAACTACTAGCATCATCAATACATTACATTACACCAACATTAGCACTGATAGGTACACTGAACACACCACATCAACAGAGACGTTACAGATAGTACCAACCCAGGAGCTTCGCCATTAAACCACCAGGAAACAGGAATCGACGCAATCCGTGAAACAATTACACAATCTGACAAATTTTACTTCCCAAGTTTGTTGGCACTACTCCCCTTCATATAAGCATGTTTCTGGTTTTATAAAGTTAATAAGTATTATAGAAAGAAAGCTAGAGAAAATATAATGCATGTGTCTGATGACGACTGAATGGAGATGCATTTGGCCACTAAACCCATAAAAGAAATTTTTGTGTTAAGTATTTTTTTTCTCAATCTGCGTTAAGTGCATGAAATAAACGGTTTCACAATTAATGTGATAATTTCCTTGTTTACACTTTTCACCATTTTTTAAAAAATATTTTTGTTTAACTTTTTTTACCTTCTGTGTATTTTTTATGTATATAAATACTACTTGGAATGATGTAGCATGTTGCCGTGGTTCATGTGCATGTTAATCAAGTAACTTGACAGAAAAAATGGGTAGAGGAAGAGGGTATGAATAATCTCAATAATCAGTAGCAATTTTTCAATATAATGACAATGATTTTTTTCCTTTTCATCAATAAAAGATAATATGGTTGGAATATCAAATGTAAATCTAATAAAAAGATATTACCGTATTTTCTGTAAATAGTTTATTTTCTAAAAGAACATTTTTCCTTTTATATGAATAATTTAATTTCTGTGGTTTCAGTGTCGGAAGCCTCTTACATGGGGTTACAGCCCTCAACCTGATCAGGCTTATCATCCTGGGGAAGAGACTAAGGGCCTGCTTTAAATGCATAAGGGTGACTTCTGGTGTGTGTGTGGGGGTGGGGGGGGTGTAGGAGGAGAAAGGAGGGACCAGCCACACTCACTCCCAGGAACAACGACGCCCTCGGGACCAGTCCCGCAATTCCAAGAGTGACACAAAGAAATGGGGGTTTAGAAGTACGTGTTATTTTTGTCGTAATAAAAACTCACGCCTTATAAAGCCTAACGTGATTAACTGTAAACGTTGTATGTTATGATATTAATATATTTTGAAGAAAGAGGAATTTGACGGCCCTGCGTTGCATACCCACTCGCAGACGTGGTAGTAGTTTATTTTAAACATTGACATCGTGTTTAAGCGTTCACGCTAAATTATCTGAGTTACTATTTGACCTACATTGTATATTATTTATTGTAAAATTGGTTTTTTCTCCAATGTGTCTGATTTTTTCACATTACATAAAAAAAGTCAATTTGATTCATATTATTTCATACTTTCACTACATTATAATTGGGTAAAATTTCATTCTTTTTCTTAAGGAACGAATTGGACGACTTTTAAGAGCCCAAGAGACTATTCTAAAACTTTTAACTTCTCACTTAGACATGATAACAACATCTTGAAAAAGTCATATTTGTTTTTGATTTCGTTTCCATTTAACCAAGACATGTTTAAATGATGAAAATCACGACTGTGTGAAATTCTTTTTTAATGGGCCGGCGAAACCAGTTGTCAATTAAATCGTCACTTCTCCTAGACACAGTTCAGTGAATAACTTTTGACAATATAAAATTCGATATCCGTGACAAAATGATAACACAAATACATAAAAAAAACGATAATGTATACAGGTGTGATGTGTATTTAGATACTCCTTAAGAAAATGCAGATGTAATTGTTATGATGGCGATCACTGGCGTGTAAAGTTTTTCAAAACAAATAAGAAGGGGAACCTTTCCTCAATATTATCACATCTCCCGTAGTAATATGTATCATTAATCAAATTATTTCATAAAATATCATTTGACTGGGTGATGAATAGAGGTACACCCAGGCGGGATAGTTAACCCAATGATAGATCTACATCGTACAACCCCCCGTGTCATGACTCACTGTTGATTTCTATGATCATCGATGCACTCATCTTTGGTAAATATAAATACCTTTTACAAATAATACCCCCATTGAATATTGGGTTTTTTGAGGGGGTATGAACAACAGAGTTTTTATTGGGGTTCAAACTATTGATTTCAATAGTCATCGCTTGATTGACTCTGGAATGCTTCGATGACTGACCTTGACTGCTTTGATCTTTGATCCATTGAATATGATCTTCGATCCATTGAATATTATTACCTTTCATCTTCGATCTATTGATTAGCATAACAATATGATCTTCGATCCATTGAATATAATTACCTTTGATCTTCGATCCTAATTAGCATAACAATAGAAATACCCCGTTAAGTAGGTCAAGGTTGGTCAAGGTTGACTTCTCGAGAACAATGGTTCTATTGTTTTGCCCCCCTATACAGCCCCCTATACTACTAAGGCACTATTTTCTTTAAATCTTACCAAAAACATGTTAAATGCAATTGGATAAATTCAACTTAGGGGCTGAAGCAGTTGATTGTAATGAGTCACTGGAGCATACAGCATATGGAATCAAACACCATGACACGGGTACCCTGCATCTTTCACCTCTTCTACACAACACAACAAGTAGTATAGGAGTCTACAAATGAAATACATGTATAAGCTACAGCGTAAATGAAATCATCAAATTACCAGTTATCTAGACTTGAACTCAAATTTTATGCAGCGATACAAGTAATAGTTGAGCAATATGAAGTCTTTGAGGCTGGCGATCAGCTAAAAAAGGTGTGAAAGACAAAAAATAGCACCTCGTATTTTGAAACCTCAAAGCTATCACTCTTTTTCTTTCTAGATTATGTATTCCGGTCAATTAAAACAAATAAAGTCAAAATTATACAGTGCACTACATAAAAGCTTTGAATCGACATAGCCGCCTTAACTCCAGATAAGTCTCAACGAAATGTTTTGACTGATCCCTGTCATTGAAAGCAAGGTGTACAGTAATTGCATGATGCGAGTTGAATGAAGGTGATGACAATCTAGTTGTAGCTATTAACAATGTAATGCTACCAAACAAGGATAACTGTATTGCTTTGAAAAATGTTTTAATTGTCTGCAAAGACAGTCAATGCGCCTGACAAATAATTTCATTTAAAAAATATTCTGATAATTTAAACATGTTAAAAAACCTGATCATGTTGATAGTTAAGATGACACGGGTACCCCGCACCTTTCATTTAAAAAAAACGTCTGATAAATTAAACATGTTAAACAACCTGCATGATCATGTTGATAGTTAAGACAGGTCAGCAAAACAATACAATATTAGAGACTCAGAGATAATAATTCTCACAACAATTAACCTATCTTGAATTCTTGTATCATTTTTTTTATTCTAGACCATAATTTTACATATACTGGTAATATAATTATGACACACTGTTATATTGAACTTAATTCTAAATAAATATTAGGACTATTTAATTTCTATGTAAACAAGCTGAGCAGTGACAATTTTATATGAAGCCACATTGATCAGCAGTCAGAAGTGATACTTTAAGGCAATTTGTCAGAGTAAAAATGATTTCTTTTAATTAATTGGTACACATGCAAAAAACAAAATATTGATTATATACCAGTCCATGTAAATATACCAACACAGTCTAAAACAGTGGCACTACTTATTATCTACATTGATACATGTAAGGCGTCGCTGAAAAATAATCAATGTGGAACTGGAAGGTTGTGCATTCAGGTAAAACCTGATGTATGATGGGGAAAAGCTGATAAATCGCCATCGACATTTATTTGTCCAAGACGTTCTCAACAAGTTGGATTTAAATACTCTTTAAATATTATTTAAAATAATAAGTTATATGCAATTAAAGTATTGATATACATAATCATTTGTGTAACAAAATGACATGCTAGTGCTTTGAAAAGTAATAAAACTTCATAATTATTTACAACATGTGGTCGTAGGAAAACACATCTCGATCTGTACATCAGATTGTTGTTTCAGCACACAATAAGTACTGTCTTTACATTCTTTATCATGATTTGTCCAATACTTACCATATCTCCTGCATAGTTCGACATTTACACGCATAGTATCAATCCACAACATCTCGGCGCACATATTTACATCCATTCCTGCCATTTTGCTACCAGCTAAAAATAGTCGACGCGTCACGGATCGATACAAGCCTCGGAAGGGAGCGGATCGGAACCAAACGACAATTAATGTTTTCATTGAAAATAAGTAAATAATGATCATTATTGCACAATGAGGGGTTTAATATTTGATTTAACTCTTTCTCAACAAGAAATTAAATCCAAAAACTAATCACCTACCATTAATAGATGTTATTTATGTTATTTACGTTAAATTACATATCTAATGAATATTCATGAGTTCAAAGTTGATCAAAATAAGCCGCGCCTCCAAATTCTAGCCTTAACTGTGCTGCGTATCTTCATAAAATAAAGCGCCATCTTCATATAATTAAGAACCATCTTTACATAAATCAAAGTACTGAAGTACTGACGGGAGTTGCTTTTATCGATTATCATTTATTTAAAAATCAACTTATCTTGCATGGCAATTAGTTTGTAGTCTGTATTTGAATTAAACGCTTTTTTATCATATGGATTTTAGACTTTTTCGACAAGATTTTCGAGAAACCCCGAGAATCATTTTGTGTAATATTTAAAGATAGATTTCAAACTATGTATAAGTAATCGTAACAATTCTAAAAATTTCATGGTTCCAAGAACTAATGATATCATACTCTAGTCTCGTTTAACAAGACGCTCGGCTGTCTCCAATAATCTCCGACAAGCAAGAGAGCCTTTTGCGTGTCGGAGATTTACGGAGACAGCCGAGCGTTTGATTGAATTATAGGCTGTATTAAACTCTGGCGTAGTAATACTTAAGACTAGAAAAAATTATCTTAGTTGTTCGTATTATATAAAATCTGACTATTTTCAAAGTAATTATTGATAAGTTTTCTTGAAAAAACAATGCTTCAGCATACATTACTTTGAATTTTCTATTATTTTCAAGAACTAAGTCTTGTCAGCGGTGATGTTTTGTGCTTAGGTCCAAACACTGTTTCACTTTCGCTTTGGCAGAGTAACTGCATAGGAATGTTGATTAAAATCAACTCCCAAAAAGCACCATCTCGATATAATAAAGCATTTTCTACAAAACATTAAGCACCATCTTCTTAAATTAAAGCACCATCTTTACATAAAATAACCACAGCATAATATAATAAAGCACCATTTTCATATGGAATAGCCACAAAGGCAGTTAAAGCGTTCCATACCGATGACTCTGCTTTTTCATATAACGCGCTTTAAATATGCATACTGGTATACCTAGTTTATATGAAATAAACCTGAATCCGAGTTTATTCCTTCATTTATTTATAGCAATCTAAAATCACTTTTAACGTAATTTGCAACATATTATAAATATAAGATAAACAATGTAAGAGCAACTTTTTCGAATAGTTTGATATGCCAAACACAGCTAGAACATTCAATGTCATGTTAGGACAGGCTTTAAATTACGTCACTGTCTGTTACTGTTATTTCGAAACAGAGACAGATAGGATAGTTTTTCTACTGCTTTAAATCAAAAAGGCGGGTATAAAGATCAAAGGAAATTAAAGGTAAATATTATTAAGGTCTTCCGATTCCAACGGAAGACCTTGTACTGATTCTGATGGTTCTTCTTCATTATAATTTTTCTTCTTCTAGACGTTTTTAAATCCTCAATAACCTTTTTGTTTGTCATCTGATTTCATTCAAATTTTCACGGTATATTGTAAATTGAATTAGGTTTCTAGAGCACAAAAAAAATTGAAATCGCAACTTCCGGTTTTGAGTTATTCCCCTTATTCTAAAATTTAGGGGCGTTAGTTTCCAGACAAAGGCTCCGAAATGGTCCGTCGCAAATAATTTATAGTTAAAAATCTTTATTATTGACATTTTGAATATTGTCCTCTGATATTTGGATTTTAGTTTCTTCCAATTATTCCACTCGAATTAATCAATCGAAATCTATGTTTTAAAAATAGCGAAATTGTTCTCATGTTTTAGCTTCGTAACTTTTTAGTTTGAAATATTTCCTAATTACATATAGAACAAAAGTTGTGCATAATGTTAAGGGCTTTCATTTGACACCAATAAAAAAGGGCTGGCCCCTTAAATTAAGGGCCAGTAGCCCTCAAAAGATTTTGCTTAATAACTCAAAAACGGTTAGGATTTCGATATTGCTGTCGCTGGAAAAGTTGTTTGTTGGGATCTCATAAAGGTTGTTACAATGTTATTTTGTAAGTGATTTGTGTAGTATGAGTGTAAAGAGCTTTACATGTTAACATGTACCTGCTTTCATTTGGCAAGTTAACGAAAGTCTTTGCGCGTAAAACTGGCAAAAAGTTACCACAGAAAGTATGATGGTTTATACAGGAGGCTTTAATTCATGAGAAAAAAATTAGAACACATGTTTTTTTTTTTATAGAAGTTAAAGTCATTGTTGTTTAGTTCTTATAGTGCACAATCCTTAAAGACGAGAATCGAAAAACAAAACATTCTTTTTCTTTTCTAGTAAAACACAAAATACTTATTGAAAAAAAATCTATGCATTACATTTTAGTTATCATACTGCATGCATTTAAAATCCACCTTGAATCAGAAATGTGTATTATTACGTAAGCTATCCCTCGCCCACGGCCGAGAAAATCGGTCACCATGGTCGCGGCTGGACTACCTAGCGGTCAGCGGTTATCTAATACACGAGAGTTGCGTCTCTCATATATGAGTTAATCTAGCTGCGAACTGAAGAATTATTTCATTTTGATAACACATAAAGGTTTATTCTTCAATTGGATTAAACGATAGGGTGTCAATTAAGAAATCGTTCAGTTAATTAATAAAAGCAATGCCATTCTCAATCTAATGCAATATCAGACACATATCTCAATTGTGGGTTTTAAGTAAAAAAAGAATTTCTATTTGATAGAATTTAGTCATTAAATTGCAAACTTTTCAAATCTTCCTAGGTTCTGAGCTGTGCGTGTGTATGCGTTAAACCTTTATGTAATCTATCCTTCGCCCGTGGCCGAGGAAATCATCCACGGCTGC
Source organism: Magallana hongkongensis (assembly GCA_015776775.1). Classification (NCBI taxonomy): domain Eukaryota; kingdom Metazoa; phylum Mollusca; class Bivalvia; order Ostreida; family Ostreidae; genus Magallana; species Magallana hongkongensis. Next base: position 35,298,496 of record CM027469.1, read on the forward strand.
ACTACCTAGCGGTAAACGGTTATCTAATACACAAGATTCGCACCCGCACACTTACATGAATATGAACGTGTTTGAGTTTATATAGCCGTTAATACACTGTACACTGTTTTAATTTTATGTTATAAAAGTTTGTTCATTTTGTATTTAGTTAAATTAAACATAGGAGAGTAAATTAAAAAGTCGTTCTGAAAATTAATAAAAGCGATATTACTCCACATCGGAAATACTCGTGAGACATATTTGAATGGTTGGTTTGTAAGTCTTAAATGTTTTAAAAACTGTACAAATAATGTTTTCAATCAACAACAAAAAAAACAACAACACAAATATTAAAACCTTTAAATAATGATCATCCCTCGCACATGGCCGAGGAGATCCCGCGCAAGTGACCTCTACATGTACCTTATCACGCGTGCATGTTTGGTATTTTGTACGAACGCAACTATTTTTATTATGTTTTAAACTATTATATTGGTTTCAGATGAACCGATAAATTTATTTTACTCGTACAGTTGATTTAGCATTGATTTATACGACAGCGTACATGATCAAAGTGCCATGTTTGCGGTAGGTGCTGACACGATAAGAGAATGCCCTGAATTAAGGCATTCGGTGATTATTTAAAGAATATTCACATGATTTTTGAAACAAGTTTTGTTTAGATTCTATCGGTCACATATTAATAACTTCTGTAGTGTTTCATTGTGAAATCGAACTTATTTCTGTGTTGCCCTCCCACCGCCCCGCTGCCAAGTGCTCTTTTTTTTTAAAATTCCAGATCTGTCGAAAATCATTTGATAGTGACTTCTTATGTGTTACATTTTCTCCTGAGCGTGTTTCTCTTTCCCATCCGTTTTTTTATTCGGTCAGTCTTTGTAAATTTCAACTTTCTTTATTGCGTAAATTCAATCGCCACGTGCTACCGAAAATCTTGTGTCACTTTGAACAGCGCAAACAGCTCAGAACATATATAGCCCTAGCTTATTTATGGCTGCAGATCATCAATTCTTATGTAATTAATCAACAGTTCGAAGGGTGCTTTCTTCAAAGTGGTCAATTTTCAAACAACAAGACTTTCATTTTCACATTAAAGGTGCGGGATCGTAATCTGCGAACGTGGCTATAATAAATTAACATGTCGAACACGCTAAACTTCTATTATATATAGTTATGAACAGAATAATATATATTATAATTGTTTTCTTGGGATAAGATGTTATGAAATACGACTACATTATGCTATGCACGTGGTCGCCATAGAAATCATCAAAGTATTACAAGTTAGGACAGATTAGTTTACTTGACTTACAGACTATAATATAGCGACATATCTGCCTCCAAAAAAAATATGCGCTTCTCAAAGTTACACTTCAGTGAGATGGACATGTGTTCTTGGGGATTTTCTTTATTGCTAGTTAAATAAAAATTGAATTTAAAAAAAAAGTTTTATTGAAGTTGTGTGGTATGAGGATGTCATGCAACTTAATTTACTTACAAGGTTAGCTACAGCCAGTGGAATACTAATTTTAGGTCAACAAATTCAATGATTACCCAATCTATTAAAATACAAGATAAATAGAGAAGGTAAATATTGCTTGTGACATGTACATAGTTTTTTTTATATATATCTTTATGATAAAGCAGAGAAAAGCAAAAAAAAATAAAAACAAAAACCACAAAAAACAAACATGGAACTTGCATCAAATTTACTTCATGTACATGTTACCAAAAATCCGACCGAATATGCGCCTTTGTCACATTTAATTAAATTAACTGAAAATAAAAACCGTAACACCATTATTTTCCACTTATTTTTATTGAAGTTTCTCCTTTTTAAAAAAAAAATACATACGTAAACTTTCTCCGAGAGAATAACTGTTGATCCGATAAAGGAGAAAAAGCTGACTTAAAAATAGGGATTTTGAATATTATTGCATCGTAGGGAGAAGTAATATTCATTATTGTAAATAATGTTATTAAATTTGACGTTACATAGCGGTTTTTGGCTATTTACCGAATTTTGACAGCACGAAACAAATTAAAACTTGCACATAGTCTTCAAAAAATTAGAAAGATTTATTTACAGAAGTTACGTGTTTTTTATGCACGTTTTTACTTACATTTCCTTACATGAATCATGAGTACATGTAATATATAACAATTTATGCTACCCTGAAAAATTTAACTCGCCATTAAATTTCTCATTGTTTAAACCCTTGTCACACTGGAGCTGCGTCCTCACAGCGATCCCGCTGCGTAATTGAATAATGTAAAACGCCATGGTAAACGAACTAGAGTCTTCTACAGCGCCGTAACAACTCAACGGCATCTTCGTTCGCCGCGGTGGAATATCCTAGCCTAGAACATTTTAGAACGCCATGCGATGGCGCGTACTTTGAACATGCACACTGTACGCGCCGTGGCTCTGCGTTCCGATAAACACGCCGTAGAAGTGAAGTAAGGTCGCCATGATAGCGCCGTAAAGTATCCAACAGCGCACGTGCACGCAGTCAGCGCGCAGAGCACGCTGTGGATGCGCGGTAAAAACTCCTAGCACGTCATGAGCGCTCGGCGGATAACCAGCGAGAGGGCAGTCAATCACCAAGTAGAACTCTGTGGAAACGTAGTTGGGAGCTCTGTAAGAACGCCTTTCTGAATTTTCCTTGCGATCCTACGGCGATTCCATTAATTTTACAACGCCGTGAACACGCACTGGGAACGCAACTTTGTGTGACAGGGCCTTAAAGAGTTTTCAAAACAATTACACAAACTGTGTTCGACAAATAGTTTTTCTAAAACATTTTCTTCCTGTCTTTATACAGGCTTTCAATCACAGCACGTTTTTATAACAAAAGCAGAAGTGAAATTTTAGTCATTAGTCATTATAATCGTTTGACACCAAATCACATAAATTTTCATCTCGCAGCATTAACGGAAGACCTACTCGTGGCTTTGCCACGAGCTCTGCTCTAGTTGTTTATATGATACGTTGTACTAAATACCAAGTCAACATATTTTTGTGCTTACTTCTTTAAAGTCTATAGACTTAATAGGCATATTATGTGTATCCAGCATGTTATAAGTTTTCAAAGCTAATTCGGTGTTCATCATATGAAACACCTTAAAACATTATTTACCTGATCCTACCTCGATCTTTTTAGAGGTCTGTGTTGCTCTGCTTTGAACTTGCATTTTATTTTATGGATTTTTGAGATGGTTGAGAGCTTGTTATTGTCAATTTTTCATGAAACACCATTTTTATGTTTTGTAATCTACACTTGCAAGTCTTTTCCCTTATTATATTACTGTTTGCGCAATCCGCTGTTATTCCCGCATAACATCATTATAGGACAAGAGGTCAAAGTAGCGCAGGAATAATCTAGGTCGCTACTTTTTCTATGTGCTCAAACTAACCGACTTGTGCTGACACACACCTATAGATATTGTAATGAAAACATTATTTAGGCATAAAAAAAATTAACGTATCAGTATTTTGTTATCTGTTATTGAAGTCTCATTCATTCATTTTCCTTAAAAAATATAACACTAATTTGGGGGATGCCAAACACAGCTAGAACATTCAATGTCATGTTAGGACAGGCTTTAAATTACGTCACTGTCTGTTACTGTTATTTCGAAACAGAGACAGATAGGGTAGTTTTTCTACTGTCTTAAATCAAAAAGGCGGCTATAAAGATCAAAGGAAATTAAAGGTAAATATTATTGTTTATATGATACGTTGTTCTTAATACCAAGTCAACATATTTTTGTGCTTACTTCTTTAAAGTCTGTAGACTTAATAGGCATGTTATGTGTATCCAGCATGTTATAAGTTTTCAAAGCAAATTCGGTGTTCATCATATGAAACACCTTAAAATATTATTTACCTGATCCTACCTCGATCTTTTTAGAGGTCTGTTTTGCTCTGCTTTGAACTTGCATTTTATTTTATGGATTTTTGAGATGGTTGAGATCTTGTTATTGTCAATTTTTCATGAAACACCATTTTTATGCTTTGTTATCTACACGTGCAAGTCTTTTCCATTTTTTTATATTACTGTTTGCGCAATCCGCTGTTATTCCCGCATAACATCATTATAGGACAAGAGGTCAAAGTAGCGCAGGAATAATCTAGTTCCCTACTTTTTCTATGTGCTCAAACTAACCGACTTGTGCTGACACACACCTATATATATTGTTATTAAAACATCATTTAGATATAAAAAAAATTAACGTATCAGTATTTTGTTATTTGTTATTGAAGTCTCATTCATTCATTTTCCTTAAAAAATATAACACTAATTTGGGGGATGCCAAACACAGCTAGAACATTCAATGTCATGTTAGGACAGGCTTTAAATTACGTCACTGCATGTTACTGTTATTTCGAAACAGAGACAGATAGGATAGTTTGTCTACTGCTTTAAATCAAAAAGGCGGCTATAAAGATCAACGGAAATTAAAGGTAAATTTTATTGTTTATCTGATACGTTGTACTTAATACCAAGTCAACATATTTTTGTGCTTACTTCTTTAAAGTCTATAGACTTAATAGGCATGTCATGTGTATCCAGCATGTTATAAGTTTTCAAAGCAAATTCGGTGTTCATCATATGAAACACCTTAAAACAGTATTTACCTGATCCTACCTCGATCTTTTTAGAGGTCTGTGTTGCTCTGCTTTGAACTTGCATTTTATTTTATGGATTTTTGAGATGGTTGAGATCTTGTTATTGTCAATTTTTCATGAAACACCATTTTTATGTTTTGTTATCTACACGTGCAAGTCTTTTCCATTTTTTTATTTTACTGTTTGCGCAATCCGCTGTTATTCCCGCATAACATCATTATAGAACAAGAGGTCAAAGTAGCGCAGGAATAATCTAGGTCGCTACTTTTTCTATGTGCTCAAACTAACCGACTTGTGCCGACACACACCTATATATATTGTTATTAAAACATCATTTAGGCATAACAAAATTAACGTATAAGTATTTTGTTATTTTTTATTGAAGTCTCATTCATTCATTTTCCTTAAAAAATATAACACTAATTTGGGGGATGCCAAACACAGCTAGAACATTCAATGTCATGTTTGGACAGGCTTTAAATTACGTCACTGTCTGTTACTGTTATTTCGAAACAGAGACAGATAGGATAGTTTTTCTACTGCTTTAAATCAAAAAGGCGGCTATAAAGAACAAAGGAAATTAAAGGTAAATTTTATTGTTTATATGATACGTTGTACTTAATACCAAGTCAACATATTTTTGTGCTTACTTCTTTAAAGTCTATAGACTTAATAGGCATGTTATGTGTATCCAGCATGTTATAAGTTTTCAAAGCAAATTCGGTGTTCATCATATGAAACACCTTAAAACATGATTTACCTGATCTTACCTCGATCTTTTTAAAGGTCTGTGTTGCTCTGCTTTGAACTTGTGTTTTATTTTATGGATTTTTGAGATGGTTGAGAGCTTGTTATTGTCAATTTTTCATGAAACGCCATTTTTATGCTTTGTTATCTACACGTGCAAGTTTTTTCCATTTTTTTATATTACTGTTTGCGCAATCCGCTGTTATTCCCGCATAACATCATTATAGGACAAGAGGTCAAAGTAGTGCAGGAATAATCTAGGTCGCTACTTTTTCTATGTGCTCAAACTAACCGACTTGTGCTGACACACACCTATAGATATTGTTATTAAAACATCATTTAGGCATACAAAAATTAACGTATCAGTATTTTGTTATCTGTTATTGAAGTCTCATTCATTCATTTTCCTTAAAAATATAACACTAATTTGGGGGATTAATCATGTTAGATAACACGTTTTATAGACCTGTAACAGAATACTGTTAATGGATCGACACTGTAACAAGGCGTTCTTGAAAAGTACAAGCGCAATTTCTCAAAATCACAAACGCAATATCGCAGACCTTTGGTGTTTAGTCCATTTACGGATCAAGGTCAAATTTGACTCCTTGTGCATGCTTTTCTGTCTGTTTTGTTCTGTAAAAAGAACTTCGAAGTTAAAATTGCTTTCCTCTATAATGTCAGAGGAAATCATTATGCTTTTGAATCTGATTCTGCGATAGAGTTTAGTTTACATAATGATTCACAAATATATAGAATTGTTTACGTCAACAAAGAACTGCGGTGATGATAGCCTCGTTTAAATATTTAACTGTCACACAGATACCTGGTATATAAACCCTTCGATTTCGTTACACCCGATTGCACACCTGAACCTCGTGGCCGACATGTAGTATTCCTTTCGTGGTCTTTAGATTTTATGCATTTTTTTTCTTATCTTATCTTCATTTTCTGTTCGTAAATAATGCATTGACCAATTTATTTGATGTTAGTATTCTCCTGGCTTCAAAAAGTGCGTAAAATTTGATAATTTCATCGCGACCGGGTAACACGGCGAGGCAAAATGTACGTCCACATAGGTGAGACCTCTACAGCGAAGTACTTTGAACTGTTTAGAGGTCTGTCCCTTATATAAGGGTTGTAGGGACATCAGTGATTAAAGAGAAATATGGCGGACAGTGCCTATTTACGAGCGGTGTTCAGCTTTAACAATGCTTATAACCTAGAGATCACCAGTGCAACTTATACACACGCAATGATACACTGTTTTGTAGCTATATGTACAAAAAATTGTAAATAAAAATAGTATTACATACAGGAATCCAATCTTTCAGCTGCTATAATAAGAAGTTTAACTTAAAAAATAACAGACACATTCAATGATTCAGTATTAATAAACAGTGTTCTGACAAAAGTATGCGTATGTATATCTAATTAACTAATTCTACTTCAAAAATTCCCTCTAAACTAGATTTTAATTTTTACATTTACTCTCTAAAGGAAAATATAATGCACACCTTGAAAATGATCGTCACCCATTTTTCAGGTAGAAGTTATAACATGAATCATGCTGGTATGTTGTATTTATCAACTAAAAGGAACATAGAAGGCAAAGGTAATACCCAATTGATGGTTTTACCTGTATTACGGGGCGCTCTCTCCCGTACAGGTCTAATACTGGGCCAACCGTGAGCTTATTCTCTTGTTGTTGGACCCAGCCTCATGAAACCTCAGACAAGCCAACACGCGTTTTAGTATTCAGACTTTTATATAGACTTTACATGAAATATACTTTTACGTGAGTTTTGTATGCATCAGCACCAAAGGTCTGATTCCAACTGACTATAATTTACAATTCAGAATAATATATTATGAACAATGGAACAACACAATGAAGGATTAACATAAGAAGTACAGATGTAAGTAAATCAATTATCAAACAGCTATTGAGTAACTCGGGACATTTTGACAGCATGTACATAAAAGGATTAATAAGATGAAAGAAACTTAAGTGTCAATAAACATAAACAGAAGTCAATTAAAAGATTAGCTGTCCATCACTGATTGTGCTTCAGGTGGGATTAATGCTGCGCGGAATTTATGACGTTTATAAAACAGTTGTCGAAATAGATGAAAAGTTTTTGTAGCAATTAACACAGAGTCCGAAAAAGTTAATTTACACAATAATTAAAAATAGTCCGAAAGATTGAATGTCACACCGTGACACATGCTTCGCGTCCGCGTAAAACACGTTCTCGTGTTTTGAATTTTTATCATCGACGGTAGCCGCGTTGTTGTCTTCTTTGCTGCCTGTGTGGTTGAAATCGGCGGTCAAGTTGTTTATCATGCAACCAGACCTCTAGATGTTCGTTATCACATTCCAATACCCAAATGGTCTGCAGCAGGGCGTTGTTTTGTTCCCTTAGCTGTTTGATTGTATCGTCAGCCTCTGTCTGAATTTCCATTACATATTGAGAATGTTCACTCCCGATATCTTTTAGTTTCCTCTGCACTAAATCCATGAGTACTTTATCACCGTGTGCCTCTGCTTCTAATTTTTGAATTTTCTGTAGATACATATCAATGTCAGAACGTTTAGAGTTTTCTTGGAGCTTTGTTCTCAAGTCCGTATTTTCACTTTGAAGTCTTGCGTTCTCCGACTTAGCACTTTGTAAATTTTCAGCCATACTCTTCGTAAGTTGATCAGACTTGCGTAGCTGAATCTTAATGTTGTGTAGCTCAGTTCGTAGAATACTTGAGGTATCAAACAAAGCATGAAATTGATTGTTACGAATTGAATTAAACGGCAATTCTCTCAAAGTACGTTTGTTTTCAAGATATTTGCACAGTCGTTTCATGTCTCGCGTCTTTTAACGACCCAAAACTGCTTCCTTTTCAACACATTTTGTTGGTTTCTTCATCTGTGTAAAACACATTCTGGAATAATGTCCAATTCTGTGACATCGGTAACACCTCTGGTTGAACGCGAAACATAAAACGTTGGGATGCACGTTTCCGCACCTTCCGCACACTGGACGCTGACATGAGGGGAGGCTGAACTTTTTCTGTCTCCACTGCGGTCGGAAAGAATATTCCATGTTGTATCTAGTTTAAGTAGTCTTCTTCATCTGTAGACTCTGAATCTGGGGAAACTCGCTAAACTGTTGTAGAGGTCCAGGATCTGACTACTACAAAATATATGTAGCAGTCCCGGGTGTCGTTACCCTTAGGTTTATCCACCAAATATTATGGGGGGCTCTCTCCCGTACAGGACTAATACTGGGCCAACCGTGAGATTATTCTCTTGTTGTTGGACCCAGCCTCATGAAACCTCAGACAAGCCAACACGCGTTTTAGTATTCAGACTTTTATATAGACTTTACATGAAATATACTTTTACGTGAGTTTGGTATGCATCAGCACCAAAGGTCTGATTCCAACTGACTATAATTTACAATTCAGAATAATATATAATGAACAATGGAACAACACAATGAAGGATTAACATAAGAAGTACAGATGTAAGTAAATCAATTATCAAACAGCTATTGAGTAACTCGGGACATTTTGACAGCATCTACATAAAAGGATTAATAAGATGAAAGAAACTTAAGTGTCAATAAACATAGCAGAAGTCAATTAAAAGATTAGCTGTCCATCACTGATTGTGCTTCAGGTGGGATTAATGCTGCGCGGAATTTATGACGTTTATAAAACAGTTGTCGAAATAGATGAAAAGTTTTTGTAGCAATTAACACAGAGTCCGAAAAAGTTAATTTACACAATAATTAAAAATAGTCCGAAAGATTGAATGTCACACCGTGACACCTGACTGAACAACTGGGGCTCAAAGTCGACGCTTAGCGTTTTCGCATTATCTGCATTTAGTTTCTATAAATTACCTGGTTTTGTAATGCTGAATTTTTTAATTGGTTTTGGTCGATCAATGCACTGTACATAATGCACCTGGCAAACTGTACTATTTGTGCAAACATTACGCCTCACACTACAATGACAATTCTGCAGCGACAGTCTCATGCAAATATTGAATTTATGAGTTTATAATTAAAGCTGAACACCGCTCGTAAATAGGCACCGTCACAAAGATACCTGGTATATAAACCCTTCGATTTCGTTACACCCGATTGCACACCTGAACCTCGTGGCCGACATGTAGTATTCCTTTTGTGGTCTTTAGATTTTATGCATTTTTTTCTTATCTTATCTTCATTTTCTGTTCGTAAATAATGCATTGACCAATTTATTTGATGTTAGTATTCTCCTGGCTTCAAAAAGTGCGTAAAAATTTGATAATTTCATCGCGACCGGGTAACACGGCGAGGTAATATGTACGTCCACACAGGTGAGACCTCTACAGCGAAGTACTTTGAACTGTTTAGAGGTCTGTCCCTTATATAAGGGTTGTAGGGACAGCAGTGATTAAAGAGAAATATGGCGGACAGTGCCTATTTACGAGCGGTGTTCAGCTTTAAGAGACATTTTTTTTGGTGTATTTACTATCAGTTAAATTTTTTGTGTGGTTTTACTGATCGCGTCATGATCAATTCGGTTGCCAGCTACGTGAAGCATAATAACACACACTGCCGGTGTTAAAAATTTTCTTATTAGTGACTCGTATTCGTAGGCGTTTTATTTATTTAAAACATATATACTAAACAATCTCTCTCTCTCTCTCTCTCTCTCTCTCTCTCTCTCTCTCTCTCTCTCTCTCTCTCTCTCTCTCTCTCTCTCTCTCTGTGAGACCACCTTCACCCGAAAAGCTATCTACCAAACAAAAATGGGGCTAGACATGATATGATTGCGATATATTGAACATCTCCTATTTCCTATTACCATTGGAGAGAGGTTTCAACATATTTATGCTGCAAAATATTGAAGCTTTAGATAAATTTCATTGCTATTGGATAGGGGGGGGGGGTCAAAATAGCATGTCCTTAATATGTTGAACCCCCTCCAATTTCCTTTGGGTGGTTATAATTCACTAAATATAGGTGAAAAATCTCGACTTTTTCAAGCAGTATGGTACAAGTAATTGGTATTATGTGAATGCAACATTAATTATCAACATATAGAATAATATGAAGACCGGTCAATTATTCACACAAGATACATTTAAACATGTACTTGTATTCTACATGTAGCTATAATAGTATATACATGTATGTTGATATATTTTTCAGTAAAAGTTTGTCATTGTTTTCGATGCACGAACACTATGTACACTAAACAACCACGCTTAAATTGTCTTTGTCATGTTTAAACTATTATTCCTCTAAATTTGCAGATCTGTTGTGTGCATTGACATTTGTTAATCCGAATTTTCACGTAGATGCATCCATTATTTCTCCCGTTAAAGAAATGTTTGCTAGTAGCATATCAGAAACCAGTAAAAGTTGTCGCTTACCATGATAATGAATTAAATTAACACTTCCATAATCCAGGAACTAAAATCCACAGTCGTCTCACTTCAGCTCCGTAGAAATTGGATGTAAACAATGTAAACAAAATACCGTTTTACCTCCTTTTGCAAGAGAGGCATATCAAAGGGAGGAAATTAAAGTAAAACTTGTATGTTTCACGGTGTATAAAATCGGTATCTACTTATAAACGGATTACTTGCCTACATATTTCTAAATCGATTCTTCTAGAACAAATACCATAATATCAAAAGTTGTGTTAGTTAACCTTGACATGGTTGTAGAATTTTATAAAAGTACACTTAATTGACTGGTGTTTCCATTCAAAATTATCAATATAAAACGGGTATAAATATCAAAGGATGAAGTAAATGTATATTTTTGATGATGTTTAAATTAAAGCAAAGTGTTTTGTAGTATGAAAAATTATTGATAGAGTTTTAAGATGATTTAACATAATATTGTGTTTGTATAATACAAAAATTGTCATGTTAAAATGAAGTCTAAAAGCACGTGGTTTCCATAGTAACGACAAGAATAATAAAAAAAAAATACACATATATTTTTAATACAATCTTTATTCTGATTATCTTTATATGTGTTTTTATCATAATTGTTTTTATGTCACTTTCCATATTTTTCACAAAATGATTCACTCTAACTAGGAAATCAAGAAAATCATAGGGCGGAGGAACAGTAGTTCTTGTAAAAAATGTTTACACTCCGTTTATATCCTTTGTGGGGTCTTTACATGATATAATTGTTTGGCTTCAGATAGATAAGCATTTTTATAATCATTTATATATATATCATTTTATATAAAAGATATTTATATTGCATTTACTCATTTTCCACCTAGTAATTCAACTTTCTTTTTAAAAAAAATGACATTGATTTGTTTACGGAATTAGAAAATCAGTCAAGTAATTTCATGTCTATCGCTGATATTTTTTTTATTTGGCGATTTTAATAGCAAAACAAAAAGTTTGCCCGACTTTATTGTGAATGGTCAGATGCAAGAGTCTGTACTGGACAACAACTTACAATACAGTTCCGACAATCAGCTGACTGAAAGGGTCAACCCAGTTTTAGGTCACAATGAGTACGGACAGCGTCTATTGCCATAGTGTAAATCTACGGGCGTGGGCATAGTTAACGGTCGGCACAGTGGAGGACATTCGAAAGACTACACTTTTAACGGCGCTCGTTCAGCACAATTGATTATCTATTAACTACATATGATATGTTTGATTTTATTAGTAAATTCACTGTCTGCAATTTATCACTTTCTCAGACCACACACCGCTACATTTTGAGTTTAAATGCTAGAGCCTTGTGATACATCTAGCAACTATAGAACCCGAAATGTTTTCAGATGGGATTCTTCTTATGTTAATTCATATAACATTTTTTTTAACTCCATAGAGGGCACATATTACTTTGTGGATTCCGAAAATAGTTACTTCCCAAAGTATATGAACGTTCTGAAACCAATTGTGAACAAACAACTGATAAGTGTTTTTTTATGAATTATATAGGGGGATCGACGTAGATGAAATTAGAAACGCAATTAGTAATTTGAAGCGGGGAAAATCCCATGGGGAAGATGGTTTTCTGAACGAATATTTTATTAATTTCCATGTGCACCTTTTGCTTTTGTTATACAATCTGTTTAATTGTATACTAGATACTGCATTTTTTTTTCTTCTAAAAGTTGGTCTTCCTCCATCATTGTATCTGTTTAAAAAAGGGTGATGGTACGAATCCAAACAATTATAGAGGTATCAGTCTGTTAAGCAATATGGCTAAATTGTTTACATCTATACTAAATAACAGACTGTTAGATTGGTCGAAAGCAAACGATTTAATTACGGATGCCCAGTTTGGATTCAAACCGTATGTGGTACACGAGATGCAATATATGCTCTCCATTCTATTATAACAAATATATGTCAACGTATGACACTCAGATTCTGGTTCCCTATATCAAATGCCTTACCGACGCATTCTAATAATTTAATCAAAATCGTGACTATGCCCTTTTAAGAATGTTACAAAGAACAGAATGACTTAGATTTTTTTTTTTATTTGTCAGATACATTCTTAATCGCAACAAATAACATGCTATTAGTCAATATTTAGCATTTTTTCTTAAGTTTTTTGCAAAGTACGATTTCATTTATTGTTCATGATCAGTCAACAGTTAATAAACCGAGCACCGTATATATACCGTGGCTATTTTTCTTAGTGCCAAATCACTTTTTTTTTTAAATATACAAATATAACGCAATTCAAGTTTTAGAATGCTTGACATATTTTCAAGATTTGCCAAAAATTGAAGATTCATCTTTGAAATTTTTAAAAAATGTTAAATAGTAACAAATTTATCACATCTTGAAGTCATCAATGAAGTCTATGGGGAAAATGCATTTTTGAATCTTTTTAGTACACCATTTTTTCGCACAATTCACTTTGAAAAAGTTGCAAAAGCTTACCCTTACTTTGAAATGCTAAAAAAATCATTAACCGTCCACATTTCAAGAACATAATTTTTTGTAATATTTGGAAAGGGGCAAAAACGTCTTTAAAAAAGTTTCAAGTGCAAAAAGTTCATTTAATTGATTATAAACATACTTCCGAGTTTGGTTATACGCAGCCTCGTGCTAACTTTAAAATATGCATTTAATGTAGTTTAGATTAATCAACATTGTTAAGTTCACCTCAGTTATAGATTGACTACCTTAATGAAAACGTTTACATTACAATTAAATGGTCTGTTCTCTTGAGTAATTTTGATGACAATTATGCTTGCAATAGAGACTTTGATGCTGAACAGATAAGCGGTAACTTATCTGTTATAAAGATTACTTACCAGATATGAAGAAATATTAAATCCATTTAAACATTAATATTCCCTTAAATTCAAAGTTTTCTTTAATGCAATTTACTTACGTATTGATTCATATTTTGTAGAATAATGATGAAAAAGACCGGAACTCGAACAGAATAAAACAATTTGATCGATAGTTAAATATTTATGCGATTTTTGATGTATATGAAATGGATCAATCAATGTCCGACACCAAAGAGGTCAGTATAAAAAAGCCTAAATCATCAAGTTCAGTATGACAGTAGCAATTTGTCTAGTAGAAAGCACTGCTTAAAATCCATCTAAAATCAGGAAAACTCTGTATAGAATACACAACGAAACTTACTACGTTTACAACAGTCTTATTGAGGTTAATACTAGCGGGGAATAGATAAAAAAGGCCAGTTTTCATGAGATCGGTATTACCGTGACTCTAAGAAAACCCATACAATAAGCATTTACGCAAAGCATATACAATACATAACACCAGGATGAATGCTTTGCCAGTTAAAATCTAAAAGGTGACTGGAAGACATGTCCCTACATTTTCACTCAGTCATATTTATGTAGATTTCAATAACCTTTTTTTTTGTTGAGACAATATCTAATTGTAGTTCCCCAGTACTAGTTCAGAAAAGCCAACTGAAGAAGGTTTGAAAAAGACAAGAATTTGTGAAGAAGAGGACCAAGATGTATCACTAGATAAGCGGGAAAGATCCTCAAAAGTTGCAGTTGATGAGCAGAAGGACAAGGTGAGTTGCCTTTGATTACAAGAAGATCCAAGCATTTTCTTGATTTTTTCAGCCTTGAGGTTCTTGCAAAAGCAGCACGTAATGTATCTCATAATGAGTCATTACTATGGGGTATCTATCAAAACAGGCGACTTTCTTTAGACTGAGACAGTTTCGGCTCGTGTCTGTCTGTTGTTATGATAAGAGGTCATATGAAATATCACAAGTTCCTTTAAAGTGCGTAAAAAATATTAAAGTTTCAGATTTAGTCAAATGAGATGTGAATCAGCGTTAAAATACACCTTTGCTTTGCAGTCATTTTGTGCAGAGCTGATTTCAAAAGCTATCAGAGATATGGCTATGAAACTTTAATGATAGGTTGACTTAAGTTTGAAGTTTTGCACTATTAGGTTGTTTAACGCCGGTGGCGCCAGTTCGATGTGTCACGAAAATTCGGTTCGCATTTGAGTTAAAATTTGCATACGATTTGATCTTTGTCGTTTTAACAATTGATATTTTGATGAGACATATATGGTATACGTAATAGAGGAAGACCTTTCTTTCCTACGTAATCGAGAAAAAGGGGCTGGCCCCTTAAATTAAGGACCAAAATATTCTTAAGACCAGTTCTCTTTAAGTATCAAAATAGGTTTGCCACGCATAGAGAAAAAATATTTTTTCATGACATAATTTTGTATAAATATGTCAATGATTGTACACTGTTTAATTGGTTTTTTATATTGGTTCTTTGTTGCAATGGAAACGGAGAACAAATTTCACCCTTTAGTCAATAAAAAAAAACCTGTATTTAGGATGAAATGAAGTGAAGTGTTTAAATATATTAACAAGATTTAAAAAATGCCAAAGCATATATTTTCAATAACTTAAGTGACAATTATTAACTTGCTTTAACTATTTTAATTTCAATAATATAAGATGTAAAATGTTTAAATCCAATTTTTCTCATATAAGATAAATTTTGTTAAGATTAAAAAGACAAAAAAAACGAAACACCGAAGCCGTTTAAAATATAGTGTGACAATGAAATATGAAAGACCAATGTGTGAATATTATAAACCATATAAACTATTGGAGGGCAAATAAAAGACGTAAAAGATATACAGACCTAAATATTCATAAACATTCAATTTTTAAAGCATTTCTTGATACCTAGTTACTCCCCTTTATAAACTATCTAGTGTCTTGAGGTACAATTTGTAGTTGTAAACAAAGTGTTTTGACATTTCTTCTGTCGTCTGTTGCGGTTGTTGGTGTTTACTTTTAAAGAAGTCACATTGAAGAAAGACGGTAATTTTCATTTACAATTACTTGTTCTTGAAAACATCCACAATTATCTTAGGACTAACTGTACTGTCACAAACATACAATTATTTTAAATATTTTCTTTCATAAGCAATCCCTTATGTAATATGATACTCCATATTTTATAATGAATTGTGATAATAAAATGTAAGACAGGATGGAACAAAAAATAATCAAAATATATAATATTCAAATACAAGAGGCCCATGGGCCACATCGCTCACCTGAGGAACAATAGGTATGATAAAGTCAGCTAAATGGAGTCATAATACAAACAACCTGGACAATGTACAAATAGTACATGTAGATCCTGTATAAATAAAATCCATTTTCCCCCTTGAAACTCGGATAGCCCAGATTGCTGCCAATATTTACAAGAGCAGACTTTAATCACCGCTCCTGCACATATATAAGGACTCGACGTTACACAGGGAGGTATGACCGCACACCTACGCAACTCAACAGGTACCAACGTTAACGCAAGCTGGAATGACCGCACACTTGCGCAAACAGCTTAACCTAACGCAAGCAGGGAGTGCTGCACACTTGTGCTAGAAAGGCCTGAACACCAGCAGGGATGACCATACAAAGCACCACCGCCGCAACCACCACCAATACAAGCAGGTATGACTGCACACTTGTATTAATGCGACACAGGGCAGGAATGACCGCACATTCTGTATCGAAGGTTAGAAAACACGAAGATAAGATAGAGCAGGGATGTCCACACACTCAATCTATTCGTACCTGTTCAAGTTTAACCCCAAGCAGTCTCTCATCGTTATGCTATAGACACTGTCCCTATATATGTGCCGGCCTAAAATAATTCATAGTATCTAAAAATTGGAAATCAAAAATAAACAAACTAAACCGGCTTAACCCAAAACGTCTTATGCAGAACAACTTATATACATTGAATTTTTATTATTGTATAAAAATAATCATAACAACTAGATTCGATCTCGTTGCGAGCAACGAGTGGGTCTTCCGCCCGATTTTTGAATAGAATACATCAAACTTATCAATTCAAATATAAAACCGTAGATCTAAGAGAAAAATAGTGAAAAAAAAATTTGCGGCACTCGAGGCTTGAACCCGGGTCTCCTGGGCCATGTCAACGACTATATCGACTGAGCTACTCGGACTCTCGCTTCAGGACTTTGACGCTTATTTTCTCGAGAACGCCTTGATCGATTTTAAAACAAATTACATATTCTGAATCAGTAAAAGGGTCACTATCATCTTATTGGAAAAAATATATAAAAATAAAAAGTTGAAAATTTTCATTTTTTAATTTTGCTTCCGGTGACGAGCGGAAGTGACGGCCAACATTCTCTTGACCGAGGTACACGAGGATATTGCTAGATCTATCATCTCTGAAAATTTCAGTTATCTATCTTTACTCGTTTTTGAGAAACATCGCCGACAAAATTGACTTTTAAAAATCGTAAAACGACGATAACTTCCGACCGAAAGTGAAATTTTGAAAAGTGTTCCTGCAGTATAAAATTCATATGACTAGGCATCAGCCCTGAAAATTTGAAGGAAATTGAACGAGTCGTCTCCGAGAAATCGCCTGCACAAAATTTGTAAGACAAAAAAAGAATAATAACTAGATTCGATCTCGTTGCGAGCAACGAGTGGGTCTTCCGTCCAATTTTTGAATAGATAAGATTAAACTTATCAATTCAAAGATAAAATCATAGATCTTAGCGAAAAAAAGAGAAAAAAAATTTGCGGCACTCGAGGCTTGAACCCGGGTCGCCTGGGCCATGTCCACGACTATAACGACTGAGCTACTCGGACTCCGCTTCAGAACTTTGACACTTAATTTCTCGAGAATGCCTTGATCGATTTTAAAACTAATTACATATTCTTAATCATTAAAAAGGTCACTATAAGGTGTAAAAATTTCAAAGAAAAATATTAAAAAATAAAAAAGTCGAAAAATTCAATTTTTCAAATTTCCTTCCTGTGACGACCGGAAGTGACGGCGGACCTTCTCCAGACCGAGGTACATTAGAAAAACGGTAGATCTATAATCTCTGAAAATTTCAGCTCAATATCTTTGCTCGTTTTTGAGAAACCCGACAGACAAAATTGACTTTTTAAAATCGTAAACGGACGATAACTTCTGACCGGAAGTGTTTTTTCAAAAAAAAAAATTATATATCAGCTTTAGATAAAAACACGTTTATATTGAAAATTTGAGCGAAATCGACCCAGCCATCTCCGAGAAATCGTCTGCACAAAATCGGTTAGAAAAAAAAAGAATAATAATAAGAACTAGACACGATCTCGTTGCGAGCAACGAGGAGGTCTTCCGTCTGATTTTAGAAATTGAGATTTATGTTCGATCTTGATTTTGCTATTTAACAGCTATACATGATTTAAAACAGGAAAAGAGGATCTTCATTTTAAGTGCCTGATACTATTTTGTTTCTGGTGTAAGAGCTTTGTTCAACAAGTGTTTAGAAATTCGTCACCGTTCTTGAGATATCTCAGAAAGAATATTTTAGGGGCCGGACCTTATCTCCTTATTGGGGCCGCTGAAAAAAAATTGTAAGGTTGCATGTTATTACATGTAGGTACATTATTTTGAGCATCTTTTCTTTTATACTGCATTTCAAAATATTTTTTCTTTTTGAGATATAGGTTATTACATTTTTGGACTTTTGACCCCTAAAAATCCTTAATTACTTAACACATGAGAAAAATCATTATAATGTTAGGCTACACAACTGTTAGATAAACATCTTTGCTTCTATAATCTATTACGAAATACCCCTCGGTAATGAACTATAGGAAAAAGACTTTAGAGCCCTCTAGGTCCCTAATATTAGGGGCTAGCCCCTTTTTCATGGTATCAAATGAAAGGTCATTTGATTATAAAGACATTTTGTTCAACAAGTGTTCAGAAATCCGTTACCATTCTTGAGATATCTCAGAAAGAATATTTTAGGGGCCGGTCCCTTATCTCCTTATTGGGGCCGCTGAACCAAATTTTTTAGGCTGCATGTTGTTAAGGACATCATTTTGAGCATCTTTTCTTTTATACTGCATTTCAAAATATTTTTCCGTTTTGAGATATAGGTGGTCAAAGTTTTGGACTTCTGACCCCTAAGAATCCCTAATTACGTAACATATGAGAAAATCGTTATACTGCTTGGCTTCATAACTGTAAGATAAACATATTTGCTTCTATAATTTATCACAAAATATCCCTCAGTAAAGAACTATAGTAAAAAGACTTTAGAGCCCTCTAGGTCCCTAATATTAGGGGCCAGCCCCTTTTTCTTGGTATCAAATGAAAGGTCATTTAATTATAAAGACATTTTGTTCAACACGTGTTCAGAAATTCGTTACCATTCTTGAGATATCTCAGAAAGAATGTTTTAGGGGCCGGTCCCTTATCTCCTTATTGGGGCCGCTGAACCCAATTTTTTAGGTTGCATGGTGTTAAGTACATCATTTTGAGCATCTTTTCTTTTATACTGCATTTCAAAATATTTTTCCGTTTTGAGATATAGGTGGTCAAAGTTTTAGACTTCTGACCCCTAAAAATCCCTAATTACGTAACATATGAGAAAATCATTATACTGCTTGGCTTCATAACTGTAAGATAAACATATTTGCTTATATAATTTATTACAAAATATCACTCGGAAAAGAGTTATGGGTAAAAAACTTTAGAGCCCTCTAGGTCCCTTATTTGAGGGGCCAGCTCCTTTTTCTTGATATCAACAGAAAAGTCTTGTAAATATAAACTTTTTTTACATTACATGTTTTAACAAAATATTTTCCAGAAAAGAGATAAAGAGAGAAAAGCACAAAAATTCACGACGCTTTTTTAATGTCAATTTTCGAGCCATAGCGAGCTTTGGCGCCAGTAGTGCTAAACATACAAAACAACAATCATGCAAAACTTCAATCTTTCCTTTACCTACCGTAAAAATTTGAGCTTGATATCTCTTATAGTTTAGGAGAACAACAGAAGACAAAATACCCCTATAAAAATTAGAAAAATCTCAATATCTCAAAAACGGATGTGACGTCATCAATACAAAAAATTTCCAATCAAGTTCAGACCACTATCTATCACATCCTAAAATTTGATTGAGATCGGCCGAGCCGTTTCTGAGAAATCGCGTGCACAAAAAAAGGAAGAAAAAAAATAATAATAACTAGACACGATCTCGTTGCGAGCAACGAGGAGGTCTTCCGTCCGATTTTTAGAAGAAAATATGACATCATCGACTTTTGATTTTCGACATCAAAACATGATATGGAAAAAGTAGTGAAGTACTAATGCTTTAAAGTATTGCTTTTTAGTTCTATTACATTGCTTTTTAAAATACTTGCATTTCTTCCAAATAAGATTGAAAATATTAAACTTGTTACATCTGGTCCCTAAAAACCCTAATTGGGTAACGCAATAGCAACTCATCATATTGTTAGGATATGTAGACGTATTATACTTAATCTAGCTTTAATAACCTTTCACAAGATGGCTCTCATTAAAGGGCTATAGATAAAATTCTTTTAGAGCCCTTTGATCCCCTAATTTAAAGGGCCAGTCCCTTTTTCTTGGAATCAAATGAAAGGACATTTAATTCTGAACACATTTTGTCAACAAGTGTTTAAAAATTCATTATCGTTCTGGAGATATATGTGAAAGAAGGTTTTAGGGGCCGATCCCTTATCTCCTTAAAGGGGCCGTTTAACGAAATTTTGAAGGTTGCATTTTGTTAAGAACATTAATTTGAACAACTTTTCTCCTGTATTGCATTACAAAATATTTTTCCTTTCTGAGATATGGGTGATCGAAATTTTGGACTTTTGGCCCCTAAAAACCCTTAATTACGTAACACATAATGAAATCATTACATTGGTTGGATATATAACTGTGAGAACAACATATTTGTTTCTAAAACCTTTCACATAATATCTCTCAGTAAAGGGCTACAGATTTAAGACTTTAGAGCCCTTTGGTCCCCTTATTTGAGGGGCCAGCCCCTTTTTCTTGATATTAAATGAAAGGTCATTGAATTCTAAACAAATTTTGTTCAACAAGTGTTTAGAAAACCGATATTGTACTGGAGGTATATGAGAAAGAAGGTTTTAGGGGCCGATCCCTTATCTCCCTATAGGGGCCGTTGTACAAAATGTTGAAGGTTGCTTATTGTTAAGAACATTAATTTGAACAACTTTTCTTCTGTATTGCATTTCAAAATATTTTTCCTTTCTGAGATATGGGTGATCGAAATTTTGGACTTTTGGCCCCTAAAAACCCTTAATTACGTAACACATAATAAAATCATTACATTGGTTGGATACATAACTGTGAGATAAACATATTTGCTTCTATAACCTTTCACAAAATATCTCTCAGTAAAGGGCTACAGATTAAAGACTTTAGAGCCCTTTGGACCCCTTATTTGAGGGGTCAGCCCCTTTTTCTTGATTTCAAAGAAAACGTCCTGTAAATAGAAACTTTTTTTACATTACATGTCTTAACGAAATAGTTTTCAGAAAAGAGATAATTAAAGAAAACCAGAAAAAATTTCGACGTTGTTTCCATCTCAATTTTCGGGTCCAGGTGAGCTTCGGCGCCTTTCAAGACAGATCAAAATGAAAATAAAATTACAAATCTACATTCTTTTGTCTACTATCCCTGAAAGTTTGAACTCGATATCTTTTATAGTTTAGGAGAAGTTCCACGGACAAGCAACCCCCCTAAAAATCGCTAAAACGTCGATTTCTCAAAAACGTAAGTGACGTCATCAATATAATAAAAATCCTATCAGGTTTTGATCATTATCTAACAGATCTGAAAGTTTCATGAAAATCGGCCGAGCCGTTTCTGAGAAATCGCGTGCACAAAAATTGTAAGAAAAAAAAGAAAAATAATAATAATAGGGAAAAAGAAATCGTACGAAAACAATAAGGTCTTCCGTTGGAAACGGAAGACCTTAATAATAGGGAAAAAGAAACCGAAGAATAACAAGAAGGTCTTCCGTTGGAAACGGAAGACCTTAACTAGATTCGATCTCGTTGCGAGCAACGAGTGGGTCTTCCGTCCGATTTTTGAATAGATTAGATTAAACTTATCAATTTAAAGATAAAATCGTAGATCTAAGCAAAAAAAAGAGAAAAAAATTTTCGGCACTTGAGGCTTGAACCCGGGTCGCCTGGGCCATGTCAACGACTATATCGACTGAGCTACTCGGACTTCGCTTCAGAACTTTGACGCTTAATTTCTCGAGAACGCCTTGATCGAGTTTAAAACAAAATGCATATTCTGAATCAGTGAAAGGGTCACTATCATCTAATTGGAAAAAATATATCAAAACAAAAAGTTAATTTTGCTTCCGGTGACGACCGGAAGTGACGGCAGACATTCTCTTGACCGAGGTACACGAGGATATTGCTAGATCTATCATCTCTGAAAATTTCAGTTCTCTATCTTTCCTCGTTCTTGAGAAACATCGCCGACAAAATTGACTTTTAAAAATCGTAAAACGACGATAACTTCCGACCGGAAGTGAATTTTCAAAAATTGTTTCTGCGGTATAAAATTCATATGACTAGGCATCACCCCTGAAAACTTGAAGGAAATCGAACGAGTCATCTCGAGAACGCCTTGATCGAGTTTAAAACAAAATGCATATTCTGAATCAGTGAAAGGGTCACTATCATCTAATTGGAAAAAATATATCAAAACAAAAAGTTAATTTTGCTTCCGGTGACGACCGGAAGTGACGGCAGACATTCTCTTGACCGAGGTACACGAGGATATTGCTAGATCTATCATCTCTGAAAATTTCAGTTCTCTATCTTTCCTCGTTCTTGAGAAACATCGCCGACAAAATTGACTTTTAAAAATCGTAAAACGACGATAACTTCCGACCGGAAGTGAATTTTCAAAAATTGTTTCTGCGGTATAAAATTCATATGACTAGGCATCACCCCTGAAAACTTGAAGGAAATCGAACGAGTCATCTCCGAGAAATCGCCTGCACAAAATTTGTAAGACAAAAAAAGAATAATAATAATAAGAAAAGTGAAAAAGAAACATTACAATAATAGAAGGGTCTTCCGCTGAAGACGGAAGACCCTAATAAGAAAAGTGAAAAAGAAACAATAGAATAATAGAAGGGTCTTCCGCTGAAGACGGAAGACCCTAACTAGATTCGATCTCGTTGCGAGCAACGAGTGGGTCTTCCGTCCGATTTTTGAATAGATTAGATCAAACTTATCAATTCAAAGATAAAAACGTACATCTAAGCAAAAATAGTAAAACAAAATTTGCGGCACTCGAGGCTTGAACCCGGGTCGCATTGGCCATGTCCACGACTATATCGACTGAGCTACTCGGACTCTCGCTTCAGAGCTTTGACGCTTAATTTCTCGAGAATGCCATGATCGATTTTTAAAAAAACAAATTACATATTCTGAATAAGTAAGAGGGTCACTATCAGGTGTAAAAAATACAAAGAACAATATTAAAAAATAAAAAAGTCGAATAATTCAATTTTTCAAATTTCCTTCCGGTGACGACCGGAAGTGACGGCTGACATTCTCTTGACCGAAGTGCATCAGAAAAACGATAGATCTATCATCTCTGAAAGTTTCAGCCCTATATGTTTACTCGTTTTTGAGAAACCTGAGAGACAAAATTGACGTTAAAAAATCGTAAAACGGCGATCACTTCCGACCGGAAGTAAATTTTGAAAAAATGTCACGGGGGTACAAACTTCAGATGGCGAGACATCATCAGTGAAAATTTGAAGGGAATCAAATCAGCCATTTCCGAGAAATCGCCTGCACAAAATGTGTAAGGAAAAAAAGAATAATAATAATAATAGAATTGAAAAAGAAACCGAAGAATAATAGAAGGGTCTTCCACTGAAGACGGAAGACCCTAATAAGAAAAGTGAAAAAGAAACATTACAATAATAGAAGGGTCTTCCGCTGAAGACGGAAGACCCTAATTATTTTAGGCTGTTTTTGTCAAAATCGTAATGAAAGAGTGTTTTCAACTTGTACTAAAGTCAAACAACCCCTTTAATTTGAATATTTCGGTTAGAAAATCAAAAAAAAAAAAAAATGGAGAGAAAGAAATAGAGAGAAAGAAGAAATTTTAACTCCGGCGAGGCCTTTGCAGGTGTCATAACAGTATTTCATTGAAGGTTCACGTCAAAACATGGCTGACGCGAAATAATTCCCGAATTTCTCTTTGAATTTGGGGCGTTTCCGCCCGGGAGAGGAGCTGAATTTTTGTATGAGATGAGGAACGATGTGTGAGATGTCTGACTACACAGGTTTGGTAACAGTGCGATGTCATTTGAAATATTGATGCGTGTTTTTGTCTGGAGGGGGGTGAAAAGACCCGAGCTTGATTTTCCTCGTAAATAAATCGAAAGTAGAATTTTGAGGTGTTGATCTCGGATTCGGTTAACGACAATTAGGGGAAGTAAAGTCCTAAAACAATGACTGATGCATTTTACACATGTATTTCAGTGTTGAGATTTTTTTTCGTGTCGTTTATTATTGTGTTTGACTGTTTTATTTCAACAGGATTGATAAAATCATTATAAATGTAGAAATAACGAAATCAGAAACACGTAATTTTATTCGGTAAAAATTTGATGACAGTAATTTCCACAGTTCTAACATTCATAAGTAGTTCACACGCTATCGTAGATACAGACTAAACGGAAAACAAGAAATAAACATGCAACAGAAATATCACGCGGCTGCTTACATCCCTTGTACTGTGTACATTTTAAATCCTCGTACAGGCTATACTTGCCGCATGATCTCAGGAATTTTTTCTGAATTGTTCAATCCGCTGCATATTTGGCAGATAATAAGAATGGGGTCCGGGGTATATTTACACAAAATTTCATTAGGATTGTGTGAAGGGCTCGGGAGTTAGAATTTTTTTCTACAGTACATGTCAAGCACGCCAATCGAAACTCAAATGTCCAAAAATTCATAACTCTCTTAAAAGTGAACGAATTGGTCTGGTAATTAGTACAGTAATCTAGAATGGTACTAGGTTGAAAATAAAGGTCCAAAATGAAAGATTCAGTCAAATCAGTCCAGAAAAACTTCATGATTTTGTGAATGGGGAGGGGGGGGGGGGTCGGTGCGTGTAGTGTGTAAATTTTATTTCCGCGTAAAGGCTATAAGCGCCGTTTGATTCTTCTTAATTGTTCAATCCGCTGCATATTTGACAGACAATAAGAATGGGGTCCGAGGTTTATATTCACGAATTTTCATTAGAATTGAGTGAAGGGCTCGGGAGTTAGAATTTTTTTGTGAAGTACACGTCAAACATGACGATTGAAACTCAAATGCCAAAAAGTTCATAACTCTGTTAATAATGAACGAATTGTACTAGTATTTAGTACAGTAATCTAGAATGGTACTAAGTTGAAATTAAAGGTCCAAGATCAAAGATCAAGTAAAATCGGGTCAGAAAAACTAAATGATTTTATGAAATGGGGGGGGGGGGGGGTGTCGGTCAGTGACTTCTATATGAAACGGAGAATATTAAATTCTAAATATCACATATTATGCAATTTCTATATAAAATACATATGTAAGAACAATGTATAAGCGTTGTTTTAAAGATGTAACTATTGATTTTTTTCAACATGTTAACTTTATTTCAGTATGAATACATAGCTATGGATCTCAATACACCAATACTGGGAAAAGCGCTATTATTGTAATTTCTTTACAAAATCAAAACGGAAAAGAACAGAATCCATCATTTTAAAGATAAAAAAATCAAATTTAAGCAAAAAGTAGTTAGAAAAAATTTGCGGCACTCGGGGCTTGAACCCGGGTCGCCTGGGCCATGTCCACGACTCTATCGACTGTGCTACTCAGACTCTCGCTTCAGAACTTTGACGCTTAGTTTCTCGAGAATGCCTTGATCGATTTTAAAACAAAATACATATTCTGAATCAGTGAAAGGGTCACTATCATCTAACTGGAAAAAATATATTAAAACAAAAAGTTGAAAATTTTCATTTTTTAAATTTGCTTCCGGTGACGACCTTTGCAGGTGTCATAACAGTATTTCATTGAAGGTTCACGTCAAAACATGGCTGACGCGAAATAATTCCCGAATTTCTCTTTGAATTTGGGGCGTTTCCGCCCGGGAGAGGAGCTGAATTTTTGTATGAGATGAGGAACGATGTGTGAGATGTCTGACTACACAGGTTTGGTAACAGTGCGATGTCATTTGAAATATTGATGCGTGTTTTTGTCTGGAGGGGGGTGAAAAGACCCGAGCTTGATTTTCCTCGTAAATAAATCGAAAGTAGAATTTTGAGGTGTTGATCTCGGATTCGGTTAACGACAATTAGGGGAAGTAAAGTCCTAAAACAATGACTGATGCATTTTACACATGTATTTCAGTGTTGAGATTTTTTTTCGTGTCGTTTATTATTGTGTTTGACTGTTTTATTTCAACAGGATTGATAAAATCATTATAAATGTAGAAATAACGAAATCAGAAACACGTAATTTTATTCGGTAAAAATTTGATGACAGTAATTTCCACAGTTCTAACATTCATAAGTAGTTCACACGCTATCGTAGATACAGACTAAACGGAAAACAAGAAATAAACATGCAACAGAAATATCACGCGGCTGCTTACATCCCTTGTACTGTGTACATTTTAAATCCTCGTACAGGCTATACTTGCCGCATGATCTCAGGAATTTTTTCTGAATTGTTCAATCCGCTGCATATTTGGCAGATAATAAGAATGGGGTCCGGGGTATATTTACACAAAATTTCATTAGGATTGTGTGAAGGGCTCGGGAGTTAGAATTTTTTTCTACAGTACATGTCAAGCACGCCAATCGAAACTCAAATGTCCAAAAATTCATAACTCTCTTAAAAGTGAACGAATTGGTCTGGTAATTAGTACAGTAATCTAGAATGGTACTAGGTTGAAAATAAAGGTCCAAAATGAAAGATTCAGTCAAATCAGTCCAGAAAAACTTCATGATTTTGTGAATGGGGAGGGGGGGGGGGTCGGTGCGTGTAGTGTGTAAATTTTATTTCCGCGTAAAGGCTATAAGCGCCGTTTGATTCTTCTTAATTGTTCAATCCGCTGCATATTTGACAGACAATAAGAATGGGGTCCGAGGTTTATATTCACGAATTTTCATTAGAATTGAGTGAAGGGCTCGGGAGTTAGAATTTTTTTGTGAAGTACACGTCAAACATGACGATTGAAACTCAAATGCCAAAAAGTTCATAACTCTGTTAATAATGAACGAATTGTACTAGTATTTAGTACAGTAATCTAGAATGGTACTAAGTTGAAATTAAAGGTCCAAGATCAAAGATCAAGTAAAATCGGGTCAGAAAAACTAAATGATTTTATGAATGGGGGGGGGGGGGTGTCGGTCAGTGACTTCTATATGAAACGGAGAATATTAAATTCTAAATATCACATATTATGCAATTTCTATATAAAATACATATGTAAGAACAATGTATAAGCGTTGTTTTAAAGATGTAACTATTGATTTTTTTCAACATGTTAACTTTATTTCAGTATGAATACATAGCTATGGATCTCAATACACCAATACTGGGAAAAGCGCTATTATTGTAATTTCTTTACAAAATCAAAACGGAAAAGAACAGAATCCATCATTTTAAAGATAAAAAAATCAAATTTAAGCAAAAAGTAGTTAGAAAAAATTTGCGGCACTCGGGGCTTGAACCCGGGTCGCCTGGGCCATGTCCACGACTCTATCGACTGTGCTACTCAGACTCTCGCTTCAGAACTTTGACGCTTAGTTTCTCGAGAATGCCTTGATCGATTTTAAAACAAAATACATATTCTGAATCAGTGAAAGGGTCACTATCATCTAACTGGAAAAAATATATTAAAACAAAAAGTTGAAAATTTTCATTTTTTAAATTTGCTTCCGGTGACGACCTTTGCAGGTGTCATAACAGTATTTCATTGAAGGTTCACGTCAAAACATGGCTGACGCGAAATAATTCCCGAATTTCTCTTTGAATTTGGGGCGTTTCCGCCCGGGAGAGGAGCTGAATTTTTGTATGAGATGAGGAACGATGTGTGAGATGTCTGACTACACAGGTTTGGTAACAGTGCGATGTCATTTGAAATATTGATGCGTGTTTTTGTCTGGAGGGGGGTGAAAAGACCCGAGCTTGATTTTCCTCGTAAATAAATCGAAAGTAGAATTTTGAGGTGTTGATCTCGGATTCGGTTAACGACAATTAGGGGAAGTAAAGTCCTAAAACAATGACTGATGCATTTTACACATGTATTTCAGTGTTGAGATTTTTTTTCGTGTCGTTTATTATTGTGTTTGACTGTTTTATTTCAACAGGATTGATAAAATCATTATAAATGTAGAAATAACGAAATCAGAAACACGTAATTTTATTCGGTAAAAATTTGATGACAGTAATTTCCACAGTTCTAACATTCATAAGTAGTTCACACGCTATCGTAGATACAGACTAAACGGAAAACAAGAAATAAACATGCAACAGAAATATCACGCGGCTGCTTACATCCCTTGTACTGTGTACATTTTAAATCCTCGTACAGGCTATACTTGCCGCATGATCTCAGGAATTTTTTCTGAATTGTTCAATCCGCTGCATATTTGGCAGATAATAAGAATGGGGTCCGGGGTATATTTACACAAAATTTCATTAGGATTGTGTGAAGGGCTCGGGAGTTAGAATTTTTTTCTACAGTACATGTCAAGCACGCCAATCGAAACTCAAATGTCCAAAAATTCATAACTCTCTTAAAAGTGAACGAATTGGTCTGGTAATTAGTACAGTAATCTAGAATGGTACTAGGTTGAAAATAAAGGTCCAAAATGAAAGATTCAGTCAAATCAGTCCAGAAAAACTTCATGATTTTGTGAATGGGGAGGGGGGGGTCGGTGCGTGTAGTGTGTAAATTTTATTTCCGCGTAAAGGCTATAAGCGCCGTTTGATTCTTCTTAAAGGTCATATGAAACGATATCCTGACACCATATTGAGTTATATACGGGAATGAGTTCATAAGTGCCTATTTAATTAGACTGACATTGTTTTTTGGATATTTTATGCAAAATGTGAGCGCCACAGTCGATCAAAATTACTTAATCGGGAAAAGGAACATTGACTTACGCGGCTTACCTCCCTTGCTTATGACGTCAGTAAGACCCAATCGCCTTATAAAGCTATGTTATGAATACAAATATCCATGTCATTTTGCAGCATTTAAAAAGAAAAAAAAATACCATTTTATATAAAAACTTGTATAATTATACAATAATCAACCACGTCAGTATTTTTTCTCTCAAGAAATAAAATCGTGTGCGTTTTTATTTACATGTAATAGCGTGTACATAATGATATTCAGTTTCGAGACTGCAGGGAGAATAAATAATTTTCTTCATAGATCCACATGCAAGTATAATATGATTTTAATATAAGCATATTTATATGTTTTATTTTGATCTTTTTAATGAAATTGACAAATTCAAAAATAAATCTGATCGTTTTATCCCATTTGCACGTTCATGCAATTCATTAAAATTTTTTTCTAAACAACTTGTAGGCCTCATTGTGCCTCATTCGCTTCACGATTATTTTGTTTGTTTCACTTTCAAATTCACAAATATGTTACCATTTAATTATTTTAAGTCTAAGAGAAATTTCTTCAAATGTTTTGTTTTTGAAACGTGTACTTGAATGTGCGGTGTTTTGATTTTAAAACGTGTATGTGCGGTGTTTACTCACAGATCCCTTTTATCTCACTTTCTTCCGCAATGTTTTCTTTCGGTTTTTTTATCATTATTGATGCTTGTTCTTAATAAAATCTGTTGATTATCTTCACATCCGTTCACAACTATTTTTATCAAACAACCGATTTTTTTTACCGATACATTTCTAAATCCTTAAATGCCATATTTCCGCGATCTAATTTAATAAAACGTTAATACACGTGTATATAAAGTATTTTCTAAAGATATTGCTACATGTATATATCAATAAGTCAGAAATTTATATTATTTCGAAATAAAATTTAAGAATAATTTTGCGGCATTTTATAGCAGCTCTTAAATACAAACTTTGTACACATTGCCTCAAACATTTTCATTGGCCTGCCTTATATACTTTTTTATGTGACAAAATAAATCAAATCAATTTAATGCTTTAATTCCCTTTAAATGTAGCTCAATCATTATACGTACCGAAGAAGAAAATGGTGTTTCTATTTCAAAAGGATAAGGATAATTCATTAATCAGCTGTAAATGTTGGAGCATTTCTTTCGTTAAATTTCCACTCCAGTACGGGATCTTCATCATGATTTTACTTTTGTGAGAAGCTGATATTAGATTTATTAATTTATAACGACCAATTAAAACAAAGTCATCTGTAGGCTACTACGAAATCTAATGATCTCATTTGAAAAGAAAGACACGTTCATATATGCAAAAATTACTAAAATTTTATCGATAAACTACTGTAAAATTACACTAGTTTTAATGCATTGTTTACATCGGTGGGTCTTTGTGACGTCATAAATCCACAAAATCAAGAACGATAAGCGGGCAAGAATTTTTTCAGGTGCTCAGTTTCCACGGTTATTTCTCAGTAATGCAAAGGCAAAAAAATCTTACATCATGTATTTTAACATTTGTTTATACCAAGCTTTATATTCATGAAAGAAAATCATAGTGTTAAAAATCGTTTCATATGACCTTTAATTGTTCAATCCGCTGCATATTTGACAGACAATAAGAATGGGGTCCGAGGTTTATATTCACGAATTTTCATTAGAATTGAGTGAAGGGCTCGGGAGTTAGAATTTTTTTGTGAAGTACACGTCAAACATGACGATTGAAACTCAAATGCCAAAAAGTTCATAACTCTGTTAATAATGAACGAATTGTACTAGTATTTAGTACAGTAATCTAGAATGGTACTAAGTTGAAATTAAAGGTCCAAGATCAAAGATCAAGTAAAATCGGGTCAGAAAAACTAAATGATTTTATGAATGGGGGGGGGGGGGTGTCGGTCAGTGACTTCTATATGAAACGGAGAATATTAAATTCTAAATATCACATATTATGCAATTTCTATATAAAATACATATGTAAGAACAATGTATAAGCGTTGTTTTAAAGATGTAACTATTGATTTTTTTCAACATGTTAACTTTATTTCAGTATGAATACATAGCTATGGATCTCAATACACCAATACTGGGAAAAGCGCTATTATTGTAATTTCTTTACAAAATCAAAACGGAAAAGAACAGAATCCATCATTTTAAAGATAAAAAAATCAAATTTAAGCAAAAAGTAGTTAGAAAAAATTTGCGGCACTCGGGGCTTGAACCCGGGTCGCCTGGGCCATGTCCACGACTCTATCGACTGTGCTACTCAGACTCTCGCTTCAGAACTTTGACGCTTAGTTTCTCGAGAATGCCTTGATCGATTTTAAAACAAAATACATATTCTGAATCAGTGAAAGGGTCACTATCATCTAACTGGAAAAAATATATTAAAACAAAAAGTTGAAAATTTTCATTTTTTAAATTTGCTTCCGGTGACGACCTTTGCAGGTGTCATAACAGTATTTCATTGAAGGTTCACGTCAAAACATGGCTGACGCGAAATAATTCCCGAATTTCTCTTTGAATTTGGGGCGTTTCCGCCCGGGAGAGGAGCTGAATTTTTGTATGAGATGAGGAACGATGTGTGAGATGTCTGACTACACAGGTTTGGTAACAGTGCGATGTCATTTGAAATATTGATGCGTGTTTTTGTCTGGAGGGGGGTGAAAAGACCCGAGCTTGATTTTCCTCGTAAATAAATCGAAAGTAGAATTTTGAGGTGTTGATCTCGGATTCGGTTAACGACAATTAGGGGAAGTAAAGTCCTAAAACAATGACTGATGCATTTTACACATGTATTTCAGTGTTGAGATTTTTTTTCGTGTCGTTTATTATTGTGTTTGACTGTTTTATTTCAACAGGATTGATAAAATCATTATAAATGTAGAAATAACGAAATCAGAAACACGTAATTTTATTCGGTAAAAATTTGATGACAGTAATTTCCACAGTTCTAACATTCATAAGTAGTTCACACGCTATCGTAGATACAGACTAAACGGAAAACAAGAAATAAACATGCAACAGAAATATCACGCGGCTGCTTACATCCCTTGTACTGTGTACATTTTAAATCCTCGTACAGGCTATACTTGCCGCATGATCTCAGGAATTTTTTCTGAATTGTTCAATCCGCTGCATATTTGGCAGATAATAAGAATGGGGTCCGGGGTATATTTACACAAAATTTCATTAGGATTGTGTGAAGGGCTCGGGAGTTAGAATTTTTTTCTACAGTACATGTCAAGCACGCCAATCGAAACTCAAATGTCCAAAAATTCATAACTCTCTTAAAAGTGAACGAATTGGTCTGGTAATTAGTACAGTAATCTAGAATGGTACTAGGTTGAAAATAAAGGTCCAAAATGAAAGATTCAGTCAAATCAGTCCAGAAAAACTTCATGATTTTGTGAATGGGGAGGGGGGGGGGGGTCGGTGCGTGTAGTGTGTAAATTTTATTTCCGCGTAAAGGCTATAAGCGCCGTTTGATTCTTCTTAATTGTTCAATCCGCTGCATATTTGACAGACAATAAGAATGGGGTCCGAGGTTTATATTCACGAATTTTCATTAGAATTGAGTGAAGGGCTCGGGAGTTAGAATTTTTTTGTGAAGTACACGTCAAACATGACGATTGAAACTCAAATGCCAAAAAGTTCATAACTCTGTTAATAATGAACGAATTGTACTAGTATTTAGTACAGTAATCTAGAATGGTACTAAGTTGAAATTAAAGGTCCAAGATCAAAGATCAAGTAAAATCGGGTCAGAAAAACTAAATGATTTTATGAATGGGGGGGGGGGGG
The DNA here is from genome assembly GCA_015776775.1 of Magallana hongkongensis. NCBI lineage: Eukaryota > Metazoa > Mollusca > Bivalvia > Ostreida > Ostreidae > Magallana > Magallana hongkongensis. The sequence continues at coordinate 35,331,240 of CM027469.1, forward strand.
GTGTCGGTCAGTGACTTCTATATGAAACGGAGAATATTAAATTCTAAATATCACATATTATGCAATTTCTATATAAAATACATATGTAAGAACAATGTATAAGCGTTGTTTTAAAGATGTAACTATTGATTTTTTTCAACATGTTAACTTTATTTCAGTATGAATACATAGCTATGGATCTCAATACACCAATACTGGGAAAAGCGCTATTATTGTAATTTCTTTACAAAATCAAAACGGAAAAGAACAGAATCCATCATTTTAAAGATAAAAAAATCAAATTTAAGCAAAAAGTAGTTAGAAAAAATTTGCGGCACTCGGGGCTTGAACCCGGGTCGCCTGGGCCATGTCCACGACTCTATCGACTGTGCTACTCAGACTCTCGCTTCAGAACTTTGACGCTTAGTTTCTCGAGAATGCCTTGATCGATTTTAAAACAAAATACATATTCTGAATCAGTGAAAGGGTCACTATCATCTAACTGGAAAAAATATATTAAAACAAAAAGTTGAAAATTTTCATTTTTTAAATTTGCTTCCGGTGACGACCTTTGCAGGTGTCATAACAGTATTTCATTGAAGGTTCACGTCAAAACATGGCTGACGCGAAATAATTCCCGAATTTCTCTTTGAATTTGGGGCGTTTCCGCCCGGGAGAGGAGCTGAATTTTTGTATGAGATGAGGAACGATGTGTGAGATGTCTGACTACACAGGTTTGGTAACAGTGCGATGTCATTTGAAATATTGATGCGTGTTTTTGTCTGGAGGGGGGTGAAAAGACCCGAGCTTGATTTTCCTCGTAAATAAATCGAAAGTAGAATTTTGAGGTGTTGATCTCGGATTCGGTTAACGACAATTAGGGGAAGTAAAGTCCTAAAACAATGACTGATGCATTTTACACATGTATTTCAGTGTTGAGATTTTTTTTCGTGTCGTTTATTATTGTGTTTGACTGTTTTATTTCAACAGGATTGATAAAATCATTATAAATGTAGAAATAACGAAATCAGAAACACGTAATTTTATTCGGTAAAAATTTGATGACAGTAATTTCCACAGTTCTAACATTCATAAGTAGTTCACACGCTATCGTAGATACAGACTAAACGGAAAACAAGAAATAAACATGCAACAGAAATATCACGCGGCTGCTTACATCCCTTGTACTGTGTACATTTTAAATCCTCGTACAGGCTATACTTGCCGCATGATCTCAGGAATTTTTTCTGAATTGTTCAATCCGCTGCATATTTGGCAGATAATAAGAATGGGGTCCGGGGTATATTTACACAAAATTTCATTAGGATTGTGTGAAGGGCTCGGGAGTTAGAATTTTTTTCTACAGTACATGTCAAGCACGCCAATCGAAACTCAAATGTCCAAAAATTCATAACTCTCTTAAAAGTGAACGAATTGGTCTGGTAATTAGTACAGTAATCTAGAATGGTACTAGGTTGAAAATAAAGGTCCAAAATGAAAGATTCAGTCAAATCAGTCCAGAAAAACTTCATGATTTTGTGAATGGGGAGGGGGGGGGGGGGTCGGTGCGTGTAGTGTGTAAATTTTATTTCCGCGTAAAGGCTATAAGCGCCGTTTGATTCTTCTTAATTGTTCAATCCGCTGCATATTTGACAGACAATAAGAATGGGGTCCGAGGTTTATATTCACGAATTTTCATTAGAATTGAGTGAAGGGCTCGGGAGTTAGAATTTTTTTGTGAAGTACACGTCAAACATGACGATTGAAACTCAAATGCCAAAAAGTTCATAACTCTGTTAATAATGAACGAATTGTACTAGTATTTAGTACAGTAATCTAGAATGGTACTAAGTTGAAATTAAAGGTCCAAGATCAAAGATCAAGTAAAATCGGGTCAGAAAAACTAAATGATTTTATGAATGGGGGGGGGGGGGGGTGTCGGTCAGTGACTTCTATATGAAACGGAGAATATTAAATTCTAAATATCACATATTATGCAATTTCTATATAAAATACATATGTAAGAACAATGTATAAGCGTTGTTTTAAAGATGTAACTATTGATTTTTTTCAACATGTTAACTTTATTTCAGTATGAATACATAGCTATGGATCTCAATACACCAATACTGGGAAAAGCGCTATTATTGTAATTTCTTTACAAAATCAAAACGGAAAAGAACAGAATCCATCATTTTAAAGATAAAAAAATCAAATTTAAGCAAAAAGTAGTTAGAAAAAATTTGCGGCACTCGGGGCTTGAACCCGGGTCGCCTGGGCCATGTCCACGACTCTATCGACTGTGCTACTCAGACTCTCGCTTCAGAACTTTGACGCTTAGTTTCTCGAGAATGCCTTGATCGATTTTAAAACAAAATACATATTCTGAATCAGTGAAAGGGTCACTATCATCTAACTGGAAAAAATATATTAAAACAAAAAGTTGAAAATTTTCATTTTTTAAATTTGCTTCCGGTGACGACCTTTGCAGGTGTCATAACAGTATTTCATTGAAGGTTCACGTCAAAACATGGCTGACGCGAAATAATTCCCGAATTTCTCTTTGAATTTGGGGCGTTTCCGCCCGGGAGAGGAGCTGAATTTTTGTATGAGATGAGGAACGATGTGTGAGATGTCTGACTACACAGGTTTGGTAACAGTGCGATGTCATTTGAAATATTGATGCGTGTTTTTGTCTGGAGGGGGGTGAAAAGACCCGAGCTTGATTTTCCTCGTAAATAAATCGAAAGTAGAATTTTGAGGTGTTGATCTCGGATTCGGTTAACGACAATTAGGGGAAGTAAAGTCCTAAAACAATGACTGATGCATTTTACACATGTATTTCAGTGTTGAGATTTTTTTTCGTGTCGTTTATTATTGTGTTTGACTGTTTTATTTCAACAGGATTGATAAAATCATTATAAATGTAGAAATAACGAAATCAGAAACACGTAATTTTATTCGGTAAAAATTTGATGACAGTAATTTCCACAGTTCTAACATTCATAAGTAGTTCACACGCTATCGTAGATACAGACTAAACGGAAAACAAGAAATAAACATGCAACAGAAATATCACGCGGCTGCTTACATCCCTTGTACTGTGTACATTTTAAATCCTCGTACAGGCTATACTTGCCGCATGATCTCAGGAATTTTTTCTGAATTGTTCAATCCGCTGCATATTTGGCAGATAATAAGAATGGGGTCCGGGGTATATTTACACAAAATTTCATTAGGATTGTGTGAAGGGCTCGGGAGTTAGAATTTTTTTCTACAGTACATGTCAAGCACGCCAATCGAAACTCAAATGTCCAAAAATTCATAACTCTCTTAAAAGTGAACGAATTGGTCTGGTAATTAGTACAGTAATCTAGAATGGTACTAGGTTGAAAATAAAGGTCCAAAATGAAAGATTCAGTCAAATCAGTCCAGAAAAACTTCATGATTTTGTGAATGGGGAGGGGGGGGGGGGTCGGTGCGTGTAGTGTGTAAATTTTATTTCCGCGTAAAGGCTATAAGCGCCGTTTGATTCTTCTTAATTGTTCAATCCGCTGCATATTTGACAGACAATAAGAATGGGGTCCGAGGTTTATATTCACGAATTTTCATTAGAATTGAGTGAAGGGCTCGGGAGTTAGAATTTTTTTGTGAAGTACACGTCAAACATGACGATTGAAACTCAAATGCCAAAAAGTTCATAACTCTGTTAATAATGAACGAATTGTACTAGTATTTAGTACAGTAATCTAGAATGGTACTAAGTTGAAATTAAAGGTCCAAGATCAAAGATCAAGTAAAATCGGGTCAGAAAAACTAAATGATTTTATGAATGGGGGGGGGGGGGGGTGTCGGTCAGTGACTTCTATATGAAACGGAGAATATTAAATTCTAAATATCACATATTATGCAATTTCTATATAAAATACATATGTAAGAACAATGTATAAGCGTTGTTTTAAAGATGTAACTATTGATTTTTTTCAACATGTTAACTTTATTTCAGTATGAATACATAGCTATGGATCTCAATACACCAATACTGGGAAAAGCGCTATTATTGTAATTTCTTTACAAAATCAAAACGGAAAAGAACAGAATCCATCATTTTAAAGATAAAAAAATCAAATTTAAGCAAAAAGTAGTTAGAAAAAATTTGCGGCACTCGGGGCTTGAACCCGGGTCGCCTGGGCCATGTCCACGACTCTATCGACTGAGCTACTCAGACTCTCGCTTCAGAACTTTGACGCTTAGTTTCTCGAGAATGCCTTGATCGATTTTAAAACAAAATACATATTCTGAATCAGTGAAAGGGTCACTATCATCTAACTGGAAAAAATATATTAAAACAAAAAGTTGAAAATTTTCATTTTTTAAATTTGCTTCCGGTGACGACCGGAAGCGACGGTCACCATTCTCTTGACCGAGGTACACGAGGATATTGCTAGATCTATCATCTCTGAAAATTTCAGTTCTCTATCTTTACTCGTTTTTGAGAAACATCGCCGACAAAATTGACTTTTAAAAATCGTAAAACGACGATAACTTCCGACCGGAAGTGAATTTTTGAAAATTGTTCCGGCGGTATAAAATTCATATCACTGAGCATCAGTCCTGGAAATTTGAAGGAAATCGGACGAGTCATCTCCGAGAAATCGCCTGCACAAAATTTGTAAGACAAAAAAAGAATAATAACTAGATCTCGTTACGAGTAACGAGTAGGTCTTCCGTCCGATTTTGTTTTCATATGATACGATGAAATATCGATATTCTCTGCCAAATCTGCGATCTTGGTGAATCTAGGTTTTTTGTCTCGAGACCGAAAACGGACGAACAAAAGAGGTTTATGAAAATAAAAGCTAGGGTTTTTTATACATATGTTTAGTGTACACTACTGTTAATCATAGCAGATGAAACACCAAAGATAATCAGTTAAACTTGTGAAAAAAATGAATTGTTTGAACTCTTCTGGTGAGTACCGGAAGTGACGGTTGACAAAAGAAAACCCGTTAAATATATCTTCAATCGATTGTCTATCATTTATAAAAGTTTGTGTCTCAATCACTTACAGTGACTAAAATCTCGCTGGTATCAATTTTGTAAAAAAGGCTAAGTACCAAAGATATTTGAAATCTTGCTTGTTTTCAAGTTATCTGTAATATAGTTTACGAGTGTCTTGGCTTCTCATTTAAGGGGCCAGCCCCTTTTTCTTGAGTTCAATCGACAGTTCTCACGAATACTATCATTTTTTGTTCTTACACCCATCTAAAATTGTTGTTCATTTTAGAGATACAAATGATTGAATATTTTAGGGGCCAGCCCTATAGATCCTTAATGGGGACAGAGATTGGTGTTTTGATTAGTGGAATTGATTAGAATCATCAATGCAAACATTTTCTTTTCTACATTGCCTAACAAAATATGTCTCCTTCTCTAGATATATTGCATCAAAGTTTAAGTACTTTGGCCCCTTAAAATCCCTAATTACGTCATAAATGGGTGTGAAAATGATTTTACCTGATAAATATTGCTACAATCAACAACTTTGCTTCTATATTGCATTACCAAATTTTGATCGTTTTTAAGTTATTTGCAATAGAGTTTACGAGTGTCTTGGCCCCTAATTTAAGGGGCCAGCCCCTTTTTCTTGATTTTGTTGGAAAGAACGTTTAATTATCTACTATATTTGTTATATATGTCTTAACAAAATATCAACTGATAAAAAGATACAGATGAAAACGTATGAGGAATTTGAATGAAAATTCGTACCCAATTTTCGTGCCTACGCGAGCTCCAAAAAATGGCGCCACTGGCGTAAAACAAAATAATAGTGCACAACTTCAGACTATAGACTACCTATCCTGAAAATTTCATAGTCATATCTCTGATAGTTTCTGAGATCAGCTCTGCACAAAATAGGTCGTAAAAATGTACAAAATGGCCGATAAATCGGTACCGGAAGTGCCGACAGGAAAAATCTCAAAAACGTATGAAGTTTACATCAAGACTCATCTTCTCTGAAAAAATGGTCGAAATCGGTCGAATAGTTTTTGAGAAATCTCGTGCACAAAATTTGTGGAAAAAAATAATAATAATAACTAGATTCGATCTCGTTGCGAGCAACGAGTGGGTCTTCCGTCCGATTTTTGAATAGATTAGATTAAACTTATCAATTCAAAGGTAAAATCGTTGATCTAAGCAAAAAAAATGAAAAAAAATTTTGCGGCACTCGAGGCTTGAACCCGGGTCGCCTGGGCCATGTCCACGACTATATCGACTGAGCTACTCGGACTCTCGCTTCAGGACTTTGACGCTTAATTTCTCGAGAACGCCTTGATCGATTTTGAAACAAATTACATATTCTGAATCAGTAAAAGGGTCACTATCATCTTATTGGAAAAAATATATAAAAATAAAAAGGTGAAAATTTTCATTTTTTAATTTTGCTTCCGGTGACGACCGGAAGTGACGGCGAACATTCTCTATACCGAGGTGCACCAGGAAATCGATAGATCTATCATCTCTGAATTTCTCAGCTCTCTATCTTTGCTCGTTTTTGAAAAACCTGAGCGACAAAATTGACTTTTTAAAATCGTAAACGGACGATAACTTCCGACCGGAAGTGAATTTTCAAAATCTGTTTCAGCGGTATAAATTTCAGATAACGAGGCTTCAGTCCTGAAAATTTGAGAGAAATCGATCGTCCCATCTCTGAGAAATCGCCTGCACAAAATTTGTAAGACAAAAAAAGAATAATAATAATAATAATAATAACTAGACACGATCTCGTTGCGAGCAACGAGGAGGTCTTCCGTCTGATTTTAGAAATTGAGATTTATGATCGATCTTGATTTTGCTATTTAACAGCTATACATGATTTAAAACAGGAAAAGAGGATCTTCATTTTAGGTGCCTGATACTATTTTGTTTCAGGTGTAAGAGTTTTGTCCAACAAGTGTTTAGAAATTCGTCACCGTTCTTAGGATATCTCAGAAAGAATATTTTAGGGGCCGGACCTTATCTCCTTATTGGGGCCGCTGAAAAAAAATTGTAAGGTTGCATGTTATTAGGGACATTATTTTGAGCATCTTTTCTTTTATACTGCATTACAAAATATTTTTCCTTTTTGAGATAAGGGTGATCAAATTTTTTGACTTTTGGCCCCTAAAAACCCTTAATTATGTAACACATGATAAAATCATAACATTGCTTGAATACAGAATTATAAGATAAACACATTTGCTTCTATAATATTTCACAAAATATCTCTCAGTAAAGGGCTACAGATTAAAGATTTTAGAGTCCTTTGGTCCCCTAATTTGAGGGGCCAGCCCCTTTTTCTTGATTTCAAATAAAAGGTCATTTAATTCTACACAAATCTTGTTCAACAAGTGTTTAGAAATTCGTTACCGTTTTGGAGATATATGAGAAAGAAGGTTTTAGGGGCCGGTCCCTTATCTCCTTTTAGGGGCCGTTTAACGAAATTTTGACGGTTGCATTTTGTTGAGAATATCATTTTGAACAACTTCTCTTCTGTACTGCATTACAAAATATTTTTCCTTTGTGAGATATTGGTGATCGAAATTTTGGACTTTCGGCCCCTAAAAACCCTTAATTACGTAACACATGATAAAATCATTATATTGCTTGAATACATATCTGTGAGATAAACATATTTGCTTCTATAATTTATTACAAAATATCCCTCGGTGAAGAGCTATGGGTAAAAGACTTTAGAGCCTTCTAGGTCCCTAATTTTAGGGGCCAGCCCCTTTTTCCTGATATCAGCCGAAAGGTCTTGTAAATATAAGCCTTTTTTACATTACATGTCTTAATAAAATATTTTCCAGAAAAAAGATACAGAGAGAAAAGCACAAAAATTTACGACGCTTTTTTAATGTCAATTTTCGAGCCCTAGCGAGCTTTGGCGCCAGAAGTGCTAAACTTACAAAACAACAACCATGCAAAACTTCAATCTTTCCTTTACCAACCGTAGAAATTTGAGCTTAATATCTCTTATACTTTAGGAGAAAGACAGAAGACAAAATACCCATATAAAAATTAGAAAAATCTCAATATCTCAAAAACGGATGTGACGTCATCAACACAAAAAAAATTTAATCAGGTTTAGACCAATATCTATCATATCTAAAACTTTCATTGAGATCGGCCGAGCTGTTTCTGAGAAATCGCGTGCACAAAAATAGGAAGAAAAAAAATAATAATAATAAGAATAGGGAAAAAGAAACAAAGCAATAACAATAAGGTCTTCCGTTGGAAACGGAAGACCTTAATAATAATAAGAAAAGTGAAAAAGAAACCGAAGAATAATAGAAGGGTCTTCCGCTGAAGACGGAAGACCCTAATAATAATAAGAAATCGTACGAAAACTATAAGGTCTTCCGTTGGAAACGGAAGACCTTAACTAGATTCGATCTCGTTGCGAGCAACGAGTGGGTCTTCCGCCCGATTTTTGAATGGATAAGATTAAACTTATCAATTCAAAGATAAAATCGTAGATCTTAGCGAAAAAAAGAGAAAAAAAATTTGCGGCACTCGAGGCTTGAACCCGGGTCGCCTGGGCCATGTCCACGACTCTATCGACTGAGCTACTCGGACTCTCGCTTCAGGACTTTGACGCCTAATTTCTCGAGAACGCCTTGATCGATTTTAAAACAAATTACATATTCTGAACCAGTAAAAGGGTCACTATTATCTAATTGGAAAAAATATCTAAAAATAAAAAGTTGAAAATTTTCATTTTTCAAATTTCCTTCCGGTGACGACCGGAAGTGACAGCCAACATTCTCTTGACCGAGGTTCACGAGGATATTGCTAGATCTATCATCTCTGAAAATTTCAGTTCTCTATCTTTACTCGTTTTTGAGAAACATCGCCGACAAAATTGACTTTTAAAAATCGTAAAACGACGATAACTTCCGACCGGAAGTGAATTTTTAAAAATATTTCCGGCGGTATAAAATTCATAAGACTAGGCATCAGCCCTTAAAATTTAAAGAAAATCGAACGAGTCATCTCCGAGAAATCGCCTGCACAAAATTTGTAAGACAAAAAAAGAATAATAATAACTAGATTCGATCTCGTTGCGAGCAACGAGTGGGTCTTCCGCCCGATTTTTGAATAGATTAGATTAAACTTATGAATTCAAATATAAAATCGTAGATCTAAGCGAAAAAAAAATGAAAATTTTTTTTGCGGCACTCGAGGCTTGAACCCGGGTCGCCTGGGCCATGTCCACGACTATATCGACTGAGCTACTCGGGCTCCGCTTCAGAACTTTGACGCTTAATTTCTCGAGAATGCCTTGATCGATTTTAAAACTAATTACATATTCTTAAACAGTAAAAGGGTCACTATAAGGTGTAAAAATTTCAAAGAAAAATATTAAAAAATAAAAAAGTCGAAAAATTCAATTTTTGAAATTTTCTTTTAAAAACGACAGGAAGTGACGGCGGACATTTTGGTGAATGTGTTGCACTAGAAAAACGGTAGATCTGTCTTCTCTAAAAATTTCAGCCCTATATCTTTTCTCGTTTTTGAGAAACGTTGCCGACAAAATTGACTTTTTAAAATCGTAAACGGACGATAACTTCCGACCGGAAGTGTATTTTCAGAAATGGATAAAAAACAATAAACTTCAGATAAAAACACGTTAATCATGAAAATTTGAATGATATCTATCAAGCCATCTCTGAGAAATCGTCTGCACAAAATCGGTAAGAAAAAAAAAGAATAATAATAAGAACTAGATTCGATCTCGTTGCGAGCAACGAGTGGGTCTTCCGTTCGATTTTTAAATAGATAAGATCTAACTTATCAATTCAAAGATAAAAACGTAGATATAAGCGAAAAATAGTTAAAAAAAAATTGGCGGCACTCGAGGCTTGAACCCGGGTCGCTTGGGCCATGTCCACGACTCTATCGACTGAGCTACTCGGACTCTCGCTTCAAAACTTTGACGCATAATTTCTCGAGACTGCCTTGATCGATTTTTAAACAAATTACATATTCTGAATCAGTGAAAGGGTCACTATAAGGTGTAAAAATTTCAAAAAAAAATATTAAAAAATAAAAAAGTCGAAAAAATCAATTTTTGAAATTTTCTTCCAACAACGACAGAAGGTGACGGGGGACATTTTGGTGAGTGTGTTGCACCAGCAAAACGGTAGATCTATCATCTCTGAAAATTTCAGCTCTCTATCTTTTCTCGGTTTTGAGAAACGTCGCAGACAAAATTAACTTTTTAAAATCGTAAACGGACGATAACTTCCGACCGGAAGTGTATTTTTAGAAATGGATAAAAATCAATAAACTTCAGATAAAAACACGTTAATCCTAAAAATTTGAATGAAATCGGTTGAGCCATCTCCGAGAAATCGTCTGCACAAAATCGGTAAGAAAAAAAAGAATTATAATAATAACAATAAGAAAAGTGAAAAAGAAACAATAGAATAATAGAAGGGTCTTCCGCTGAAGACGGAAGACCCTAATAAGAAAAGTGAAAAAGAAACAATAGAATAATAAAAGGGTCTTCCGCTGAAGACGGAAGACCCTAATAATAATAATAATAAGAAAAGTGAAAAAGAAACCGAAGAATAATAGAAGGGTCTTCCGCTGAAGACGGAAGACCCTAATAAGAAAAGTGAAAAAGAAACATTACAAAAATAGAAGGGTCTTCCGCTGAAGACGGAAGACCCTAATAATAACTAGATTCGATCTCGTTGCGAGCAACGAGTGGGTCTTCCGTGCGATTTTTGAATAGATTTGATCAAACTTATCAATTCAAAGATAAAAAAGTACATCGAAGTGAAAAATAGTAAAAACAATTTTGCGGCACTCCAGGCTTGAACCCGGGTCGCTTTCGCCATGTCCACGACTCTATCGACTGAGCTACTCGGACTCTCGCTTCAGAACTTTCACGCTTAATTTCTCGAGAATGCCTTGATCGATTTTAAAACAAATTACATATTCTGAATCAGTGAAAGGGTCACTATAAGGTGTAACAATTTCAAAGAAAAATTTTAAAAAATAAAAAAGTCGAAAAATTAAAATTTTGATATTTCCTTCCGGTGACGACCGGAAGTGACGGCGGACCTTCTCTTGACCGAGGTACATTAGAAAAACGGTAGTACTATCACCTCTGAAAATTTCAGCTCTATATCTTCGCTCGTTTTTGAGAAACGTGACAGACAAAATTGACTTTTAAAAATCGTAAAACGACGATAACTTCCGACCGGAAGTTAATTTTCAAAATCTGTTGCAGCGGTATAAATTTCAGATAACGAGGCTTCAGTCCTGAAAATTTGAGAGAAATCGATCGTGCCATCTCTGAGAAATGCTTCCCTACTCGGAATTTCCAGACAATGATTTTTCTCGTGATGCTAGACTATCATGTCCTCTATCATTCCTGAAATTTTTAGCTTTCTATCTTTTTCTCGCTTTAAAATAGATGTGTGGACAATGAAAACTCATCAAAAGTGTGTTCTATATCTTGACCCCGGCTAGCTTCCGTACTCGGAATTTCCGGGCAATGATTTTCCTCGGGAGGCTAGACGATCATGTCCTCTATCATTCCTGAAAATTTCAGCTTTCTATCTTTAGACGTTTTTGAGGAGATGCGTGGACAAGACATTTTCGTCAAAAACGTGTCCTATATTTTGACCCCAGCTAGCTTCCGTACTCGGAATTTCCGGACAATGATTTTCCTCGGGAGGCTTGACGTTCATGTCCTCTATCATTCCTGAAAATTTCAGCTTTCTATCTTTGGACGTTTTTGAGGAGATGCGTGGACAAGACGTTTTCGTCAAAAACGTGTCCTATATTTTGACCCCAGCTAGCTTCCGTACTCGGAATTTCCGGACAATGATTTTCCTTGTGAGGCTAGACGTTCATGTCCTATATCATTCCTGAAAATTTCAGCTTTCTATCTTTGCTCGTTTTTGAGGAGATGCGTGGACAAGACATTTTCGTCAAAAACGTGTCCTATATTTTGACCCCAGCTAGCTTCCGTACTCGGAATTTCCGGACAATGATTTTCCTCGGGAGGCTTGACGTTCATGTCCTCTATCATTCCTGAAAATTTCAGCTTTCTATCTTTGGACGTTTTTGAGGAGATGCGTGGACAAGACGTTTTCGTCAAAAACGTGTCCTATATTTTGACCCCAGCTAGCTTCCGTACTCGGAATTTCCGGACAATGATTTTCCTTGTGAGGCTAGACGTTCATGTCCTATATCATTCCTGAAAATTTCAGCTTTCTATCTTTGCTCGTTTTTGAGGAGATACGTGGACAAGAACTTTTTAAAAAATGACAAAATGGCGGATAAGTCCGAACCTGAAGTGATTTTTACAAAATAAAAAAAAGCGTATCAAGTTTATATAGTAATAGATCGATGCTGAAAATTTGACAAAAATCGGACCACCCATCTCCGAGAAATCTTCTGCACAAAAATTGTAAAGAAAAGAAAAAGAAAAAAAACTAGATTCGATCTCGTTGCGAGCAACGAGTGTGTCTTCCGTCCAATTTATGAATAGATAAGATTAAACTTATCAATTCAAAGATAAAAATCGTAGATCTAAGCGAAAAAAAGCGAAAAAAATTTTGCGGCACTCGAGGCTTGAACCCGGGTCGCCTGGGCCATGTCCACGACTATATCGACTGAGCTACTCGGACTCTCGCTTCAGAACTTTCACGCTTAATTTCTCGAGAAAGCCTTGATCGATTTTAAAACAAAATACATATTCTGAATCAGTAAGAGGGTCACTATAAGGTGTAAAAATTTCAAAGAAAAATATTCAAAAATAAAAAAGTCAAAAAATTCAATTTTTCAAATTTCCTTCCAGTGACGACCGGAAGTGACGGCAGACATTCTCTTGACCGAGGTGCGCTAGAAAAACGGTGGATCTATGATCTCTGAAAATTTCAGACCTATATCTTTACTCGTTTTTAAGAAACTTGACAGACAAAATTGACTTTTAAAAATCGTTTATTGACGATAACTTCCGACCGGAAGTGAATTTTAAAAAAATCTCAAGGGGGTACAAACTTCATATCACGAGGCATCATCAGTGAAAATTTGAAGGAAATCGAATCAGCTATTTTCGAGAAATCGCCTGCACAAAATGTGTAAGGAAAAAAAGAATAATAAATAGATTCGATCTCGTTGCGAGCAACGAGTGGGTCTTCCGTCCGATTTTTGAATAAATTAGATCAATCTTATCAATTCAAAGATAAAACCGTTGATCTAAGCGAAAAAAAGTAAAAAAAAATTTGCGGCACTCCAGGCTTGAACCCGGGTCGCTTTCGACATGTCCACGACTCTATCGACTGAGCTACTCGGACTCTCGCTTCAGAACTTTGACGCTTAATTTCTCAAGAATGCCTGGATCGATTTTAAAACTAATTACATATTCTTAATCAGTAAAAGGGTCACTATAAGGTTTAAAAATTTCAAAGAAAAATATTAAAAAACTAGAGCAAAGCTCGTTGCAAAGCAACGAGTGGGTCTTTCGTTAATGTCAAGAGTAAAGCTTGATGTTCCTGCAAGAAGCAGAGTGTTTAAATCAATAACAAGAGCAACTTAAACTAAAAGATAAAAAAAATATGAATGATACTATGTACGAATTAACAAAAACCTTAACGATTCTTAGAACGACTTAAGAAAAAAATAATTCCGAAGGTGTCAAAGTACTTAACAAAAATCGAATTATTTTTGGTACGAGTTTGAACTTTACGCTATTTTTGAAACCAAAAAAGCAAAATTTAAATTTCCGAAAAATCAATTTTTAAACCCCGATATTTGTTATGCATCGTCCGATTTAAAAACGGATTTTAGTTTTGTACTCATCATGAAATATACTGTAGGTTACATATGTTTAATTTTTAATATTGAAAAACAATAAAAAACTAAAACAAGAGGCAAATGGGCCACATCGCTCACCTAAAGGAACAATAGGTGTGATAAAATCAGCTTAATGGAGTCACAATGCAAACTATCTGGACAATGTACAATAATAAATGTAGATCCTGTATAAATAAAATCCATTTCCCCCCCCACCCCCCCTTAATATTCTTATGTTTATAATCATTAGTTCCTTTTCTAAAAGGATGATTTTATATTGATTTTATAGTCATATCGCATGTTGAGTATTGCAGTTCTCAAAAAGATCCTTAACAAAAGTTTATATATGGGATATAAACCTACCTTCTTGTGAGGCCAAAGAACTGTCCTGGGGCCAAAGTCTTAACAATCATAAAGAATCATCTGCCTGATTAGTTTCTGAGAAGAAGATTTTAAAATATTTACTCTATATATTCCTATGTTAAACTTTGACCCCCCCCCCACCCATTGTGGCCCAAACCTACCCCCGGGGGACCATGATTTTCACAACTTTGTATCTACACTACCAGAGGATGCTTCCACATAAGTTTCAGCTTTCCTGGCTGATTAGTTTCTGAGAAAAAGATTTTTAAAGATTTTCTCTATATATTCCTATGTAAAACGTGATCCCCCTCTTGTTACCCCTCCCTACCCCCGGGGACCATGATTTGAACAAACTTGAATCTACACCACATGAGGATGCCTCCACACAAGTTTAAGCTTTTCAGGCCGAATAGTTTTTGAGAAGAAGATTTTTGAAAAATACCAACAAATTTTCAATAATTCTCAATTATCTCCCCTTTAAAGAGGGCGTGGCCCTTTATTTGAACAAACTTGAATCCCCTTCACCTAGTGGTGCTTAGTGCCAAATTTGGTTGAAATCTGCCCAGTGCCTCTTGAGAAGAAGATGAAAATATGAAAAGTTTACAACAACGACAAATTGTGATCAGAAAAGCTCACATGAGCCTTTGGCTCAGGTGAGCTAAAAACAAAATAAAGGAAACATAATTGCATACTTTTATTGAAAAACAAATTTTCACAGCTAACAATTGTAAATTACTTTAAACAGCCATAATTTTGTTTGTTATAATTTCTTATCAAACACAAACCACAACAAGAAATGATGCTTTCTTAAAGTTCCATTACAGTAACTGTTCATGAATTATCCGATTTAATTTGAATTACTGGTAAATAGTCTGTAGAACACATTAAAGAATATGCATGTGGGTAGAGGTGACAGGTTAACCTCAAGAGCTGAAAAGAATCAACAGGTAAAAACCATGTGGCCACCAATATCTGAAATTAAAAAAATCAATAAGCTGTGTTAATACATGTACCGGTACTAATAATAGCTGTGTTTACATTAACATATGCATAGTATTTCTGAAAAAAAAATACACTGACCATGCAATGTAATTAGTATGACATATCCCGATACGTGACATTACATGGCACAGGACAGTTTTTTTGATACATTTCATTGTAGCCTGGGGACGTGTGTCTTCGGAACCCTGTAACGAGAATTTCCTCAGTTCCCATTCAGCACAAATACCTTTAATTCACTCTTTATAATGCCAATCACCAGTTTCTGAAGAAAATTACTAGTCAAAACCTGTAAAATTTTCTACATACTGGCTTTTATGAGATTTTGACCCTTCCATATTTTGCTAATTTTTCATGATTTTTCAGCTTTTAAGACCTCCCTCAGCCAATTCCCTGCAAAGGGTTGACCTTCCGTACCATGTGCATGTTGCACCATCACATGTCAGAAACTTACCGGTGTATAGTTTATAATGCCCCATCAACCTACTTTTAGTGTTATTTACCTTCCCGTCTGTAACTTGAATTTCACTGTCTAAAGTCAACACAACAGTCAAAGCCGCAGGTTTCGCATTTTACTTCTGAATCTCATGTACCTAACATATGGGGCCTAAATATTGAATATCAATTTCAACAAGAGACATCCCTCTAACTTATGATAATCATTAAAAATCATTTCATGAATTTTAGCAACACTCATAAGCCCTCAAGTACAGCAACTCTCAATTTTACAAAAATATTGACGGGTTCTTTATCCGAAACTGTCCCTTGCTACCTTTAACTTACACTAACATTCTCTGAAAAGTCATCTTGTCTTTAACTTATAAAGCTTGCGCTATTCTGATGAAAAGTATACCTCATTTTGCCAATTCCATTAAGGATTAAGAAAAATATGGCCATTTAAGTGAACCCAGCATTTCCACTTTCCTCTATTTAACACAGATTCATAGGGCTCTCCATAAATAAAGCATCTTTACCTAATCTTTTAGAGGTCAACTGTTGTTCAACCTCCCTAAATAAGAAACCTTATTCAAAACTACATACTTATACATGATATTATCATGACAAAAGCATCACATCACTTAGAAATACCCTTACATGTATACCCTCCCCTTATTTTTTGATTTTCCTAAGAAGCATTAGTTTTAACACTTTAACCTAATATTATGAAACTTGTGGCAATTCTCTTGAGTCATTTCTCACACATATTTGAAAACAACCATCACTGATATTGAAAATTGATCTTTTCTTGATAAATGGATGTAATGTAACATTTTTTTCACAAAAAGACATGCCGCCATACATGTGATTTCTTGTTTTCATGAAACAGTAAGCTTATAATCATATTTAGTGAATATCTTATTTATTCTGGTTTCTAGTCTCCTTTTAACTTTGCTAAAATAGTAAGACCTACAAGTGTGATGTCTGCTCTTAATTAAAATGAAATTCAATCACAACCGGGTACCTAGGGACGGATGAGAATTCCATGATAAATGTTCAAATTTTACATTTTTTCCTACATTTTTTATGCATATATACAATAAAAGGGTAAAAATATGTTGTTTCTTGATCATTTCAAGAGTAACTATTATAGCAGCTGTTATTTCAAGGTCAAATGTACATTTACATATCCAACATGTAATGGTAATGGAGACAATTGGAAAGAGGGGGTGGTTTTTAAATTCTGTAAATATATCTAAAATATCACTTTTGGATAGGAAGGAGCAAAAACTTGAGTTTCTTGACTCAAGTTGATAACTGCATTTGTCTACATGTGAATTTTATTTGAAAGAAAAATATGCTGTTTTAAAAAAATTGAGTTATATAAGTCAGGTTGCTTAATGTTATTTCATGAAATCAGACAGCAAAATTGCAGCAAATTTATAATTTCAATAATTCAATTGATCAAAACTCTTTTACAGCATTAATTCTTATCTCGATAATTAACTTAAGCCTATTAATTGTCATCAGGATAGGAAATACCTACTCTCTAAGCCAATTTACTCTAGTGGTGGTCATTCTACACATTGATTTACCGGTACTTCCCTTGTATATTATAGCTAATAAATCATGTAATGACATATATAACCAACAAAGTCATCCATTTTCCCAAAATAGACAACTTTTGGTACAAAATCCACTCAAAATTACAGTTAAATGAGAAATCTGAATACCATGTAGTCTTGAAACTTACACTAACATTCTCTGAAAAGTCATCTTGTCTTTAACTTATAAAGCTTGCGCTATTCTGATGAAAAGTATACCTCATTTTGCCAATTCCATTAAGGATTAAGAAAAATATGGCCATTTAAGTGAACCCAGCATTTCCACTTTCCTCTATTTAACACAGATTCATAGGGCTCTCCATAAATAAAGCATCTTTACCTAATCTTTTAGAGGTCAACTGTTGTTCAACCTCCCTAAATAAGAAACCTTATTCAAAACTACATACATATACATGATATTATCATGACAAAAGCATCGCATCACTTAGAAATACCCTTACATGTATACCCTCCCCCTATTTTTTGATTTTCCTAAGAAGCATTAGTTTGAACACTTTAACCAAATATTATGAAATTTAAATGCTTCTATTCTGATCCATTGAATTTTTAAGCAGCGTGAAATTAAAACCTTCGCAATTGAAACTTTAGTAAAAATCATGAAATTTTAACACGGTGGAATTAAAACAACTTACAGTATTTCATCCGAACAGCCTCAAAGTATAATTTTCTGCTATACCATTTTTTTGAAATGAATTCTACTGGGGTTTTTTTTGGCAAATAAATTTAGCGATATTATGTTTAGTATGTATAAAATTCCATAAACAATTTTACAAAGCTTTGGATTTAAGTTGCAGAATGAAAAAATGAGGGATTGCACGATAATACATGCTCATTTTGAAATTTAAAGCATTGTTGATTTCTTTTACTATAGAGATATACACAAAATGATGTTGCTCTGTGATGCTTTGCCAAGATTAAAAGCATGAGAGAGAGAGAGGGAGAGAGAGAGAGAGAGAGAGAGAGAGAGAGATCTGAGGCACATGTAGTAAAAATTATTACATACATTTGTCTTACTGTAAAAATTGATTACAATGTAGATGTGTTCTGCATGTAAAGTTTACCTAAAATGAATCAATAAAATTCAATATATATAAAAGATAAACTAATCTCAAAGAATTTACAATGGTTCTGTGAAATAATCAAATCTTGAGAAGAATGTTTTATAGATATCAGGGAACATTATAACCTAAAATCTGAACTTAAAGTTCTTTTCATCTTGCACTCTGTTTTACATGCTCTTTCGCAGGCGATAATCATATATAACGGCGAACCAGACAAAAGTTCTAATTTTAATTAGACTATTAGACTATTAGAATATTTACCATGTCAAATATATTTATTTAATTAAGCCTTGCCTGTCCGAGTTCTTTAATTCATTAATTAAGTGGAGGTGATATGGTAAAGATCTGCTATATTCAAATATTTAGGGTAAAGTTATCATCATGCAAACATGCACTCTATTTACAACATTCTACTCTTGTCTGCCTTTGGACCCCCACCCCTTTTAATTGCACTGTTTTACAGTGTGTGGTGTGTTGTTCAATACAAAAAAAGACATACATATACATAATAATAAATAGAAATTCAAAAGAGTAGTGTGCAAAACATACACGTGAAAATACCTTAGACAGATAATATCCCGAGATTTCTCTTACTCAAATGCCCGCTTATATATTGTTACGCACGTCAAAAGCGGAGGTTAGAGTCAGAGGAATGTCGGATTAGATTGAAAAGTGCAAAAACACTTTGAAAAGAAAAAGTCAATACGACATATCCTGTATTGAAACATACCTTTTTAATCTGTCATACGTTAGTTGAGCTGAAATTTCAACTATCGCCGTCTTGCAGGCCATTCTTCTGACACACCGCTATCAGGCTATCAGCTGTTGTTCGCAGTCAAAAACATGGCGAGTTGACATGGTGAATCGTACGATAATTATTTCGATTAAAACTAATAAGACTAATAAAAACTAACAACGTTATTATCGACGGAATTAACGAAATTGTTTCAATAAACACTCTGATTAACTATATAAAAAAGGAGTTCGGTTTTATGACCTGTACGAAATCTTTTCAGCAGGAGTTACTTTAAGTGTGAATTTTCCACTATTTTTTAAACCAATAACAAGGAATCAACTTCTCCGGAAAAATCAATATTTAAACCCCGATATCTCTGCAATGCAGTATCCGATCTTAAAACGAATTTAAGTTTTGTATTTAGCTTTGCAAACTATACAATGTGCATATGATTTTATGTTTTTTATAAAGTTTTATGATCAGTACGAATTGTAACAGTAGAGGTTACTTTCAGTGTGAATTTTGCACTATTTTTGAAACCAAGAACGCGGCATCAAAATTTCCGGGAAAATCAGTTTTTAAACCCCGATATCTCTGTAATGCATCCTCCGAATTTTAAACGGTTTTCAGCATTAGATTCAGCCTAAAAAGCTCTACAAAATACGTATACGTTTTTTGTTTGAGCAAAAATTTTAATTTTTTGAAAAATTTGATTCGCTTCCGGTTTGGACCGGGAGTGACGGATTTTTATTATATAGCCTCATTACAGAGGTAAATCGACCAAATCATAACCATTGAAAATTTCAAGCCTCTATCTTAAAGTGTTTTTGAGAAAAGTTCCGGACAAAAGACTTTTTAAAATTTTTAAAAATGACGTAACGTCAAAACGGAAGTGACGTTGTCTTTAAAACTTTTACATCTTTGAGGGACGATAATTTGCTAAAATCTCGGGAAGTTTCATTGAAATCGGTTGAAAACTTTTTGAGTTATGAAGCAAAAAAGGAGTCAGAAAAAAAAGAAAAAGTATAATAATAACTAGAGCAAAGCTCGTTGCAAAGCAACGAGTGGGTCTTCCGTTAATGTCGAAAGTAAAGCTGGAAGTTCCTGTAAGAAGCAGAGCTCTGAAACCAATAACAAAAGTACCTTAAATAAAAAGATGAAAAAATCGAATTATTCCTGGAACGACTTAACAAAATCCGAATGATTTTACGTACGACTTAACAAAAACCTTTTCGATTTCAAGAACGACTTAACAAAAATAATCCGAATGTGTTACAGTACGACTTAACAATTAATTTTAAGGTACAAGTTAATTTAACCAAGAACTTGATACTACTTTCTTAACCAAAAACGCGGAATCAAAATTTCCGGAAAAATCATTTTTTGAACTCGTATATCTCTGTAATGCATCGTCCGATTTTAAAACGGCTTTCAGTGTTAGATTCAGCAAAACAAGCTCTATAAAACACAAATTCGTTTTTGATTGGATCAGAAAATTCATTTTTTCGAAAAATTTGATTCCTTTCCGGTTTCGACCGGAAGTGACAGATTTTTATTTCGAGCCTTATTACAGAGGTAAATCGATTAAATCATAACCATTGAAAATTTCAAGCCTCTAGCTTAAAGCGTTTTTCAAAAACGCCGCGGACAAAATGACTTTTTGAAAATTTTAAAAATGACGTTACGCAAAAACGGAAGTGAGTTTTACAAAGAAACTTCACAAACTTTTAGGTATTATAGTTGCACACAACGTCTCAAAATTTCATTAAAATCGGTTGTAAACTTTTTGAGTTATAAAGACGAAAAGGAGTCAGAAAAAAAAAATAAAAAGAATAATAATAATAATAGAAAGAAACCGAAGAATAACAAGAGGGTCTTCCGTTGGAAACGGAAGACCCTAATAAAAAGAAACCGAAGAAAAACAAAAGGGTCTTCCGTTCCGGAAACGGAAGACCCTAATAAAAAAGTCGAAAAATTCAATTTTTGAAATTTCCTTCCGGTGACGACCGGAAGTGACGGCGGACATTCTCTATACCGAGATACATTAGAAAAACGGTAGATCTATCATCTCTGAAAATTTCAGCCTTTTATCTTTACTCGTTTTTGAGAAACCCGACAGACAAAATTGACTTTTTAAAATCGTAAACGGACGATTACTTCTGACCGGAAGTGTTTTTTTCAAAAATTAAAAAAAACATATCAGCTTTAGATAAAAACACGTTTATATTGAAAATTTGAGCGAAATCGACCCAGCCATCTCCGAGAAATCGTCTGCACAAAATCGGTAAGGAAAAAAAAAAAGAATAATAAGAAGAAAAGTGAAAAAGAAACAATAGAATAATAGAAGGGTCTTCCGCTGAAGACGGAAGACCCTAATAATAAAATTGAAAAAGAAACAATAGAATAATAGAAGGGTCTTCCGCTGAAGACGGAAGACCCTAATAATAATAAGAAGAAAAGTGAAAAAGAAACCGAAGAATAATAGAAGGGTCTTCCGCTGAAGACGGAAGACCCTAATAATTGGTTAACAGTGGATGCATTAATTAAAATAATCTAGAATCAATAAATCAAGGGCAATAAGTCAATTCAGTAATACAAAGAGATTCTAATGAAAAAATAGCTGCCTGCTTCAATTTTATAGTCATATCACATGTTGAGTATTGCAAATCTCAAAAAGATCCTTTACAATTGTTTATATATGGGATATTTAGCTACATCAAACTCTGAACCTTCTTGTGAGGCCGAAGAATTGTCCTGGAGCTAAAGTCTTAACAATTATAAAGGATCATCTTGCTGATTAGTTTCTGAGAAGAAGATTTTTTAAAGATTTACTCTATATATCCCTATGTAAAACTTTAACAACCCCCCCCCCTCCAATGTGGCCTCACCCTACCGCCAGGGATCATGATTTTCACAACTTTGAATCTACACTACCTGAGGATACTTCCACACAAGTTTCAGCTCTCCTGGCCGATTAGTTTCTGAGAAGAAGATTTTTAAATATTTACTCTATATATTCCTATGTAAAACTTCGACCCCCCATTGTGCCCCACCCTAACCCCAGGGATCATGATTTTCACAACTCTGAATCTACATACCTGAGGATGCTTTCACACAAGTTTCAGCTTTACTGGCGGATTAGTTTCTGAGAAGAAGATTTTTAAAGATATACTCTATATATTCCTATGTTAAACTTCGACCCCCCCATAGTGGCCCTACCCTACCCCCAGGGGTTATTATTTTCACAACTTTGAATTTACTCTACCTGAGGATGCTTCCACACAAGTTTCAGCTTTGCCGGGTGATTAGTTTCTGAGACGAAGATTTTTAAAGATTTACTCTATATATTCATATGTAAAACTTCGATCCCCCATTGTGGCCCCACCCTACCCCCGGGGGCAATGATTTTCACAACTTTGAATCTACACTACCTGAGGATGCTTCCACACAAGTGTCAGTTTTCCTGGCTGATTAGTTTCTGAGAAGATGATTTTTAAAGATATACTCTATATATTCATATGTAAAACTACGACCCCCCATTGTGGCCCCACCCTACCCCAGGGGTCATGATTTTCACAACTTTGAATCTACACTACCTGAGGATGCTTCCACGCAACTGTTAGCATGTATTCCTGTCCATTTAGTTTCTGAGAAGAAGATTTTTAAAGATTTACTCTATATATTCCTATGTAAAACTTCGATCACCCATTGTGGCCTTTTCCTACCCCCGGGGTCATGATTTTCAAAACAATTGAATCTACACTACCTGAGGATGCTTTCACACAAGTGCTCATTGAGGGTGCTTATACACAAGTTTCAGCTTTCCGGGCTTATTAGTTTCTGAGAAGAAGATTTTTAAAGATTTACTCTATATATTCATATGTTAAACTTTGACCCCCCCCCCATTGTGCCCCTACCCTACCCCAAGGGGTCATGATTTTCCAAACTTTAAATCTACACTATCTGAGGATGCTTTCACACAAGTTTCAGCTTTCCTGGCCGATTAGTTTATGAGAAGAAGATTTTTGAAGATATACTCTATATATTCCTATGTTAAACTTCGACCCCCCCCCATTGTAGCCCCACCCTATCCCCGGGGGTCATGATTTTCACAACTTTGAATCTACATTACCTGAGGATGCTTCCACGCAAGTGTCAGCTTTCCTGGCCGATTAGTTTCTGAGAAGAAGATTTTTAAAGATATAATCTATATATTTATATGTAAAACTTCGACCCCCATTGTGGCTCCACCCTACCCCCGGGGGTCATGATTTTCACAATTTTGTATCTACACTACCTGAGGATGCTTCCATACAAGTTTCAGCTTTCCTGGTCTTATGGTTCATGAGAAGAAGATTTTTTGAAATTTCTCGAATATTTCCATAAATTCCTAATTATCTCCCTTTGCAAAAGGACGTGGTCCTTAATTTTAACAACTTTGAATCCACTTAGGCTAAGGATGCTTTGTGCAAAGTTTTGTTGAAATTGGCCCACTGGTTCTTGAGAAGATGTTGAAAATGTGAAAAGTTTACAGACAGACGGACAGACAGACAGACGGACGACAGACAAAATGTGATCAGAATAGCTCACTTGAGCTTTCAGCTCAGGTGAGCTAAAAACCGTGTGATATGGGGTCCCCCATAATATCACTGGGTGGGACAAAGTCATAATTCCCCACTAGCGAGCTGCATCTTATTACATATCCTTGATCAACAACCGAAGTATACTGCACAACGGACCTGAAACTGTGCTGGCCTAATAAAATGGCCACCCTTGGTACTACTAACCCCCTCCTCTGACTGTTTGCAACTCAGTCTCACCCTGAGGGTACCCCGTACTACTCACCGGGGGGTTGCTGTCTTCCTCGCTGTCTAAATCAGTATACAAGTGCGCTCTACCCGATGGTCTAGGAGTGTCATGGTGCTCATCCTCATCATAACTTAACCTACCATAACTATGCTTGCGAGACGAGCGCCCAATTTGAACAGAAGGTTCACCCATGGGCATAATTGTGCCATCGCTATCACTATCGCTAAGCCCTAACGCTGCAAAAGCATTCTCTAAAAAATCGTTCATTTTCGAAATGGCGCACACCGGAGCACGTGGTCAAAACAGAAAAACAGTGCAAAGACAAATGCAAAATGCAAAGGTTTGATGCCCCAAAAAATGTTGCCTAAACAAATAACAGGATGCTAATCTAAGCTATCAGTACTATCAATCAAGTCACAAAATGGTTAAAGTTAAAAAAAACTTAACCACATAGAGCCCCCAAAACTGGCGGCTGCACACGTTAATTTTGAAAAATTGCCAGAAGAAAAAATCCTGACAGACTACGGGAAAAAATACTTTCCCTCCAGCAAATCGGAGTTCGGGCCTCGAGTTGGGCGACAATGTAGTGTTTATTTTACAAATGTACACTGATATTACAATAAACTAAGTGGGTTGCCCCGAACTTACCGATTCATGGATAGATAGCTGCTGTGCTGTAGTCGACAGTCCCTACTCGCCGCTTGCTCTCTGTCAACTGATGGGGTTTCAACACCTCCCTCGAGGTGACGTAACAGCCCGTCATGGTAAGGCAGTCGTACTCGGAATGAGTCGAAAAACACTAAAGTACATAATCATCAGATATATTTCGTACTCCTAATCAGAGTATTTCCCTTTGTTGCAAATTAGTAAATAAATTTCAATAATTTTTGATAATACATTTTAATTGTTTCACTCTTTATACATGGCCAATGAACAGGCACACACTAATAAGTAATAAGAGCTACATTTATTTTAAATTTTTAAATTCATGTTTGATTTGACAATCAAAAAAAGCCTTCTTATATAATATAAACAACTGAAGAAAATGTAAATAAATTAAATATAAACATTTCTTTTTGTGTAAATATAAATTATCAATACCTTTAGACCGCTTTTTATTGGCTTGAATGGAGTATATTGTCGAACAAAATGGTGACCCTTGTATCTCACCATTCCCTTATGAATACGTTGGCATTTTCCTGATTTATTATATTTTTTGAATGCTTCCCTTGTTGACGTTATGAGGGGTCGAATCTTATGCAGTCTAGAAAAACAAACCAATTAATTTTATAATATTACTTTACTGTGATTATGAGAGTGTATAAATATAGTATGTGTAGTACACCCGCCCAGTCAATCTTTCACTGTCAAGGTATTCAAACGAATGCTCGGCATACTATAATGAATGATTTCAAACAAGCTTAGTTCACTTGCTCAAAAGAATTACATAAACTGACAGAAAGTATGTACCTGTCATACTGTGGAGACCCAGGAGCTCCCTGTGTACTATTTTCATTTACATGTAAATAACGAGACAGCATGGTAAATCTGTTTCTGGTCATGCAGTCTTTAACACCTTGGTTTCCTATACTAATTAGAAAAATCACAGTAATTCAGATACATGTGTTTACTAGGTAACTCTATTAGAACATACTGAATACAATACAATCTTCATAATAAAATATCAGTGTGTTAATATATAAATATACATAAACTAATCTGCTTTTTTAAGGTTTTCCGCTGGGAGCGGAAAACCTTACTATTATTCTGAAAAATTTTCAAATTTCTTCTATTTTTTTTTTCTTCTAGACGCCAACTTTGATCCTCAATATCTCGCTCGTTTGTTCACCGATTGTTTTGAAATTTTCAGGACTGATAACATGCCGCGTGGTGTTGTCGTTTCATATTTTAGTTGAGGAAAATCCCTATCCGGTTTTGAGTTATTCCCCTTTTAGTAAAAGTTAACGACTTCTTCTAGGGGGGTTTAGCTTTAACGATGACTGGCAGAGTCTCAAAGATGGGCTGGTTTGGAAGCTAATACATTGAATTTGTGCGATAAATATTTTATTCATTATTTAAATGCAAATAAAAGGGGTGGTATAGATGTTGAAACAAAGGTAAGAATTTTTTTTTTTAAAAATTGTGTATTTTCCGTGTTAGTTTTCTACCTGATAAAAATTTGTTATGACATGTATTTTAAAAGTTCTTGGTCTTAACCAGACCGTCATTCGGTATACCGAAAAAGGGGCTAGCCCTTATAATTAGGGAGTTAGAGGCGTCCAAAGTTGATTGTCAATAACTTAAAAAGGAATTAATATTTCTAATGCATTATTGAAGCAAAGTTGTAAAGAAATTAATTTTGAATCCTTCTATAGTATTCAATTTAATGTTTTCGTAATTTATAGTCAGTATTTGCAGAAACAATTGTTGTCAGTTCGGTCCATTTTTTGTGGGGGTGAGCACGTTTATGAGGTTATGAAAGGGCTTCTTGTAATGCACTAACTGATACATGTAGCGCAAAAATAATTCCACATAAAATTCCCAAATGTTTTTATTCAAATATACATTTTCATTTTATATAGATGAACCTCTTTGACTTTATTTTTGTTGTTTGTTTCATAACTGTGCCCCTGTCTATATGTAGATGCATTACGAGACTCAGGTAACCGATCGATAGGAGAGTCGCTAGCTGTATTCAGGCCGTCGCCTAGACCACAGTGCATGTGCTTGTAGAGCTGGACGTACACGTTTAACGCCCCACTGTGTTACTGTAACAGAGACATTTTGAATTGTTTCAGTACTGGGAGATGTGTTAATAAAATGGTTCCAATGCATGGTAATTAAACTCAACTTTTCTACAATACGTATACACGGCCGTCTTATAAAGCACAATGTGTATTGCTGACATGACAAATGTACGCTGGCAATTTTAACGAACGCGGGATTGCTCCCGATAGAACAATTCTTTTAAAGCAAAAAAAAAAATACTGATTTGCGATGGATATAATATAATTATCATCGTGGAGATGATTTTAAAAAGTGAACTTAATATTCGTTTACGATAATATTTGAATCCAAAGCCGCTAGTTTTAGGTTACGGTTATTAGGGATATTAATTATGACTTGCCCCGCGTTTCAGGTTTTTTACTTGCAAAACATCTACAAACGAAAATACCAAACAACCTTCAGCAGCAACTTATAAATTATTTATTCCATACACAATTCTGTAGAGGTGATTAAATAAATTTTATAAATGCTTTATACTTGTATTCGCTATCTTCCATGAAAAAAAGTGGCATGGAAAAAATGTTGTTTATTGTTCATCAAATACGCTGTAGCCTTATAAATCGAAAATAATTAACAAACTGTATATTGATAGATTGATTCAGACCAATTACTGAATTCTTAACCGTTTTCCGTCTGGGTTATTTTGAATCACTTGTGTACGTTATGTGTAGCCATATAGATAAACACTTTAATTGTTTAATTTTTAAAAGAAATTGTGTACATGCAGAGCAATGCAATGCTAGGACAATTAAATTCCAACAATGTATATGGTGAGGCCGGTCAGACTGATACAGGTTCTGCTTGTTCTACAAATAGCGAATGTAAGACGAAGTATTTGGGTGTTATATTTTAAACAAATATAAGTATTGCTTTCTTAAAAGCTTGCATTACTCAACAAAGTATTTTATTGGAATCATTCTTAGTTACCTTAGCTGCATATATGTACCGCTCGGTCTGTATCCCGGAAAAATTGACTACCATCCGAAATTTTTTATACAAGGTCTACAGACTTGCAGCTAACATTACCTTTAAAAATACATTTTAGAATTTGCTGCTGTTTATAAATTCATTAAAAAGACGCGCAGAATCAACTGGTAATATGTCGTTTGATATGGGACTTATGACATCTACTTATATTGTTTTCATTAAAATTATTTCATTATTTCAAGCTTGTGGGTGGAATGAAATCAGTTTCACATGTTATATGACTTAAAGATGTCCTCTCCCGACCTTTTCTCGCAACAACTATTTTTTTTAAAATGTACATAAAAAAATTGAATTATCATCAAGTCCCCCCCCCCCCATTTTGGTAGCATGTAAAAAAAAAATGGTATGAAAATCATGAAATTATGAGTGAAATTTTAGAAAATTCAATTTTTTTTTCTTTTTTTGTTTGTCAAGATTTGTTGGATGAGTCTCCCCCCCCCCCTTTCAAAAACGATGCCTGGAAATTACTCATTTCTTTATTCCCCTCTTTAATAAACAAAACAAACTAACAAACATAACCGATCCAGATAAATATAATTACAGGTATCAAATTTTCTTCAAAAACAAACTACACATTCATCCTTCACCCACAATATTGCCTTTTCGATATTTGTCATCGTTGTAGACCCGTGTAACAATCTGTTAAGTAGGTGCTTGCACGACAAAGAACTCCTTGCTGGTCTACATTTTCATTAACGCATACAAAGAAAAAATATATTTTGATTAATTTTTGAATTTCTTGTGATGTAAAATAAGAGAAGAAATTGGTTCTCATTCTCTCTTTATGCCTGTTTGTTAGCAGTTAATCCAAGTTCATTTTGAATATCCTTTTGTAATTTAAAAAATGCGATGTAAATTTTTTGTATGCAATATTTCGGATAAAGCAATGATCAGTTGTTTCTTGCAATTTTATAAGACCATAAAATTGTAAAATGCTAACATTGAAAATTGTGCCCGATTTCTTTCTTTTTTTTAAGATAAAACTTTATTGATTTAAAAAATGATTCTTTGAGACAAACAAATTGACATAATCAATACGAGTTTGACAATCTCTAACTGCAGGTCTGTAGCTTTAAGTCAGAAAAAGAAGCGGATGGACGACCTAGGACACAGATCGTCCATTCGAATTTCTTGAAAATTGCCATTTTTTTCGTACGCGGACGCAACACTCACCGAGACTAAATGGTTCGTATCTAAATTTTAAGTTTTAACTGCTTTGAAAGGTAATATTGTTTTTCTGATAATTATGAACATGAATAATTAAATAAAAATGGTTAAAATTACAGTAAAATTACCGGCATCGGTCTTCTCCGTGCGCGGATCTAGAAGGGGAAGGGTTCCAGACCCCCCCCCCCCCCAGCGAAATTTCTTTCAATTACGTGTACATTATAAACATACCAAATATGCCTCGGACATCCCATGGCAAACCCAAATAACCGTCTGACTTTTCAACCCCCACCCCGGAAAAAATTTCTGATCTGCGCATGTTCCCCCTTCTCGAAATACAAAATTATTCTTCAAAACCCCTTGTAAAATTTCCAGGATTTCCGCATATATACTAAGAGATTCATTGGCGCTTGCGTTCGATAAATATGCGTCTAAAACGTTTGCCAATGGTCTTCGTACCGGGCATAACCACAGTCCCACTCTGTGAATAAAATGCGGCGAATCAAACTAGAGACAACGTGTTAAGATCTGTATTTGCTTTTAACATGTAGTATCATCGTGCAAAATGCACTGTTCAATTATAATTTTTTTTTTACTTTACTTGTAAAATTCAACATCTGTTTCGTAGTTTTTTCTCACAGTTTAATTCTTACAAAGTTACTTTTTTTATTTAGTGATTGACACTTTTCATACTTTATATGTGATTTCAAAGAGACAGAGTGTCATGTCTCAAGGACTGTTAATTTCTTAAAACAATATTGTGCAATTATCAGATTTTCATTTTTTTTGACATCAAAGACACACTGAGTTAATTTAATTATTTTATATCTGTCAACCTTTCACTCAGCTTACTGATATCATTACCTGTCAATTTATACTCATTGTTAAGATTCTTATAAATAGTTATGTACAATTGTCAATGCGCAGTCTGGAACACGGCGGCCAGCCCCGGCTATGTCCGACTCTCACAGAGTCTTGAGTCCGGAGGCCACTAATGGCCATATCCGACTTGTTTGTAACATGTCTGTCTGTTAAATTGTTATAATGTTGCCATCGTTGAGTCTAGTCCAATAATTTGGAATCCTGCATCAATTGCCTGTTTATTTCTCTGGAACTGTATACTGGTGGACCTTTGGGAATACGGCAAACCTACTCTTCGTTTTAGCTTACGGCCCACAGCGCTCCACAACCTTATACCTTATACACTTTACGCCAACATTCCCTCACCCGGTTCGTACTGCACACGAACGATGCAGATCCAGACGAATTCTCTATCACCGTAAAATCTACGCGGTCACAGAAATATAATACTTTGTTTCTCAGTGTTTACACATCTAATATTGTACTATGGTCAGCTATCAATTGCTTGTAATATGTCACAAGTATGACGCAGCTACGACGGAAAACTTAACCGTTGCTTGCAACGAGCTCGTCTCTAGTTCTTTATCTTATCTGAATTGAGAAGTAGACAGAGAACACAGACTGACCTCTACATCTCTTTCTACATGCGGGGGTGGGGGGGGGGGGGCTAGACTCATTATAGAAATCTTTAACCAAAAACAAATTATGAAATTATGGTTATGTTATGTCTATATCATGCTATGTCTAACTTTGAAAAAAAGTGAGGGTGCTAAGCCAACCCCCCCCCCCCCCCCCCCCCCCGGTTCCTATAACATGATAGCTAAATCACAAACATGTAATTTATTTTTTTATAATATCTACTTATGAACATATTATACACTTAAATAAATAATTTAAAGAAAAAAAACAAACTTACCAATGTATTTGTTATCAGACCAGTACATATGGATATCTGGTAGTTGTTTTATCCCCATAAGAATCCACAGCCCAAAGTGTGCCCTGGCTTCAGTATCATCTGTTGGAACCCAGTCAGGGTCGGGCTGTCCAGTACTTTCCACCGTCTGTTCTGCATATTTGTTGGATTCCTCGGCTATCTTCCCGAATATTGCTGATGGCAGCATTAGCTGGAAGTAACGGTACACGTGATTTTTAGGATAAAGAGTATGACATGGGCAATGATCTTCTCCAAACTTCGCTATTTCCACATCATCAAGGTCACTAGACCAGAATCGTCACCAATATTACTCAACTGACTGTCCAATGTGCACAGCTATGATTGTGTTTCCTGCGAATCGGATTCACTGTCGGTGTCAGATGAGAATCCCTCGTTATCTGAAACGTCTACATTGATGTCTGATCCATCAGAGAGGAAACTGTCCGAGTCACTGTCCGTGCTTTCGTCCATGAAGTCGATAATTTTTTGCGCTGTTTACATAAAAGTCATAGCAACCAGGTCAAGGGAGCTAAATCATTCGGACAAGGCGGCAAGTGTAAAATGATGTGGTCATTGTGGAGTTGATAAACAAAAATGATATCCCTTTTATAAACATTGGAATTAATAAAGACACTTTTGAAATAAACATGTTTGCAGACCCATTTATTTTATTGCAAATCCCCAAAATCAATAATAAAAGTGATGCACGTGTAGATGGTGCAATATATTGATTTACACTGCAATTCGTAAATTTTCATTAATTGGCATACAAAGTTATATACTGAATATCGTCTAGTTTTTTTTACTTAAAAATAAGACCCATATCGTTTATTTTACCTCTTGCTTTCATTTTGGAATAATAACTTGACTTGATTCGGATGCGCGTCATGGGATAAGGTCGCGATTTGTACTCGCAGGCACGGTCTGACTCTAAGCAATATATTATGAATTTTAGTACAGAATTTTAAATTAAATATTCTTTTATATCAAATATTACTAAATTTTAAAAATATTATCACAATTACTGGATTAATTTGATTTATTGTCAATATAATATAAGATGCGTAGATTGTTTATACAACGTGTATATGTCAACCTGAAAATGGCGTCATTTTTGATCGACTTCTAAAACACCGATATTCCGATAAACAAATAAAACCTTTACACTCATTATTATGTCCAAATGCTTGTAGAGACAAATGTAGTAAAAACATCAACCTTTCCAATTTTGATGAGCGTTTTTATCACTGGTGTATTTTAAAAAATTACAAACCATTTTGCTATTGATCATTTATTTACGAAACGCCAGCATTTAATTACGACAATAACTACCAAAAGGCGTCTACGTCTATAGGCGTTAGAGGGTAAAAACAATTTCGGCAACGGTACTTGCTGAATAAAGATGATACATTACATGCATTTGTTGGGTTCATTTTTTTTTTTGCTTACTAAATCCCCGCACTATTAGCATAGAGTAAATTCCTATATAAACGCGAGCAAATAATGTCCACGTAAAATTGCTAAGCGGATCTCGCAAATTTTCAAGTCTCGCTTTTTTTAGACATATGTAACATATATTAAACTATGATAACAATTCGGCATTTGCGATGTTATGTTCTTGCAATTTGATGGAAAACGGCTGAATCGCGGAAGTAGTACTCGCGTAAAATAAGAAATAAAAAATCTACAGTATGTGGAGTGAATAATGATTTCCTATCTTTAAAATAAAATTATATTTTTTATGTGTGCTGTTAATATGTCAATATCAATGTATTAAAAAAAAGTGAAACAGACAACTAATATTATATATGCAAAATATTTCTATTGAACTTTGCAAAATCATAGCCAATTTGTTGAGACATATATAATTAAAGATGTAGGGGAAAACCGTTTCTTCCTATGTAATCAAGAATAAGGGGCTGGGCCCTTTAACTACGGACCAAAGACTCTAAAAGTCTATAACAAAAAACTTAAGAAAGAACTCAACTTTGTAATGCGTTATAAAATCAGAGTTGTTGATCGTGACAATATTTGTCCAAAATATTCATTGTTACACCTATTTATTACGTAATTAGAGAATTTAAGAAACCAACGACTTTATGCTTTGACGCAATATATCTAACGAAGGAGGCATATTTTTTTAAGCATTGTAAAAGAGGAAATGTTTCCATTGATGATCTTAATAGATTCTTTAATTGAAACACTACTGCCCGTCGTCCCCATTAAAATTCTACAGGGCTTGTTCCTTATATAGGTTTTGTAATGAGATTAATTATCCAAATTACATAAACAAAGTACACAAAACAATGATACGTCGACAGGCGCACACAGCAGCGAGTCTCCGACAAGGTGAGGCGCACACAGCAGGTCAAAGTACAATAAAGTAGTTTTAGTGCTTACACACAGGAATGGAGTCTTCGTCTCCTACACAGAAACTGATGACGTCACTCACACACATACGCATAAGGGGCATATCACGGGAAACATACAGGGGATCAGTACAGGTTACATAATAACATTCAGTCCGTACTACATAAGAGAAAGAACAGAGAATGTTAGTATTCTTCAGACTTAAGTATGATATCTAGAATAGAGATGATAGTCTATTTATGTTAGTCCAAGACATTTGTAAAATATATGTTTTCGATAACTTTAAAATGATCCAGATAATGAACGTATTATCAAAGCAAAGATGTTTAGTGAAACAATAGCTTACTGAATTTTAATTACTTAAATACAATCAAACATCTGTATTCACGAATTATTATTTCTAACAAAATCCATGTAGTAAACAGATGCGCAAAGCATTTACATTATATAACACGGGGGTGTATGTTTTGCCAGGTAATAACAAAAATGTTACTGAAGGACACGCTTCTACATTTTCACTCAGTCATATTTGTCTAGTGTTCATTGACCCTTTTTTTTATTGTTTTGTTGTTGATGCAATATTGAATTGTAGATCCCCAGCACTAGTTCAGGAGAGCCATTTGAAGAGGGTTTGGAAAAGAAAAGAATTGGAGAAGAAGAGGACCAAGATATATCACAAGATAAACGGTTAAATGCTTTGGAAATGTCAAAACAAGATGTAGTTGAAGAGCGAAAGGACAAGGTGTGTTGCCTTTGATTACAAGAAGATCCAAGCATGTTCTTCATTCTTCTCAGCCTTAGGGTTCTTGCAAAAGCAGCACATAATGTATCTCATTATGAGTCATTACTATGAGATATCTCTAAAAAAGAAAAGCCGACTTTGATTTAGACTGATACAATTCAGGCTTGTGTTTGTATGTTGTTATGATAAAGCGGCATATGTAATATCACAAGTTGCTTTAAAGTGCGTAAAAAATATCAAACTTTCTGAATTAGTCAAAGTGAGATGTGAAGAAACTTTAAAATACCCTTTTTCTTTGCAGTCATTTTGTGCATAGGTGATATAAAAAAAAACTACCAAATATATGACACTACCAGATATATGACAAAGAAATTTTCAGGATAGGTAGACTATAGTTTGAAGTTTTGCACTATTTAGTTGTTTTACGCCAGTGGCGCCTTTTTGTTAAGTTTGATGTGTTACTAAAATAAGTTACGTATTTTAGTCAATATTTGCAAACGATTTGATCAATATAGTTTTATCAATTGATATTTTGATAAGACATTTATAATTAAAGTGATAGGGGGGAAACCGTTTCTTCTTATGTAATCAAGAAAATAGGGCTGGCCTCTTTACCTACGGGCTAAAAACTTTTAAAGTTTATAACAAATAACTTTAGAAAGAACACAGCTTTGTAATGCGTTATAAAAGCAAGAGTAGTTGATCGTGACAATATCTGTCCAAAATATTAATTACCTCACCCAGTTATTACGTTATTAGAGTTTTAAGGCGCCAACAACTTTATAATTGGATGCAATATATCTAAAGAATGTGGCATGTTTTGTTTAGCATTGTAAGAGAGAAAATGTTTGCATTGATGATTTTAATCGAATCTATAATCGAAACACCATTGCCCGCCCAAATTCAAAATATTGTTCCTTTATCATCACTGTATCTCGAAAATGATTGGCAATCGTATATAGAAGTTAGAACAAAACATGATAGTATTCTTCAGACTTTAGTACAAAATCTAGAGCAAAGATGATGGCCCATTGATGTTAGTTCAAGACATATGTAAAATCTATAAGTTTTAGATACCTTTAAATGATCAAGATATTTCCACGTATTACAGAAGCGAAGTTGGTCATTGAGACAATAATTTACTGAATTTTAATAATTTAAATACACAAAACATCTTTATTCAAAATATATATCTTCTAGCAAAATCCATGTAATAAGCATATACGCAAGGTATATGCAATATTAACGTAGTTTTAAATAATCCTTTTGTTCATTCTTTTGTTGTTGATACAATATCTAATTGTAGATCCCCTGTACTAGTTCAGAAGAGCCATATGACGAATGTTTGAAAAAGAAAAAAAATGGGGAAGAAGAGGACCAAGATGTATCACAAGATAAGCGGTTGAATGTTTTGGAAAAATCAAAACAAGATGCAGTTGATGAGCGGAAGGAAAAGGTGAGATGCCTTTGATTACAAGAAAATTCAAGCATGTTTTTCATTCTTCTCACCCTTGAGGTTCTTGCAAAAGCAGCACGTAATGTATCTCATTTTGAGTCATTACTATGAGATATCTATCAAAGCAGGCGATATTGATTTAGACTGAAACAGTTCAGGCTTGTGTCTGTCTGTTGCTATGATAATGCAGCATTTGTAATATTACAAATTGTTTTAAAGTGCGTTAAAACATCAAACTTTCAGAAGTAGTTAAAGTGAGATGTGAAGAAGCTTTAACATACACTTTTGCTTTGCAGCTTTTTTGTACAGAGCTGTTCCCAAAAACTATCAAAGATGTGACGATGATATTTTCAGGATAGGTAGACTTTATTTTTAAATTTTGAACTATTTAGTTGTTTTCGCCAGTGGCGCCTTTTCGTGATGGTTGAAATTTGAAGTGATGGGGGGAAATCCGTTCTTTCCTACGTAATCAAGAAAAAGGGGCTGGTCCCTTAAATTACGGACCAAAGACTCTTAATAACAAAGTCTATAACAAATAACATAGATAGATCACAATTTTGTAATGTGTTATAAAAGCAAAGTTGTTGATCGTGACAATATCTGTAAAAAAATACCCATTGCTACACCAGTTTATTACATAATTAGAGATTTTAAGTGGCCAACGACTTTATGCTTTGACGCAATATATCATTTTATATTGAATCGTTTTATGAAATCTTGATGCTTCTTATTGGTCGAAATAAAATTTTAATAACTACTTCAATAAAAGATTTTTCTGGATCTACTTTTCTCAACTGTTCTTATCAAACACTATTTATAGAACGGGAATTTCCAAGATAGACAAAATATAAAGTTGTGTCACTTTAATTGTCAGCAAACAAAATACAACTTAATAAACATAAAAAAAATTAAAGTTTAACCTTCAGAAGTAAACAAATTTATTGTTCAATTCACGAAATAGAAAAATTAAGCGTCTTTGTAAGACTTCGTCTGCTTGAAATCAATGACGAGGCCGGTTTTTCCAATTCCAGGAATAATTATAACGAACATATAGGTCTATACACTTCCATGGTAACACTGCTGTTCAAGCTTGTTTACGATGAGTTTTAGATTAACACATGTATATGATCGGTCTTCAGAAAAGGCATCGTAAAGCAAAGCTATGAGTATTCACTTATACATACTATTCTTTTTCGAGACATAAACTATTTTTGTTCACGATCGCCTCTCCTTGCATGGTTATGCCTAGTTGCCATATTCCAGAGATCTCACATAAAAACCAGTTTTAACCACAGGGGCCAAGCCCGTTTTAACATTAATTTCAGTGTAACCATAAATAAAGAAAGGGGTCGACCTCTGACCCAGATAAAAAACTAAAAGCTTGCTTCAAAAGCCTAATAAATCAATTAATTTTTAAAACACTCGCAATATGCATATATTTTTCAGAAAAGTAATGTCTGAGATACACTCATGCCGAATTTCAAGTTGAGGGGATTTGCAATTGCGGAGATATACGTCATTATTCTCTCGAAGTCGCAAGTTTATTTTTACTCGGACATTTACCGGTCCAGGGCTCACGATGGGATGTTGCCTATGACAACAGCAGTATTGCAACAAGTCGAGAAACATTCGCACTTATCTTTTTTAAATAAATAAAATATATCTCGCACGCTTTGCTCGAAACGGTTTACACGGTTTGCCCTAAACGCTGCATGCTTTGCCTGAAACGCTAAACGGTTTACACAAAACGCTTCATGATTCACACGAAAAGCTAAGCGGTTTAAACGAAACGTTAATTGGTTTACACGAAACATTTCTCGCACAAATATATATATATATATATATATATATATATATATATATATATGTATATATATATATATATATATATATATATATATATATATATATATATATATATATATATATATATATATATTAACTGAAGTTGTGTTTCACATGTTCCATTTCGTCGACCGAAATTTTGTATCATCAAGATCTCAAAAAATGTAAGTGATCAAGACCCCAGACTTACAAAGATTGACATTCGAATGACAGTGTCTTTAACTGTTTTTGTTTGTCTTCCGTCATTTCTGGTTTTCGCAGGATCCGTTCAAGCAAATTTTGAATAAGTTAAGATTTTTTTGAAAAATCTTATTTAATCTGATGAGACGGTAATTATCATTGATAAATTTAAATATTTCTTTTATAATTTCCGTTTGTCTATTTCGGGTCCTAAGAAAAAAATAGAGTTGTCAATGAGGCCTTAAAATGACTTTATCAACGGAACTATGAGAAAAGAATTAAAGTTGTATAAAGATATGTTAAGCATGTTCTGTTTTGTCCGGTGTTACTTCCGATCGTCACAGGTAGTACTAAAGAACGATTATTTTTTTTCTTTTTGTTTTGTTATACATAGAAAGAACTGGTGGAAAATTCCTTTACATCCACTTTCTGTTCAAAAGATTAATAGATAAAGAACTTTTTGTTGCTCGTGAACTTTCATTTCACTTCTTGGTTTACTGCATATTTCGTAACAATACAGAGGGGTTAATGTGAGTAAAATAAAAATAATGTAACACCTTAAATGGCAAACAGTTCATATAAAACATAATGTTGACCTAAAATGCACAATGACATTGGAACACATACTTTATGATTTTGTCGTCTATATTTCTTCGGCAATAACAATACAAAAAATATACGGTGGACATGACTTTATTAGGTCTTTCCACCTTTCAGGTGAAAGACCTCTTGATTTCTTTATGTTTTTTATTCTTCTTCTTTTTTTCTATTTAGCTCGGGGTGACTTTTTTATTATTAGAGTTATCCAAACAATTTAAACTTTATGTAATTGCTCATTAAAAGTTATGGTACCAATAGACCCTGTGTCAAAGAACTCCCAAAACTTACAGAGTTATTGCCCTTTGAGAAGGAAATGCTTGTTATCGCTACTCCTCTGAAACCATAAGAGATAGAGATTTGGAACTTTTACCAATGTCTTCATTACACTTAGAGGGTTCTTCAATATATTCATACCAAAAGGATCTAAGGCCCCATTGTAGTAGTTATTGCCCCTGAAAGTATTTAAATTTCTATAAAATCACTTCCAACTTTTTTATTATTTATCATAGAGACTTCGGACTACTTGGGATGGAAGCGTCTTCCTTGGCCGAACAAAATGACATAAATGTCAAAGGTCAAGGTCATTTGAAAAGCTGTTAATTAATGAGTTTTTATATCTCTTTTGTTTAGGGTGGTAGAGAAAAATCTTTTTATGGATGTAGTAGGACATCTTAAGACATTTTAAAATATAGCCCCTTGGCTCATACCTTTGAATAAATACAGAGTTATAGCCCCTATTGTACGAAATGCTTGTTATCGCTACTCCTCTGAAACCATAAGAGATAGAGACTTGGAACTTTTACCAATGTATTCAGTACACTTGGAGGGTTCTTCAATCTATTCATACCGAAAGGATCTGAGGCCCCCTTCTAATAGTTATTGCCCTTGAAAGTTTTTAAATTTCTATAAAATCATTTCCAACTTTTTTATTATTTGTTGTACAGACTTTGGACCACTTGGAATAGAAGCGTCTACCTTGGCCGAACAAAATGACATAAAGTTCAAAGGTCAAGGTCATTTGGAAGTCTGTTAATTAATGAATTTTCATATCATTTGAAATACAAGTTTCAATAGCTTGCTGGATTGCGCAATAAGGTATTCAATTGGGTCAGCCAGGTATCACATCAAGTCCTGTGGTTACTCAAGTGGGACTTGTTTTTACAGTCAACCCATTCGTTTTGTACAAAGACAGCTAGCCTCTACAGCACTCTCTTCTATTGTTAGCTTTACTGTTTATATGATTGTGTAAAGAATATTCACTTGGCTCAGTTTTGTTCATAGTAAGTGGAAAAAAATCAGAAAAGTAATTTAATAAATCTTTACGATACATATACAACATGAATTCTTAAAGAAATGGCTTGATAATAATAAAAAAATATCTTTAAAAACCATTTATCAATTAATGGCTTCGTGGTTCTCCCATTTTATAGTACAACATGTATCATAGGTATAATAATTTTTTGTATACCTTATTGAGCAATCTAGCAATTCATTAAAAATATTAGGTGAAAAGACCTCTAATTGTTCGAGAACAATTAGCCTACTAGTTTTAGCTTGGTTTTATTAGGAAAAATCTCGTATTTAAATTGTGAAATGGCAGGTGGCTGCCAAAATGGTATTCCTATAATTCCTCCAACAGTTTTTAAGATAGACCAATTGTGTTTTTAGATCAAGTTTACAAATATTAAAGGTTAGCAAATTTACTTGGGTTTTGTTTTTGATAACTTACTGAAAAAATACCAGCTGTTTAACTTAGTCATTTATTGACAAACTATTACATGGGTACCCATATCTCTTGATAGGTATTGTTTATCAATTCAGGGTTGACAAATAAATTGTCGATACGATTCACTATAGCCAAGTACATAAAAGCGATTTCTAGAGTTTACTCCAGAAAAGTTTTTACGTAATGTTTTGACTGACATTTGTCCAATCAGATCGTAGCTAGACAGAGTTAAGACATTGCCGCTTGTGACTTGAATGAGAGAGAGAGTGCGAGAAAGTTAATTGAGTAAATTATAAGTGGTGCCGATGAAGAAATAATCATTAGATATAAACTTGCAAACAAATTAATTAAGATCTGAATATAATAATTACATGTACATGTATATCCTATATTGGTATTACTTTAAAGCGTTTTAAAGAACGATTGTGAAAATGTCTTTGGCCACGCGCCGTTGACAACTTGTACATGTATAAAAATGACGTAGCCATCCAACTAAAATTCGTCCTTAGGTAAAGAATGTGTCACGCTGAGTAGCCATGAAGAAGGTTTTTATACAAAGTAAATTTACAACCTGTGTTCAATTCCAGTAAAATTCGGCATACTTTGATTAGAATACTACCGGCAACACATGTAATGAAAACGGTGTCTCAAATATTTGTACAGTCTTCGATGTTTGATTTAACCTCATCCCATTATCTATAAATAGACATAGTTGTTCCCTGGTTTAAGAATTTCAAAATACTTCAAAGTTTCATAAATTTATTAGATATACAAGACCCTGATTGTCACTTTATAGCTATTGTTGATAGATAGTTCGCTCATCTGCATTAACCAGTTAACTCTCTTTCTCCGTCTTTCACTCTCATATTAAGTCACGAGCGGTAATGCCTCAACTCCGCCTTCTGCGATCTGATTGGATCAGTCAATTATTACGTAGAAACATTTCTGGAGTAAATGCCTATTAAACGCTTCTATGTACTTTGCTGTAAAAAAAAAAAAAACCCACTGGTTTGTTGAAACATTGAACGTTTTTCTTTTGTAATTATCTTTCTCTGTCACATTATCAACATTTAAAACGCTAGTTTTTCTCAATAAAACGAAATATCTATAAGGTTTTTAACGTACTGTCCACGAAATTATGCCCGGTTCTTATTTAGCAGAATGCTTACTAGCTTTATACTGCCTTTTATGATTTTCTTTTCTCAAATATTGCCAAGACAATCAGTCACAAGCCAAAAATGATAAGTGTACGATAGAAACAAAAGCTTCAAACTTTACAGTTTAAATTGTTTGTTACAGGAACAAAAGGATGATTTTAGGCCAGGGACAAGCTCTGCTACATCAAATTATAAATCCACTGGGGAAACCACAAACCATTCTCGAATAGAACGGATTTTAGGTGGACCTTGTACCGGTGCAATGCAGGATGTTCTTTCGAAGGAAATTTCTCCATTGAATCTATTAAAAGAAGTCGAAGATCACATAAAAAAATATAATCTGCAAGGAAAGAAAACTGCATATAACGATATAGAGAACAAACTCAACATTAAAATGAATTACTCAGAATTTGATATCACTTCGATTTATTTTGTTTTACGAAATATATGCAAAATTAAAGCACATTCGAATGGTTGGGGAAATGATCCAGACGTTCAAGATAAAGCTTTGTCTGCAAAGATTGATAGGTTGCGTTCTTTGAAGAACAAGTATAAATCACACGATCCGAAAATCATCATCATTGACGATGAGTATGAAAAACTATGTGATGAGATTTTTGAAATCGTCCGTCATTTGGAGAATATTTTAGGGAAAAGTACTCGTTACCAGACAGTGGTACAATGGATGAAAACATGCACTATGGATCCCGAGCAAAAAATTGAACACGAAAAGGAGAAAGAAGAAATTGAAGGTAATGTATACTTAAATAACCGGTTACTAGGTTCGATCGATAAGAATGATAACATCAGAAATGGGATAGTCGTAAAAAATGAAACTTTCTATCTCAAACTGTTATTCCACAGATTTTTTCTGTATCTTTCGAAAAATTATTAGGGTTTCCAACAGAAGACATTGTAGTTTTTGTACAGTTTCTTAATTAAGGTCATCCGTTTCCAAAGGAAGACCTTAAAGTATTCGTACAATTTCTTATTAAGGTCTTATTGTTTTCCAACTGTTTTTGTTTCCTTTTATAGAATTACACAATAAATTTACCGATTCTGCCCAGTCCAATATTGTCAGTTTCAGTCGGTAAACAATGCTGGGCGCGGATCACATTTCTCCATTCATCGTTGTTTTATACATCGAGTTTCATTTTCTATTTTAATAGCGGACGCGTAAATAGAGATTACGGGAGATCCTTCAGCAATTAGCTATCGTTGACAACAAAAGTGGAAACATGTGAATTTCAAATTCTGACCAAGTTGACACATAATCTGATAAACAAAGTAGTTTAAAGCTGGTTATTAAAGTTTAAGAGTTGCAAATTTGTTATGAAATATTATATCGTGAAATAAGGTAAAACAGAAAACCTGTGTTAAAAAAAACAACAACCCGGAATTGTCTAGGCAATTTAAATACGTGGGAAAAAATTACTAATTGTTGGTCGAAATGTTAAGAAATGTGAAGTAATGTTTGTTATATATAAGAACTTTTGAAACTCTCTGGTATAATGAGATGTTAATTTTGTTTGATTTTAAGAAAAACAAATTACCTGGAAGGAAAAAATTACATCAACAGAATTGGCAAAGATCTTTCGTTCTTTCAATGAGGATTTTCCGATTGGTGATCAAAGTCGTTCATTTCTTCGCAATTTACTGAATGCAGACATATTACATAAACTTCAGACGCACATGGAGTCACTTGCAAATCACCAACATGTAATCCTTACCATTGATTGTAATCAAGGAGCAGATGCAAAAGACATGCATGTGTATGTGTTTCCTGTTGATGTTGATGATGATAGAAAAAAAATTAATGTCGTTGAAAAGGTATTCATATTTTATTTTTTTCTTATGCAAAATAACCATCGTCTTGGTTTATATCCAAGTTCTTATGAAGTTGTCTCAAACACAAGATACACCAAACAAATGATATCAGAGAAAGTCAGTTGATTTAAAAAAAATGTAGTAAATAAATTAACTAAATGTTATCTATTATTTTTCTTTTTTAAAGGTCGATCGCAAATACGGCTTTTTTCAATTGAATAATAATGCCCATGCCAGAGTGATCTTAATAAAAGGCAAAGACGCAATCATTAAAAGTAAACTGGCAGTCTATGAAGAATACAAAGACACTATTGACTGCAATGGTATCTTGTTACATCATGAGTACGAAGAATTTAATGAAGTAGCTAAGTTCGGCGCTTATAAAAAAGTGTCTACATACTGTCATTTCATTGAATCAGCGATAAACACTTTGAGGACAGAATGTAATAGATTCCCAAAAGGACAAACGAACATCACAAAAACAGAAACTGCTTGGACTTTGGAAATTGAAAGGTATTTTTATGTCACTAAATGAGATTGTTGTAGAAAGATATCACAGTTTCTGAAGAAAGAAAACTTCGAAATGGCAAAAGTCTTAAATTAAGCTCAATAACTCAACACTATTATTGTCAACATTGATATATTCAAGGCTTAGTTAACGCGGGTGTGATAAGGCAACTCTCAACATTCCCTTGGTCAATATAACGTCACGATAAGTAGCATGATGTCATATTTTACTAAAACAACCTGTTTATAATTTGTTGTCTTTACTTTAAATTTTAAACACTGCCAACGTAAAATGTCAATAGGAACTCATCTTAATGAATATTTCTTCAGTGTCTCTCCAAAACGTATTAT
This sequence comes from Magallana hongkongensis, assembly GCA_015776775.1. Classification (NCBI taxonomy): domain Eukaryota; kingdom Metazoa; phylum Mollusca; class Bivalvia; order Ostreida; family Ostreidae; genus Magallana; species Magallana hongkongensis. The sequence continues at coordinate 35,374,607 of CM027469.1, forward strand.
ATTGAATTAATTGAAAACGTCACAAGCGTTTGGTAGTTGATAGATCAATATCGGGAAATAATCCCGAATGTCAGAATGCAGTGTTAACAATGCCGAAATAAGACTTTTTTAAGGATTACGTTTACTCACTCAGGGGCGAAAAAAATTCACTAATAGGAACGAAAAACTACTTACTCTACATTGTAGCCCCACTATTGTGGTGCTATTTTTCATTTTCAAATAACTAGGTCAATGACCTACTTTTTCTGCTAGTGACTTTTGAATGTTTTTTGAAAAAATTATCAAAATTGTCCACCATTTTCAAGGTTTTCTTTATTTTGTAATTATTAGAAATAATAAAACAATTTGTAGGTTGGGAAGTGATAAATTACGAATAGCTTTACTCATTTTATATTTGACTGAATTGTTTTCAGCTCATATTTTAAGTTTAATTTAGTTCAAATTTCCTCTATCAATTTTCAAAATTGTACCCATTTTTGATCGAGTTTACAAAAAAAAAACGACTAATAGGAGCACCAAACCATTGATTGTCTAAAACTGTTTTTGTTGTCTGTATACTGTTGACATTAACATCGTATAAGGTCAAAGATCAAAATTTCGAGATATTTTATCTTGAATCGATTTTATGTATTTTAAAGATGTTTCCAATCGCGTGCCAGCCAGTGATATCAATTTATTGACGAGTAAATATAACCATAAAATATGTTAAATGATATGAAAAAACATATAGAACTTAAATTTTACGAAATAGATACATCAATACACCGTATTGTTGACATTTACATAACCAAGCTTTAAGCCTACCATAATGCTGTTAATTTCACTACACTCTGCTTAGTTTGAATAATCCGTGTCTCGAGAAAGGCCTTCGCCACAGTAAAATTGCCTCTTATATACCCGAAATGTAGCAAAAAAAAATTGCAGAATCGCCCGGAACGATTTTGAAGAAAATTAATGAAGCTGCATTAAAAATAACAGTTAGAATTTTCATAACAAATCATTTTGAGGCTGTAAATATCTTTCATTTAAAAATTTAATTCATATTAATGAAGCATTCAACACTTTTACCAACTTTTTTCACTCGCTTCGAATGTACACACTATGTTGACATTCGTGACTCTCGGGATTTTTTTTTAAATCAAATGCACTGTATTAGAGTTATCTCCCGTATTTCCTTTGATGAACATAATACATGACGAATTTTTAATGAAAACTTGCATGTATTTGTAATATCGTTTCTGAATTTATCTATGCAAATGTGATATTGTGGAAACATAAACTAAAGAGCCTTCTGTGATAAGCGTGAACATAAAAATGCGCATGCTCAAGATTGAGAAAAAATAAAAACGAATTGGTAATCTGCAAGTACCAATGATGTTTTAAATGTATAAAACATAAGAATCTTCCGATTTTTCGGTATTTTAGCCCAACATCCCGAGTCCATTACTTTAATATAGTAGTATATTCACATCGACCAAGTATTATTCCCTCTATTTCTAACGGAAACTTATAGTTAATTCATAGCTCTATAGAAACAGCCAGACTGAAATCTTCACGCCCCGTTTATCGATTGGTCGAAATCTACGGCGGCTGAAACTGACAAGAAAGTGACAGGATTGAATTTGACAAGCCCTGTTTATCGATTGGTCGAGACCTACAACTACCGAAGAAAAATCACGGACTGCACGAACTAACCATGATGATGTCTGACTCAAAGTCTCACTGGAGACAATTTGGCTGTTTCGTTTAGCTAACGTACTTATGTACATTAACAGTAATTAAGTGAATTTTACTTACTTTTTACGCTCAATTTATTAATTAGTTAAAATAATTATGTTTATATAAACAATAAAATGCTCACTTTGGTGATTCATGTGGGTTATGAAGGTAGCGATCATTGCAGAAAAAAATTACATAACCCGCTACCGCTTGGTAACCCTTGATTCTTCTTTCTTCTTTTTCCCGCTGAAGCCCCTTAGATGTTCGGTCTATTGTCTCTTTTATTGATGCATAGAACTCTGGTGACAGAAAAAAAATCTCAAGTTAATATATACTCATCGTATATTTCATAGATTGAAGATATAAATAAAATTGTCATTAGAGAATCAAATTTTCATTTTAATTTAAATACATGTATTTCTCTATCAGAACTTACATACATGTAGTTATTACTATATACAATCATGTATATAATATAATTATAATTCTCACCTTTAAACTCTGGCCATAACTTCTAACATTCGGTAAACTTTTTCACTGTTAAGAATGCCCTCTGAAAGAAATGAAGAAAAAATAAGCAAAATTCTTTGATAAAGTATCATTCAATAAATAGTTATATATATTTATACACATGTAGATGATGCACTTTATTTGTACATAATTATGTCCAAAAGAAAGGACTGGTTGCATGTTAAGTTAGCGGGTTATGTATTTTTTTTTCTGTAATGTCGCTACATTCATATCCCAAATGAATCACCCAAGTGAGCATTTTATTGTTTAAATAAATATCCCGTAGTAAGATGAGTGTTATGTAGGATATATTCATAAATATGGCTTGAGTGGCCTTTCCTCTGTCATTATGTACGAAAAGAGCAAAAGTGTAACACTACTCCGAATATAATGAAAGTTGAATTTGACAAATATCAAAAGCGACCTTACTTGTTTAAAAAAAAACTGCTAGAATCCTTCACGTTGTAAATAAAAAAAAACGTATTTTTAATACATTTGAAGAAGTTTGGGGTTTGCGATAAATAATGGCAGTATTTATGATATTCGATTTAGAATTGAATAACAGCCGTAATACTAATAAACATGAACTAATAGCCAATCAGATACTGTTACGTGATACCATAAGTGTGACTCGATTCCAAACTATCAATTTAATTCCTTAGCTTAAACATTCACTTAATGTTAATATTCAGCATTGCTTTTATTAAAAAACAATTTGATAAATGAAAATGATATATACGATCATCATCAGATCTTCGATGCTCTCAGTTTAATGATATGTCGCTAAACTCTGTAGTTGAGGGTAGGAAGTTGAAATGTGATGTTTTACACAATGATCAGAAAATTAATGATTAATGTTTTAAAGGATTGTCAACTTTAATTGTATGACATAAACCAGCAATTTAAAATTCAAAAGTGTCATCTCCTGGTGACCTTAACGGTTAAAATATTCATTAAAAGTCCAATCTTTCTGATTGGTTAGATTTTAAATGAATATTTTTCGCAAAGGATGCACATATTGAGTTAAAATTAAGTATTCAGTTTCATCATAAAAAAATATCTAGGTCAAGTTTGATTTTGAGTGCAATCAAGCAATATTCGAGAGAGTTGTACATGTACCCGTTGGACATAAAAAAATTCAATTATTTGCAGTTTCCGTTCATTTTCTTCGCAACGGATAAACATATTGAAACGAAATTAAAAAGATGTTTTTTTCTGTAAATAGTTGATAACGCTTTAATATGGAAGCCACCCTCCTAGCCTTGTTGAAGCAAAACAAAATACTGATTTACGATGAAGATAATATTATCATCGTGGAGATGATTTTAAAAAGTGAACTTAATATTCGACTACGATAATATTCGAATCTAAAGCCGCTTATTTTAAGTTACGGTTATTAAGAATATTAATTATGACTCGCCCCGCGTTTTGCGTTTTTTTATTTGCAAAACATCTACAAACAAAAAATATCAAACAACCTTCAGGAGCAATTTATATTTTTGGGAGTTGATTTTAGTCAACTTTCCTATGCAGTTACTCAGACAAACCGAAAGTGAAACAGTGTTCGGACCTCATCACAAATCATTGCTGCTGACAAGACTTAGTTCTTGAAAATAATTGATAACTTCGATGTAATGTATGCTAAAGCATTGTTTTTCAAGGAAACTTATTTATAAATACCTTGAAAATAGTCCGATTTTAAATGGTACGAATAATTTAAATATTTTTTGTAGTCGTATGTATTCCTACGCCAGAGTTCAATATAGTCTCGTTCAACTCGACGCTCGGCTGTCTCCGTAAATCCTTGTCGGAGATTTACGGTGTCAGCCGAGCGTTTGGTTGAACGAGACTAGAGTTCAATATTGTTTGGATCCATACGATTTTCGAGAAATATTTCTATTACTGATACATAGTTTGATTGAATTAATTTTATCTTTAAATATTATTTAACATGATTTGTGCTGAGGTCTCGACATTCTTGTCGAAAAAGTACAAAAATTCATTTATAAAAAATGTGCGTAATTCAAATTAGAAACTACATGTACTTGTCATACAAAAAAACATATTTTTGATTTAAAAATAAATAAACATCGACAAAATCAACTCCCGTCAGTTCTTCAGTACTTTGTTTTTTATTACATACACAATTTTAAAGAAGTAATTAAATAAATTGTGCTTTATAGTTGTACTCACTATCCTCCGTGGGAAAAAATGCATGGAAAAATGTTGTTCCAATTTTTATCAAATACGCTGTAGCCTTAGCAATCGAAAATAATTCAGAAACTGTTTATTGATAGATTGACACATTAACAAACATTCAGACCCGCAATGTGTTTTTTACAAATTCTATAAAATGTAGACTCAGTGACTGAATTCTTTACCGTTTTCGTCTGGGGTATTTTAAATCACGTGTGTACGCTATGTGTACATATAGATTAATAGCCATATAGATAAACACTTTGTTAAATTTGAAAGATATTGTGTACATGCAAAGCAATGCAATGCTAGGGCTATACAATACGAACAATGTATTTGGTGAGGGTCGGACTGATACTGGTTCTGTTTGTTCTACAGATAGCGAATGTAAGACGAAATATTCGTATGTTATTGTTTAAACAAATAAGTATTGCTCTCTTAAAAGCTTATATCATTGGAAGCATTATTAGTTACCTTAGCTACATATATGTAGCTCTCGGTCTGGAATAGTTGACTACTATCCAAAATTTTCCATACAAGGACTTGCAGCTAGCATTACCTTTAAAACTACATTTTAGAATTTACCGCTGTTAATAAATTCATTTAAAGGACGCGCAGATTCAAGTGGTAATATGTCGTTTGACATTGGATTGATCACGTCTATTTATATTGTTTTCATAATATTATATTATTATTTCAAGCTTCTGGGTGGAATGAAAACAGATTCACATGTTAAATGACATAAAGATAACAATATGCAAGGCCTTTCTTTCGTTTTCAAGCAATGATAAAAAGCACTCTAAAAATAAGAAAATAGACGCAAAGCCAACTGCATTCACGATACATGTTCACATTGTTTGTTGTGTCTTAAAAGTTCCTATTTTGGCATAATCAATAAGAGGTTGTGTACTTTATTTGCAGAATTTGGGAAGAATGGGTTACAAAGGCAATGAATAAAAGCAATTCATCAAATGAAACATTTCAAAAAACAGAAGAAGCGTTGACTGATATTTTCAAAAAACTCAAGGTATTCCAAGCCAAAATACGTCCAGATGATCAAAACGAACGTAAGCTTACATTATCTTTTGTTTAACAAGAACGTTATAAAATAAAACAACATTACAAAAAAAATAATTAGCTCTACTTGTAAACAATCATTGTTATTTTTATTGCCAAACATTGATGTTCAGAGAACGTTTCAAACCCGTCAATCGGGATTACGATACGTTATCAAATGATATCAGTAACACTGGTAAAACAATACTATGAAATAGAATACAGAGAATGAATGTTTATTTTTGTTTCCACACGTTTCAATCATTTTCACACACACACACACACACACACACACACACACACACACACACACACACACACACATACTGGTTTATATCACATAACGAGGTATAGATTTCCATGAAAACGTTCAGAGGTATATGCTTTCTACTGAAGTTACCGATAACTGCCATAGTAGATTTAGTTCGAATCAAACATTAAATTTCATCGATCATCCATAATTTTTAGAATTCTCAAAGATAACCTTGCAATACAAATAGAAATTTTCTATACAACCCGAGGTATTCCTTTAATGGTCATGCCCAAATATGGTATATACCTCAGAATGTATATATTCTGTTTCTACTTTTTTTTCACATTTACTCAAATTATTAACGTTGTTTTAAATAAAAGGAAGATGCTGATGTTTTAATAGTCATGGTCGGCTGATATAAATCCAACAACTATAACTCTCGCGAATTATTCTTTGATTTATTTACTTTGCATGCAATATTCGCAAAATTCACAAAAACGGCATTCATGATACTCTAAAACGCCTTCAAGCTGAAATTTGATAATACTGAAGAATTATAAGGGCAGCAATTTTAATGTTTTGTTCAGAATGGGTTGTAGCGACGCGAAAAGTAATAACGAAAAATGTAATAAATTCCCATTATTACATTTTGCGTTGAGATAAGCGCAAAATGTAATAAAGTTTGGGCTTTTTTTTCCAGAGATACTAGTTTTCTATTTTCTATTTATAATACTATGCAATGTATTTATGAATCCATTTTGAAATGGGTATATTAGAGGTAACCACGAGTGCAATTATGTGTTGATATCGTAAAATAAGAAAATATATCTGATTGGAGCTAGTCATCATTATATAGTAATGACCGCTGATTGAATGAAAATGGCAAGCAAAAGCTATTTTGATGGCATGTCAAAATTGCGATGTAACATGCACAGCAAATAAATCTTTTTTTGTTTGGTTTTTTTTTTTTGCAAATATCATGATGAATAGGGCAATACCAAGGTTAATTTTGAGAACATGTCAGTTATTATTTAAAGATCATCGTACAATAAAAGTTACACTGATATGGAGTAAATTCAAGACCTGAAACGTTTTCATCCTACAGTAAATGTTATTTTATTCCCTAAAATATATTCAAAATGAGTATTCGATACGTAATGTTATGATAGGCAAAGACACTTGAGAATGTAAATATATACTGCAAGATGTTTACATGTAATTTATTGACCAGCGAGCCTAAATAGTACATATTTTTAAAGAGACTTTCTATCACAACCAGATGATAAATGGAGGATTTCCTGTCAAACTGCAAATGTAGACATGTCCTTTTTCATTACTAAGGTTCAGAAAAATCTCAATTGGAATATGATAATCATAAGAGTTGCTTTAATGAACTCTTTCTCTAATTTCTGCAATACTTGTCATTCTTTTTAGATTAAAAGTGTATTATTCAAAATAAAACAGAATCAGAATTTCATGTGAATATGCATTTTAACTTCCCAATAACTAAACATATCTGCGAATTGATGATTCTAGAGATCTAAACACAAACTCCTTAAAAAGTAAAATAAACAACCAGGACTGATGGACTTTTTGATAGACAAGAGTAAATCTTTTTACCCTGTAAATTCTTGCAAAAAGTATAAGGTCAAAAAATTGTCGTGAAGCAAGTATAACAATTCTTTCTTTTTTTTTTATCTTTATTAATTCATCAAAATGACTTTGTCATTATAAACAAAATACATACGTGCAACGAAAAGAAAATCATCCAATATATTTTCACTTATTAATAAGTAAAATACAGCTTTGTTAAATGAATAAACAATATTTCAAAGGAATTAATTCCCGTTTTTTTTATTCTTTATTAATTCATTGAAATTACTTTGTCGTTATTTAGAAAAAATACATACGTGCAAAGAAAAGAAAATTATCCAATGTATTTTCACTTATCAATAAGTAAAATACAGCTTTGTTAAATGAATAAACAATCTTTCAAAGGAATTAATTCCCAGTTTAAAAACAATCAATTTTTTGAAAATTTCAATAAATTTGAACAGTGATGTTTACACACTAAAAAAGCAAGGTGATTCTTCAAGTTCTAACACAAAATCACTTCTTTGTGTATAAAATTGAATTGTTTTTAAACCAAACAGGCCAACAGGCATTAACGGTCACCTGAGTAACTAGCCCAGACACAGACCTCAATAAAGGAATATCATATATGCATGTGATTAAACTACACTCTGGAGTAAAAAAACTAATATAAAATTTACAACTGAATTCAGTTTTCTTTCAGATGTGTGGAAGTATAGATTTTCTTTTTAGCATTTTGGCCCTGCTCACCAAGGACACAGTGTGGAAGAGAAATGAAATTACCATTTATGTTCCCCTTACCCAAATCATACATCATATCAAAAGAATTTGGAAAAATTAGGCCATGTAGTTTGAAAGAAATTAAAATTATTTAATTGTCAGCACAAAATGAACACCAAATGACGACAAACAAAAACCAATTGCAAAAAGTCCTAAAAAAAATGTTCCCACAATTCTTGCAAGGCTTCTTTATTGAATTTGCTTCCTCTTCCTCTCGACATACAGTTTTACCTTTAATGAAATGCAAAATCATTTTTGAATTCGTTTATTCATTCAACAGTTAAAAAACAAATGAGTATAGGGTATAAGTTAAAAATGAATAGTGAGGTACTTGTGAAAAAGTTCATAAATAAATCCAATATATATGAATTTACATGTATCTCAATTTAAAAGTGTTTCTCAAATTAAAATTTTTTACTGATACCCAAATTAGCACTTTCAGCGATTCTTTAATAAATACACATATACCTCAATATGCATTATGGGTGTTTCCCAAATATAGACACACATATACCTTACTATGTATTAAGGGAATTTCCTAAATAGAGACACACATACCTCACTATGCATTATCAGTGTTTCCCAAATATATACACACATACATGTATACCTCACTATGCATTACGGATGTTTCCCCAATATAGACATATATACCTCACTATGCATTAGTGGTGTTTCCCCAATATACACACACATATACCTCACTATGCTTTGTGGGATTTTCACAAAAAGAGACACATATACCTCACTATGCATTATCAGTGTTTCCCCAATATATACACACATATACCTCACTATGCATTATGGATGTTTCCCCAATATAGACATATATACCTCACTATGCATTAGTGGTGTTTCCCTAATATACACACACATATACCTCACTATGCTTTGTGGGAATTTCCCAAAAAGAGACACATATACCTCACTATGCATTATGAGTGTTTCCCCAATATATACACACATATACCTCACTATGCATTATGGATGTCTCCCCAATATAGACATATATATACCTCACTATGCATTATGAGTGTTTCCCCAATTTAAACACACATATACCTCACTACGCATTATGGATGTCTCTCCAATATAAACACACATATACCTCACTATGCACTATGGATGTTTCCCCAATATAGACAAACATATACCTCACTATGCATTATGGGACAGGGTGTTTCCAAATATAAACACACATATACCTCACTATGCATTATCAGTGTTTCCAAATATAGATACGCAGACACTGCATCAGTTTTTTATAGTATGCACACATACCTTCCTACAAATTATCAGTGATTTCTCATTATAGACACAGATGTAGACTACCTTAAATTTAAGTGTTCTTGAAACTGTTTTATTTTTAATTCTCTACATATTGGATGCCAATGAAAATGAATAAAACCACAGTTCTTGAATGAAACTACAGTTCTAAATATTCAAGTCATATCATACTTGGGAAATGTTAAAAAAAGTCAGCATTAGAATCTTTAAATTCATGGTGTTTGTATTGACATATGCTCTGAAAAAGGACAATTGCGCTTTTACCTGTTGGGAGTTTTGAAGGCTTAGGACCAGTTTTCTATTTTCTAGCTCGTTCTTTCCCAACATGATCATCCCCATCTTCATCATTATGATCATCATTGCCATCATGTTCATCACTCACATCTTTGTCTACAACATACAGCTACGAAATATAATTGTTTTCTATTCAAAATAAAGAAATACTCCACCAAGCATTATTAGTTTTTCTTAAAAATAAATACACATATACCTCACTATGCATTATGAATAATTCCTCAAAATAGACACACATATACCTCAATATGCATTCTCAGCATTTCCCTAATATTGATACACATATACCTCACTATGCATTATGGATGTTTCCCTAATATAGACAGACATATATCTCAGTGTGTATTATAGGCTTCCCCAATATAAACACACATATATACCTCACTATGCATTTTGGGTGTTTCCCCAATAAAAACACATATACCTCACTATGCATTATGGGTGTTTCCCCAATATAATCACACATATACCTCACTATGCATTATCAGTATTTCCCTAAAATTAACACACATATACCTGACTACATGTATGTATTATGGATATTTCTCCAATAAAGACACACACATACCTCATTGTGGGTGTTTCCCTAATATAGACATATATACTTCACTATGCATTATGTTTGTTTCCCCCATTTGAATATAAACATAGATACCTCACTATGCATTGTGGGTGTTTCCCCAATATAAACACACATATATACCTCACTATGCATTATCAGCGTTTCCAAATATAGATACGCAGACACTGCCTCAGTGTTTTCTAGTATACACACATAGGCACCTTACTACAATTTATCAGTTATTTCTCAATTATAGACACACATGCAGACTACCTTTAATTTAAGTGTTCTTGAGGCTTTGTTTTACAATATTCTACAAAAACTGATGCCAATGACAATGAATAAAACCACAGTTCTTGAATGAAACTACAGTTCTAAACATTCCATTCATATCACAAAAATCATACTTTGAAAATGTAGAAAGTTTTTCGGCATAAGGATCTTCAAATTCATTGTGTTTGTATTGTGACATATGCTTTGAAAAAGGACTCTTGTGCTTTTACCTGTCGGGAGTTTTGAAGGCTTAGGTCCAGTTTTCTTTTTTCTGGCCCGTTCTTTTCCAACATCATCATCATCATCATCATCATCATCATCATCATCATCATCATCATCATCATCATCATCATTTGAATATATGTCTACAATTAAAAGAAACAAATGGAGTTATGTTAATAATATCAACAAAATACAGACACTAGGTTAAAGGAATTTTCAAATGGCAGTTTTTGATCTTATTAGTCAACTCATTTTCTTATCTGCGACTTTTAATTTTAAAATAACATTTCTTTGTTATATTAGCCAACTAATTTTCTTATCTGACTATTATCTTTTAATTTAATTGCCTAAATTACAAGTTTACTTGCAATAAAAATATTAACCTTCACAGGCAATTTCATCTAAGGACTTTCCACTAAATTTAGAAATGTATCCATTGTCAAATGCAGTCAAAAATGTTCCCATTCTACATATATGTAGCAATATGTAGTGTTTCATTTGGCAGTCTATAAATAGATTTAAGATTTTGAATGTAGAATTAGCTTAAACATCACAGACCCATAAAATTAGCGATTTTGCATGACATCAACTTATACAAGATGGCAATACCTTCTTCTTATTGTGTCCTCCTATAATGTGGATTTAAACAAGTACATACTTTGAGAAATGAAATCCCATTAAATTACAAAAATATATACATGCATTGAATTCAGCTGCAGAGAAAAAGCAAAGAATTTTTTTTCCATTAATAAAAAGCTCCAACACATCAAGAAAAAAATCTGCACAGAAAGAACAAGATTCTGAATATTCAAAATCTGAATCAAATGCTAAAAGCCCAATTGGAAATTCATCATCCATGCTAGCTATATTTACTCATTATACATGGTTGCTCTTGATCATTTTATCTACAAAAAAGAAATTAAACCATCTGTTAAATGTTAAATATTATAACAATTAAAACATTTAAGTATGTATCAAATAAAATGTTACAAATGTGAGGTGCATAGCTCACTTCTCTTCAATAAAAATGGCTTTAATAAGAGGCAAATTTCAAATTTCTGCCTATCTACCATCAACAAACCTACATGTAGTACTTAACAAACAAAAGGTTCACAGGTCTTGACAGCCACATGAACACCATAGCCTTTAGATTGATCTGCCAGAGGGTCTAATATTTATGCATGTTAAATTTCATTTTGAATTCTAAAAGTCTTTGATGTTTGAAAAACATTTCCTAATCCTTAAAAAGGAGCGGGAAGTTGGAAGAATCTCAAACTATTCATATCCTAGCCAAAGACGCCAAAAATTGTAAACTTTTGGTACAAAGAGGCTTTTAATGGCCAATCTTTCTTATATTCAGTATTATTTCAATATACATGTTACATGCATTTTTTATTAACAATGCATTTAGTTTATTTCCAAAGACTGTAAAAGTAAAAAATAATATACCAGTACTTTGAAATTCAATGCATTTTCACTCTCTGGCCAATTAACATATGCTACAAAATGGAAGTTGAAAAAATCGCAATACATGACGGTGTTTTCGGAGTCCGCCTGTTTAAGCTAACTTTGCATGCAAGTACAGTAAACTTAGGGAGGAAATTAAAAATATATATTATTGTTATAAAAGTTACAGCCTGATTATTTTGAACCAAATCTGAAAAGAATAATGAGAAAAAAAAACCTCTGTAGATATTGCATATTGTCACCCCATTAAGTTTTAAAATGGGAAAACACACTGGTCAACAAACAGGGACCGTGTTAGGGGGGAAGATACAGCCTAGTATATGTGTTTTGACATTTCTTTTAAACTTAGAAATACATAACTCTCTCTCTCTCTCTCTCTCTCTCTCTCTCTCTCTCTCTCTCTCTCTCTCTCTATCTCTCAATCTCAATCTCTCAAAAATTCTTTGATGTTAGTTGATAATTGTCAAAATATCACTTAATTGACAAGGTAACATGTTGTGTGTAATTTTTTCTGAGCTGCGCTCGCCACAACGGTCCGTAAAACATATTATGCATCTAAATGCATTCGTCTATTAAAGCTTTGAAATGTGGGGAGGAGCTTAAAATCTACAGGGATCGAATGTAATCAGTAAAGTCATACCATATATTATGCTGTGTATCTCTCAATAAGTAAGACTCCGCCACTACATTTTGGGGCTATCCCGTGATTTATTGTAAATAATTGTAATCCCGATCCCGTTTCAAAATAAAATAAAGACAATTTATCGGGAGGGGGGGGGGGGGGGGGGGGCTTATCATCTGAAATCTTGACAAGCTAAAAAAAGTTATTTCCCAAAATCATGAAATCCTTAATCCGTGTGGGAGGGGGGGGGGGTGTTGTATATCAATAACTCAAAAAAATCTTACCTACAAAAACATTTTCACAAGATCATGAAATTCCTAATCCGGTAATTATTAATTTTTCCTTATATTCATTTCAATTCCTTACATTCTACCGGAAGCTTCCTTGTAATTTCTTTAAGAAAATTTATGTTTGCTGAGAGAAAAAAGTGGGGGAGGGGTTGGACTAGCCCCTCCTTGATGCAATGTGCGTTATGGTTAGATCTAACTTTGCAAAAAACATTGAGTTACTTTTTTGTAATTTTTCAAATAGTGTCACACAAAAGAAAACCAGTCACCTTTTATATTTGCATTACAAGTGATTAGTACCAGGAATCTTAACAAGCAAAAAAAAAGGTATCCTTATGGTTCCGACGCCTATGGTTAAAACATCTTAATGACAAAATGTATGCCTTTTTCATACATCATCCGAATAATGAAAGTGTTCAGTGTTATATACATGTATCATTAACTTGATTTGATCAATATGAAGCATTTCCAAATGTAGAAATATACTATTATTTGTTTGCGACAAAATATTCTCTGGTTGAATTCACCTGGTAGGGATGATTTTGAGGTTTTTCACATTCCAACATTCTACTTACCACGCATTCATCGTTTGATAAAAATATCCCATATCTTCTAAAACCAGTTTAGCAACAATAAAGGAAACGTAACTTTCGAAAAGGATTAAAAATCCATTATCATAACTGTAAACATCACAACCATCAATAATATCAAAATCCTTTAAAACTAAAAAACACGATGATTGCAAAACGAATATACCAAACATGCACATCATTTGTTTGTGAATCTGAAAATTAATAGTTAAAAGGATGGAATTAGTTTTGTGAACACTGTTTGCATTTGGTAGAGAGAGTGAGAGAGAGAGAGAGAGAGAGAGAGAGAGAGAGAGAGAGAGAGAGAGTTTGAGTTTGTAAAATATCAAAATCGTTAAAATGCCAGGAAAACTAAAGATATATCGAAGTATATTCTATGTTGAAATACTCTTATCATATCCATGTAAATTCTTACTTCTTTCTTTTATATTCATATCTTTCCTCACAATATAATTATATAATTATACTTAATCATCACATGCATGGATCACTATCTGAGTCTCATGAGAGAGAGAGAGAGAGAGAGAGAGAGAGAGAGAGAGAGAGAGAGAGAGAGAGAGAGTAAGCTGCCTTGCAATTTTGTTAAATTCTATCATTATGTTGCTGGGTTTTTTGCTGTTGTTATCTTCAATTTAACACAATATCTGCTGATATATATCCTCGCTTAATAATTTAAACTTCATTTCTGCATTGTAGAAGAACTTATAAAGTAATTTTGGTTATTCACAACTTAAGTTGAATTTATCAAACTTAAGAGTTTTTTTAAAATCAAGATGAATCAATTAAAAACTCACAGCCATGTCCATTTTCATCAATAATGTTTTTGTTTCATTGCATGCAATGACTGAATAGTACTGTGAATGTCATCTGCGTTCATTAGTTAAAAAAGCACGTTTATATATTTATCATGAGAAGAAAATCGCTTTCATGATGCAAGTTAAATCAATTTCATGTAGAGGCAATTCGAATTTTCTCATACGCGCAATTCATGAAAACTACTATATATTGTAATGTATAGAACTATATATCTTGAAAACTTTAAAATTGAACCAATTTTTCATAAATTCATATTGCTTTAACCCCTTTTTGTAATGAAGAACATGAAATCTGTTTTAAATCGTACCTAAGTTTTAACAACGGACATGATAGAGAAATAGACGTGTTTGTTGCTTTTCAAAAATCGTTCCTGTTTTATTTTAATTATCTTATAGCATTTTGCACCTAAGCATGTTTAACAGTAAATACGTTTCTTGATAGAAAAAGAATAAGAGATAGAATCTTTCACATGTACTTACCTATTTATCTGAATTTGTGCCACGATGTAATCCAATCAAAATGTCCGAGACTCTCGAATGTAGTGTTTTGATTTCCGAGTAATGTTAAACAGCCAATCAAATTTTCAGCCAATCAGAGGCCTTGTTTGACAAAGTGTGTGCTCAAAGTTGAAAATGACAAAATACGACCCGATGTTGATAGAACACACACCTACCAACCACTTGACGTCCTACCGAGGTTATTGCTTAATTTAAACCACGTAATCCCTGCATGCTGTACACGCATAAAATGAGGTATACATTCCGAGGTTACGGGAAAAGTACCTCGGTATTTAACACATACCTCAATACGTTGGTGTGTAAACAGAAAAAATACCTCGGAAGTGTACATAGACACACACACACACACACACACACATACACACACACACACACACACACACACACACACACACACACACACACACACACACACACACACACACACACACACACACACACACACACATGTCTTTGAAATCCTTTTGCACTTCAGTTTTTTAGTATATCAACCCAAAATATTATAAAAATAGGTTGTCATATTCAACTCATCGTTGTAATAAATATTTATCGTATAATCGCATTTATTCAAAGCGAGTTTATATAATGTATAAATATATGTAGTTTTTTTTCATTTTACAGTTCTGAAGTACTGGTTAAGAGGGGATATTTTGCAAAACAGGTCTGAAATTGAAAAAAATAAATATATTCGAAAATACATAGTCGGTCACAGAGATGATAAGGAGAAACCGGTTGCAAAAGTGTTTCTTTCCCGTGATGATGAAGACGCCAAAGAGTTGTTTAAATCTTGCTGTAAAAATCGGGATAACATTGAGTTTGAATTTATATTACAATCAAAAGAAGAAGGGGACGAAATCGTTATCGAAAAAACTAACACGAAAACGCTTAACACAGAAGAAAGAAAAGAGTTGCGCAAATTTGTTCGTTCCAACACTAACAAGATTTTTGCCACCTATTCAACTGTTGTCCTTGTTTCAGCTTCTACGGATTGCATTTTAATTTGCTGCCTAGACAAAACCCTAATACCATTTGGGGAAAAAAAGTTACCTGAGTTTCTTGAAGGATGGCCATGTGATGTAAGGGAAGGAATCCCATTACTTAATATATCTTGTAACAACTGCAAGGCATCTAAGCCAAACTCTGTAGAGGCCGGCTGTAGCATTGGAATACCTTCAACGGTAAACTCGGGGTCCGTCGGGTTTTTTGTAGAGCCAAGAAAAAAAATGCATACCTTTGAATGCGGATTTCTTACAGCATGCCATGTTGCAATCAACGATTTTGATAAACTTTATCAATACAATGAGTTATTATCAGAGAGTCCTCTTGGCGAGAACAAACATGTCATAGTGCATCCATCCACGGGAGACAACAATATTATTGGGGAAGTGTTTGAATCATTTATTGGAAACTTTGGATTATCTGGAACTGGTCTTGATCTTGCAGTTGTCAAAACTTACAGTTCTCCAGAAAAAGGTAATATAGGGCTTCTGTTGTCAGGGAGAAAATTTGAACGCTATGATTTTATTCGTTATTTCTTTTTAGATTTGCCCGATTGACTTCAGCAAGATGAAAATTATGATTACCATTTTTTTTCTTAAATGATACGATGCCTTTTTGCATTTTAATTTAACATATTTACATGTTCAACTGTTATTGTCTGGCATAACATTAAAACCCAAAAACTTCATAAAACACGAGTGACAAAGAAATGCGCGTTTCTTAAAGCGTATCCGAAAAACGGTATTTGATAATGATTATGTTTTTGCTTTATTTTATTTGTTTTTGGTTATATTTGAATGTTCTTTTTAGTGTTACTTAAAAGAACTGTATGATTTTAATCTGTTTGATATATGATTAATTATATCCTTCACTATAGACAGGTTTATTTTAATTTGAGAGTTATTACATCGTGTGTGCTAATTATGGATGACGTTTACTCAGAATGAAAAAAAATTCCACTGATGATAATGAAACCCCATCTATTGTATGTTATAGACCTTTGATTGTAGTGTTATTCTTCACTTTCAAAAAAGTAGGTCAATGACCTACTTTTTGAGTAAATGGCCATTGAATATTTTTTGAAAAATCAAGAAAAATCCCATAAAATTTTACACTACAATTGAAATTTTCTTAATTGTAAAAATATTTCAAATAATAAAACACTTTAAAAAATGTAATACATTTTACGAATGGCAGTGGCACTAAATAGGTACAAAACATTAAGATTTCAGTGACAATTCGAAAAAATATTCCAGTCCGAATCTCCTCTATCAGTTTTCAAATTCCTACCCATTTTTGATCTAAGTTTACAAAAAATTGAGTGATGATAATACAAAAACATTTAGATCATTGAACTACTTATATTGACCTTATTCTGTTGGCATAAAATTTATATGAGGTCAATGATCAAAATTTTGAGATATGGTGTCTTTTATCGTTTTTAAGCATTTTTTAATATTTTCGCAATTCGTGCCATACAATTATTTTAATGAATAAGTAAGGTAAAACCAGCAGAAAATATGAAAAATTATATAGACTAAAATATAAAATCTTAACTTTCAATATTAGAGTACTGCCAACAATTTTTTAGCGGAAAACAAAATCTGCAAAATTTAGTCCGAATTTCCTCTGTTTGGCTAAAAGTCTATTTTTGTTGGAGCCTAATTCCGTAATAAAGTAAAAATATCAAATGTTTTGTCAGTAATAATTCATTTTATTAATACTTTTTTTGTTTTGAATAAATTTTACTCATTACATTGAACTTTATAACAATCCGAATTTGAGAACTCAAACCCTGAGTAAACAACACCCTTATATTCATATATCTATGCAACGTGTATCGTGCCTCTCAGATTGTCGTTAACTGTATTCCACCTGTATCTCAAACAACCAATGTAGTAAGCGACCAGCGCGCTAGGTTCCGTTTGTCATCGAAAACAATAAACATGTCTTGCCTAGATGGCCGAGTTGTTAGCGCGGTGTCCGCTCATTGCTAGAAAAATGAGTTTCAGAGGTCGTGAGTTCAACCCCCGGCCGGGATAGGGCGGAGGTTGAACTCCAATATGATGAATATCACTGTGCTTAAAAAGAAAATATATATATATATATATATATATATATATATATATATATATATATATATATATATATATATATATATATATATATAATCCAAAATGAGAAAATTAATCCACACAAGTAATAAATAATAAAAAATAACAGAAAGCCGATTCAAAACTCTACCGGTTTCATTATAATCTTCAGGAGTATTGAACAATCACCATAGATTTTTTGAAAGATATAGTCTCATAACTGCAGCGGTGTGTGCATACAAATTGAGTAACGCGCGCTACTGATTTCGTGCTTATATTTACATTTTTTAACTTCGTGTCTTGTCTGCAAATGTGATTTATAGGTCAAAATTTCTGTTTTATCCTAAGGGTAAGTTCAAATAAATGGAAGAGCCACTGTAACAGCCGCAAGCGTGAACTTTGATTCTCGCTTGTGACGTTGCATTTTACAGCGTTCAACGTTTGTGACGTCATAATAAAATTCGTCATTTTAAACTTTGAGTACCTTGTGTGCGTTACGGTCTTACAACTGCAGTACCTTTTCACACACTTTACATGCAAAAAATAGTTTTTCTTATTCCATCGATTAATTTTAAAATATTTTTGTAATTTTAGTTTTCTGATAAAGTTGACATTAAAATTAAACAAGAAAAACAAATTTCTGCCTACAAGATTTTTTACTTTTAACAAAAAAAAAAAAATACATTTTTCTGATGCTAAAATATGCTTTAGTTTATGTTTATCTCGCATCTCAAAAAGTGTGATGACATGTATATTTTTTCTAACAATTGGTGACATTTAAGTCAATTAAGTCGAAATCAGTTCGGTTTTTCAACTTTCCTCAGAGAATTTTACGAGTATGGAGCTACCTTTGATTTTGATTTGATTTTCGACAACAAAACATGATCTTGAAAAAGGATTATTACTTTACTCCTTTTTCAAGATCATGTTTTGTTGTCGAAAATCAAAGTCAATGACGTCATATTACCTTCTAAAAATCAAACGGAAGACCTCCTCGTAGCTCTAGTTATTATTATGATACATCAGTATACTAAATATCATTTCAATATGTGCATCCTATACTAAGAAAATGAACGGAAACTGCAAATAAATAAATTGTTTTTCTAAATACATTTGAAATTTTTCGGACTTTCATAAAAAGAGGCCAATAGGCCTTAACAGTCACCTGAGTAGCATATAACCCATACACACATTTGTAGAGAAGTCTCTTATATTCATTTAATTGGGTTACATTCTGGAGTAGAAAAATTATAAAATTGTAATGACCACCACCTCTCTCCCTAGAATCTTTCAAAAAGTACTATGAAACCTATAATTTTGGCGAAAAACTTGTCTGGTCTACAAATTCATTAATTCAATTTTCCTTTCAAGTGTGTGGGAGTAAAGAAGATAATTTTTAAACATTATATGCATAAAACCTATACATCCATTTTTGCCCTGCACTAGATTCAAAACACATACTCCAGGGGACATGAAATAAAAAATTTAAGTGGAGGACTTCCTCGTAAACACAATTAAGAAGTCAGTTTTTCAAACAGATTTGTAAGAATAGAGAAGATATTAAAACATAATATGCATTTGCCATATTGCCCCCCCCCCCCCCCCCCTGTCCTGAACCCTGAGCCATGAATTTCACAATTTTGGTAAAGGAGTTAGTGGACATCATAACCATTTTATTCAGTTATTTGCCCACGAGTTTGGAGTAAAGAAGAGGATTTTTAAAGGCTTATTACCTTTTTTTTTATTATATGGCCATATTGGCCCAACCCTAGAGCCAGAACCCCTGACACAGGGGTAATGAATTTCACAATTTCACAATCACCACCCTAGAGCAAGAACCCCTGATCTAGGAGCCGTGAATTTCACAATATTGGTAGAGGACTTCATGGATATCATAACCATTCAACTAGTTTTTTCCTCACATGTGTGGGAGTAGATAAGAATATTTTGGAAAGGACTATGTGCAGTATGGTCAAATATCTACCCCCGATTTTAACCAATTTTTAAATAGTATCGTATAAAAATAAACACTTCACAAATCATTGTATGGAGGATGCCTATAACTTTTATCTTGATTTTAGTCATTATTGCTCATTCACTATTTCTCTATGACGTCACCAAAATGACCTATTTCCCGCAAATTTGCAAACAAATGAAAATATTCTCATTTTTGCTCTATATTTTGCATTCGGAAGTATAGAGCGCAGGTCTGCTCAAGTGGGATTTTAACATATTTTTTTCTTCAGATAGTTATACACATTATACTAAGAAATGGTACTTGAGCAAGCCTGCGCTCGATGTTTCCCAGTCGAAAAACCATCGGAAAACACCCATATTTTGCTAAAAAAAAACATCAATTTATCAAAATAATGCAATCTTCATGACGTCATTTCTATTCTATGACGTCACTGTGGTGATAACCTTTTACACCTTTATTTCCAATATGATTTTAACTATCTTTCACCTTATTTTTAAAGCTTTATCTAAAACTTTGATTTTGGGGGCAAAAAATGCATAAAACCGCACTTAGTCCTTTGCTTTTTTTTGGTCCCCTTTGAGGTGCCCCGGGGGTGGTAGAGCCACGAATTTCACAATTTACATTCTTCTTATCACAGAGATGCTCCACACCAACAATGGTAATGATTGGCCCTGTAGTTTTCAAGAAGATGTTAAAAATGTAGAACTGTTTCGCACGACGGACGACACACGATGACGGACGAAATCAGATACCAATTGTTCACCTGAGTTACCCAGGTGACCTAATAAAACAGATTGATTTACTTTGTGTATTTTGTATTTTTTCTATATTGCAGTCAATAAGAACTCCGGAAAACATCATGATGTTCATATTAACATTTACAATTATATCGAATCTTTATGCATCCAAAATCTATACTAAATTCATGCACTTAAATGCTCCGTTATTTGTAGAAAAGAAAATCCTTACAGTTTCTTAAAAGCAAATTTAACCTAAACCGAAAAAAAGAAGTGGGGCGACATTCTGCATGTGTGTGGGGGTGGGGGGTGGGGTGGGGTGTGTTTTTGGGGTGTGTTTAACCTAAATGTAAAAGCAGTATTAGTGTAAATTTATTTAAAAGCTGCTTGGTCCGATTTTATATCAAATTTTATGCACGCTTTTAAACGATGGCTATGCTTAGTGTATGTATAATAATAGACATTCCAGTAGTTTTACCCGTCAATTATGCCAAATTTCAATGAAGACAAATACGAACAAAATTTGCTAACAAAACAAACGACATTAATGGGTACCGCGTTATTTCGCTTCATGTTAAATTTCACCCCTGACGACAAGACGGGTATGGTTGTATTACGAATAGGACACCGCTTTAAATACAGGTCGAAATGATCAGACAAATTACAAATAAACATTTGTACGTTTTGTTCGCTAATATTTCTAAAGTCTGCTTTCTTTACAATCGATGTATAGCATGCTGGTTGAATAACCCCAATCATTCAGGGGACGAAACCAAGCGGTTTCCTTTTCTTAACATTCCCGTGATGCATTTTGGTTTTTTTTTTCGTCTGCCCAAAGAGAAATTTTTTTTAATTACTTTCAATATTTCTAACTTAGAAAGGAGACTGATTCTGCTGGTGTAAATGTAGAAAGTCCATAACTTTCTAAGATAAATGATTTGTATGAAAAAAAAATTGATACTGTAATTACAAAAAATTAGGACCAAGCAGTTTTAAGCGCATATGACAAACTTCAACTTTATGCTTATCCAATTAAAAGTCCATGTTGTTTTTATTTTTAGGTGAAAAGGAGACTCTAGACGTTATCAAAGAGGATGATTTAGATTTTGGTGAATACATAACGGTAAAGAAATGCGGAAATACTACGGGAACAACTTTTGGATATTTAAGCGACTGTGCTCTTTCTGTAAGAGTCAACTCACCCTTATCGTCGAATATGCTTCTTAAATTCGATAATTGCTATGCTGTTAAAAACATCGATGTGCCTTTTTTCAAAGAAGGGGATTCTGGTGCAGGTGTTTTTGTAGTTCAAAATGACGGAACATTGAAGCCTTTAGGGATTGCGTTTTCTAGTTTGGGTCCAATGACCATTGTTTGTAAAATCGATGATTTCCTCGATAAACTTGATTTACAAATTGTAAGGTATGAGGAGAACACAACAGAATCAATGGAAAGTGTCTAAATTAACATTTAACACACTTCAAAAAGCGCAGGTAACTTTAAATGTTCCAATTTTCTGCGTGTCTAAACAATCTCAACAAGATTCTCCAACAACGACGATTATGCTCATTTAAACACTTGTGTAGTGGTCTTATCGAGGTTTATATATATATATATATATATATATATATATATATATATATATGATGTTGTGATGTTGATTTATAGTTTAATTCTAACGAATTTATTATTCTATTGATTTAGGATCTTGTATAGCAATTACTTGTCATTCATTTGTATATTATTAATGCTTGTTTTAAACTCTTCTGCAATCAGTTACCAATGCAGCGATTACCATATCGCAGTAGATCATCGTCGAACTTCTTTAGGATTTAAGGTTTTAATAGAAAACGTTTTTTAG
This sequence comes from Magallana hongkongensis, assembly GCA_015776775.1. Taxonomy (NCBI): domain Eukaryota; kingdom Metazoa; phylum Mollusca; class Bivalvia; order Ostreida; family Ostreidae; genus Magallana; species Magallana hongkongensis. The sequence goes on from CM027469.1 coordinate 35,397,320, forward strand.
GAATAGTAATGCTAATATTAAACGTTAAAACGGTGACATGATAGGAACTTAATACAATATGTAAAGATCTTGCAGCTTTTAATACGAAAACGTTCTAATAAGACCGAGAAGAGCAATGCTCCATAAGATCTAATTAACAGCATGACAAGAATTGCTTGTGTACGTGCATCGACGTTCGAATACGTTACGACGCGTTCATCAGGGAGAAAAAAATAACAATGGAACAAAGAATGATAGTGTTTGCGGGATCTTTGTTTGGTGATGAATGTTGTAGGTACGACACATTTATCTTTTAAAAAGATTGGTGAGCTAGCGCTGCAGCCATCATAAAACACAGAAGCAGATTTCTAAAACATTGGTTTAAATTTCTGAATCAATTAATTAACAATAGGAAGGCACAGTGGTGTACTGGAATTGTGCTGGAGTTGGGTCTCATTTTAAAACTGTACGTGAATCTAGAGTGGTCTTCACATCGGCAATGGCACAGCTCATTGATTGTGCCCTATATCTATCAGTAACAACAGTAAAATTATCAGTTAATATCAGCAATTTTCAGCAATAACAGTACAGTGTTAGTAAATATCAGAAATAATCAGTAAAAAATGGCACTTTCAGTAATTTATAGAGCCAGTAGTGTTACTTGATATAATGCATTTAAACATTGTAACTGCGTTTCTTCGGTGTAGATTTTTCATAGAATTAATATTATGCTTATTTTATGAATTAAAAGTAAATTTGCATGTAGAAATATGTTTTATGCCTTTTAAAAAATATTACATATGTTTAGTTTTTCTCGTAAATGTAAAATAGGTTATAAACTGTCGTGTTAGGCGCGTTTTGTATCTACTATAACTTCAATTTCGAGGTGAAAATTTTCAAGAACCATTGGTACTGTTTTGGAGCAATCGTATCTTCTCGGGCCTTTCCGACAAGCTCGGAAAGCATATCCGAAATTGACCGTGAAGGTAGTTAAGATAAAGCTAGACATTTATTATGATATTTGAATAACTTTGCATTATAAGACCTAAGCTTCTGTTACTTTTAGACATTTACAATAAAACACGAAACTTCATGTGAAGTGATAAAACGAAATTCAAATAGTACAGTTTATCTACAGTAGTACAGTATTCCCAGAATCCCCTACTATGGAGTCGAGCATGCGTATTCCAGTGAAAAAGACTAACGTAGTTGCTAGCGCTCGAGAGCGCTAGCAATAAGTCCCCATGGATATACACTTATTTAGTGTTTTCGATTCCAGTGAGTTTCGTGTTTTCAGTAGTTTGAAGGGTCTCTACTCAATGTAACTAGCAGTAACAAACTAAACTACCCTACGGTCATCATTAGCAATATATAAATTATATTTATATACGTACTTTAATAAGACAATTTGTTATTTGATAAATGTATTCGATGACCTCAATATACTAAATTGCACTGTGAAAACGCCGTTTGTTATTTCTCATTTATTTATATTTAAAATTCAAAGATAATTGACAGTTTTTTCCAACCCAAAGCAGAATAATATATACATTTCTATTAGCAAGAGGCGAGTATTATTTGAATCTGTAATTTAATCTTGAAAAATAGGCATTGAAATATCTTTTTTCTTTAAGCATTCATCTCCCATATTAGTATTCCATTCATTAGGTTGCAAGTATATGCACATTAATATATTATAATCAGACAACAATACTAACTTGTCAGTAGAATATCATTACCGGGTAATTTCAGGTAACTGGAACATATATTAAGTGTATATATCAAGTGTTATTCCGAAAAGTACACTGTGTCCATCTTTTATATACTTTTGCAATTCCCAATTGTTCATGTAAATATATTTTTTGCCATGGTAGTAGATGAGTGTTTCGCACATGTTCGCAACAAAACATGGTATTTTTTTCAACCTTATCTATATCCTTTTTCACTTTACAATATGCAAATTATTATATCAAAAAAGGTTAATATTTATAGAATCTACCCGAGTAAGACGTTAATTTTGATACGTGGTCCATTCAAGTCCAATGACTGTTTCCCCTAAAATTTATACATTCCCAAAATTAATGCCTTAATGTTTCTGCATCATAAACAAAAAATGTACAAGGTTCAGAGTAAGATATTCTAATTTTTTTTATAAATATGTATCACGTTTATATGTCCTAGTTTTAAGGATTTAATGACTAGTTATGTAGTGAAATCATCTTAAAGGACATATCGCATGTTTTTCAATTTTCGGAATTTTTTAAATAAAATCATTCTATACTCATTAACAATGAAGTTTATTAACGTTTTCATAAAATATGTTGCCTAATTCGTGAGTTTGAAAGCGATGAAATTCAAATGTCGCGATATGCGTATTTTCTCTCTCGATCTACCCGCCATGATGTGTGACGTCATATGCGACCTCGAGCGAGAAGGTGCTGTTAGCCATCTTTGTAATTGTATTAGATTTAAACGACAATTAAACTAATTATCACCTATTAAATTGCCGATAACGGGACATGATTGTATTCTGTGCCTCCTGCGGGTGATTTAGCCACCGAAAATGGGAATTTGGACTGTTGTTTTTTTAAGTTTCACTTACGAAAGTATGCGGAAATCTTGTGACAAATATAGGGGTTCATCTGTCGACGAGAGGATTTATAAATAAACATTCAATTCATATATTATTAATTATATGGTACATTTTTGTAATTATAGTTTCATGAATAAATAGTATTCATTTCTCAAAAAGAAAAAAAGAAGTTTATGCACAGGGGCCTTTGTACAAAACACAAGTTCATCGGAGAAAAATAACGAGAGGGGACGCCATTTTGGATACCGCCTCGCTTCATTACATGTAGCTGTTTTCTTTTTCTTATTGTTAAACTATACGTTCATGTATGCATCGGTTTTGTATACATGATTTCTTCATTCATACATGTAGCTCACCTCTGCAGAAATCATAATTTTAGTACGGTAGGTGAGATTTCTGCGAGTTTTATTTTTTGTGGGAGAAGTCATGGATCGAGTTGTCGATATTGATTGTTTACGCGAGAAATAGACAAAGTTTGTTGATGTACATTTATACGTAAATGGATAAAAAAAATACGGAGATGGGATCTTACAGAAATAAACAATAATTAAGGAAAACGTTCTTGCCTTCCTTTATAATCCAGTGTAATATAGAGTAAACAACCTTAGAAAGTTGTGATCAGTTACTGCCGAAGAAACGAGCTTCTTGTGCACCACAGTTTTACAATAATGAACATTCTGAGTCGTTAGGAACGCCAAAAACCAAGACTGTTGTAGATTTTAATAAATAAACACCTTTAACAGATTTATTTGAGCTACACTCCTTACTAAGTTGTGTTTACAATGTTTACACGTCGATCAATTTGATCGTCATTGCCTTCATCGTCGCTTTTTCGGCAATATCATCGTTTTTTATCCGTACTAGTGGCTAAAACATGTACGACTGAATAATAAGATTCTTTTAATTTAGTCAGCATGCAAAAAAAATCAACTTACATGGTGAATGAATGTCAAAATTTAAAGAAGATAATGCTAATCCTACAATTTGTTTACAATCAGCTGTTCGAAGAAGGTCGCATGTGACGTCACTGTACCACGTGACACGCTATCTAATTAACGAGTTTTTAAACGATCGGGGCTATAATTTGAATTGATATTATGGCTAATTACCGCTTTTATACCGTTAGGAGTAATTATTAAATACACAAGGAAGCCAAAAAATGTAAAATGTCGTATACTTTAGAAACATGCGATATGTCCTTTAAGTGTACATTTTTAGTTATTTTGAAAAATAACATTTTTATAACATTTTTATCCCCCCCCCCTTATGTTACTTGTATTAACACCCAAGTCTTGATCCTTTTTCATTTTACATTTTAGTTTTTAGTTCATCTGTCCTGAACGCTCAAGTGACCTATTTTGATCACTTTTTGCCCGGAGTCCGCCTGTCTGTCCGTCTGTAAACTTGTTTGTAATATTTGACTTCTTAAGAACCACTGGTCTGATATTAACGAAACTTTGCATAAAACATCCTTAGGTGAAAGGGATTCCAATTTCTTAGATTTGTACATAGTTTCTATATGACACTAACTATGTTTAGATTCAGTATTATTTTACTTTACACTATGATTTCTTTAATGACATGGAATGAACTATGTGTTTGTCAGCCTTTTTAGACAAAGAAAAATGTGATATTGTAATCATTACATAGCATAAACTTAAAGAGAGAACAAAGAATTTCCTTGAAACCATTCATAATGACTATGCCTGTATTGTTAAACTTGATGATCAGTGTACAATGCAAGGTAATTTGTCATTCACCGGCAGAGGTGTGGTGGCAATCATGTATAGAAAATCGCTTATGTATTCTGTCAAAGAAGTCACTTGCTTTAATACAAACCGTATTACAGCAATACAGCTTAGTGATAGTTTTGGCAATATATATTATATTCTTGGTGTATATTTGCCCTCTGATGGTAATATTGAAATGTACATAGATGAGTTAAGCATTCTTGAAAATCTCTACTCATATTTTTCAGGTTACGGTAAGGTCATTATTGCAGGTGACTTTAATGGCAGCTTAGTTGACTCATGTGATACTAACCTTACAAAAGCAAAGCTATTATTAAATTTTGTCTCAAAATAAAATTTATACTTTCCAACCAAGGATTTTGCAACATATGGTGAACAGTTTACCTTTACCCCGAAAAAAACCCCGGAGTTTTGATCTCAGAAATCAAAGACATTCTCTTAAGAATCCCCATGCCAAATTACCATCATGGCACAAAGCCACACCTGAAACTATTGTGAAATACAGAAACGAAGTTGAACGTAGTCTACTGAAGCTACCACAGACTGACCTCAAGACAGATAGGGACATTGATAAGTATATTAATGATCTGTCTAAAATAATGACTAGGCACGCTGAAATTTTCATTCCACATTTTTCATACAACTCACACACCCGTCCAGAGTGGACAAAATCAGTCAAACAACTGCATACTATTGAGCGCGCCAAACGTAGGATATGGATGTCCGAGGGCAGACCACGGGGGTTGGAGTTCGAATCTTACCGCGAGTACAAGCGAGCGAAACGCCAATTCCGAAATGCCCTTGACGAAGAACACGAACTGTACAAGTGCAAAGAGTACAACGATATTGACAAAGCGGCGGAAGTCGATGTGCGTTTGTTTTGGAAGCTGACTAAACGCAGAAAGCCCAGATCATCGCGCATCTATCCAGAGATTAGTAACGATGAAGGTGTGATCCACAAAGATCCACGTGGTGTAGCTGAAACATTCGCACAATTTTATAAAATCTATACACACCTCTAGAAGACCACATTTTTTACCAAGCTTTTCGAGATCAAGTCGAGGAAAATTTCCAAAAGCTAACAAACGAGTGCCTACTTGATTCAACCGATATATCAGGTGGCCAATTCACATCGATAGAAACTATTTCTGCTATAAAAACATTGAAGTTAAGAAAAGCACCTAGAGACGATTTGATCACTAATGAACACATTACACATGGCGGTATACCACTTGTTGGTTGTCTTTTAAAGCTATTTATTACATACTTAGTAATAAATATAGGTTTTTTGCACATGTTATACAGATGACATCACATAATCCGTATCGGCCCCGGGGGCTGATACAGGTTATCAGCCCTCGAGGGCTGATACGGATCCGTATCACACCCCTTGCGGAACTCCTCTGTCTTTTTTCGCTTCGGCATTTTTGCATGTTGACAGACGAAAAATAAAACATTTTCAGTTACAGTGGACATTTTTAAGTGCAGTTGAAAACTTCAAATGCTAGCAAATGTTTTAAAGCAGTCAACTTTAACACCTGATGAAATTCCGTTCTGTAGCTTCATGTTTGTTAAAAAAAGAACTGATATTTTTATTAAATACATGTACATGTCCAGACTTTTTTCAAATGATATGAATAATCAATTTGTTCAAGTTGATGGGTTTTCTTTGAAAATGTATTACTAAGTATGTAATAAATATGATAATATATACCCTTTTCCATATCACAGGTTGTATCAGCCCTCGACCAATATCAACCCTCCGGCCTTCGGGCTGATATTGGAGTCTCGGGCTGATACATGCTGTGATATGGAAACACAGGTTGTATCAGCCCTCGACCAATATCAACCCTCGGGCTTTCGGCCCTCGGGCTGATATTGGAGTCTCGGGCTGATACAAGCTGTGATATGGAAAAGGGTATGTATTATTCTCTATTTACTGCCATTGTTGTTCATGATTACATCCCGTTCTGTTGGAAACGTGGTCTCATAGTGCCTTTGTACAAAGGCGGAGCTAAGCCGAAAGATTCTTGCAACAGCTATAGGCCAGTTGCATTACTACCATGTGTCTTTAAACTTTTCGTGAAAGTAGTTTACAATCGAATCAATAGCCATATTCTACAAAAAATAAATTTTCCACATGCGCAGCAACAAGGTTTTCAGAAAGAATTAGGCTGCTATATGACTTCTCAAGTCTGATTTTATTATGCCTTTCGATACTCAGGTGAGCGATGTGGCCCATAGGTCTCTTGTTTAATTTAATTATATTTTAACGTACCTAATATGTGTGTGTTACCTATCATTTCATAAATTATAATTGTTACTTTATCGTCTGTTTCGATATCCACAGAGTTCTCTAAAATTATGAAGTATGAGACTCGGAAGATGAAGAAACGCCAAAGTATATTCGAGCAATACTAGTGTCTACTTCATCACGTCGACAGTGAGGGGTATTAGTTCTCAGGATGTCTCAAAAACAACATGTGTGAGAAATGATTATCGAGAAAGCTGTTTTTTTTTAAAAATCGGCTGACATTCAAACGTACGAGGCCGTTTGCTAATGTCACACGGAAATAAAATGACGATTGGGTACAACGATTCATTAAAAATTTACTTACGTCCTGTAGTGGGTGTTATTAATGCAGCAATTGTTGTTGTTGCTGCTTAAGGAAAAGTCCGCAATGAGAACCGGAAATCGTGTTTTAAACGAAAACGGTGGACACATGGATGTTAACCATGTTTTCGCCCGCTCTTTAATGAGAAGAATAAATCTCGTAAAAAGAATAGGTAGAAAACCGCTCGCAAAATGCTTGATGATTTTGCAAAAATAAAAGATTTTCTAGAAAAAATTTCCAAATGTATAAAAGAAAATAGCATTCCACATGAAAAAAAAAATAACTAACTGTAACTAATAAATTGTGATCAGACAGGATTGAAAATGGTTCCAACTAGTTCAAGCACCTTCTATGACTTGTGAGCTCTTGCACTCACAAATAAGCGTAGTTCTCTTTATTATACCAATAAAGAGAGCTTTGAGAAAGGAACACTCCATGGGGAGAAAATACGGCTGTCAAGGACTGAAGGAAGTGGTGACGATGTCAAGAACCACTTTGACCATTGGAAAAACTTGCATTATCTTTAAAAGATAGTTACATAGTGTCTGCAGCTCTAGAAGAGTATTTAAGGATGGACAATTTGGATTTTGTGCCAACTAAAAATTGTATACTAAGTTCAGATGAATCAAGTGATTTTGAGAAAAAGATGTCTCTTGTGCATTCATTAGAAAAAAAATTTGATGCATACATAATACTGTAAAAGTGTGGTTATTTATGCGTGGGGGAAATTTACACTTACGTGGAAAGCTTTTATTCGGGGAAAATACCACCGCGCGTATGGTAAAGAAAAAAACCATTTGAGCAGTAATTCACGCATCCGCGTAATCAACACTCTCGCGTATTGTTGTATTGTTTGACTATAGAAAACGCGTACTTAACCCCCAGCGTGAATAACCACTTTTACAGTAACAGATTCAAAAGCTCTACATGTATTTAAGGAACAAACATCGCCACACAAATACAAGTACAAATACAAATGCCAAACGGAAGTTCACTGAATGTTTCGGTACCCCTTTCAACAACGTCTGAGAAAATGCAATCTTCATCAGATCATATCAGAATTCAGAAACCAATGACTTCGAATTTAAGAACGAAGACTTGCATTTAATGCCATGTAAAGCAATGTAAACATTCCAAATAGGGTTTATGCCATTTATGAAGTATTTTATGTGTATTCTGGAGGGCCACAGTGATAATTCCAAGTATGACATTTTTCGTTTCAAAGTCCATTAGTAACGTTTTCTAAACATTAAAAGAAAACCCCGATTCTTAAATTTCAGCAGACGTGCAGATATGGTAATATGGTAACATATAGTGTGACTCATTAAAGGTAACTTAACAGCTATTCATTCAAACAAAACGCGAAGAACACTGCCATAGCAGAAGGGCTACCTTTTCTGGCATGAAAAACATATCGGCTTCTTTTAATGATACCTGAAGTGTTATTCTATTGTTATTGTTATTAGAAGCACGGAATTGAATCATCAAATTCTTGTGAATGCATGATCATCCATGACTTACAGAAACTTAAACCATTTGAACATATTTGTGTACACAATTTTTGTGTGTGTGTGCATTAGACGCAAGTATTGTGAGTCATAGTTATGCATATCTATAGATTATCGACGTACATGTATCTCTAAATACATATTACATAAACAATTATATCCCAAAATTAAAAACATTATTTCTATGTATAAATATTTATATATATAAACATGCATTAATATACATGTTTTAAGACAAATTGTTAGATACTTTTAAATGTCTTCTCAATGAAAACTTGTACATTATTTGTAGCATGAATATGAAAAATTAAGGAATTATACAAGATATCTGTACGCTTATAATTGAAATTTTTTGTATATTTGTTTACTCTTATGAACAATGTTGAAAATAAAAAAAAAAACAAACCAAAAAAAAAAACCATTTGAACATAAAGATGGACGCAAGGTACCATCATTCCCTTAACATATACAAAGTTCACCGAGTCATCTGAATATGCAGAAAAAGATTCGAGAGCATCAATGCAACTTTCATTAAGAAGTAGGAAATTAAGGTAAGACATACACAATTGAAATAAAGCGATGCATTTTACAAAACATTATGTCAAGGTCAGATCAGTGAAATGTTTTACTATACATCATAAAGATTGTACAACTACTGAGGAAATTTGAAAGTCTTTGTTCATATCCCTCTGTTCAATACACTTTATGCCTACTTCCTTGCACAGATCTAAAGATGTTGCGTAGAAGGATAATGCAGATCAGAGAGCAGACTAGTCTACATCCGAATTCACTTAAGCTAAATCAGAAGTGGGGTTAGAATTGTTGAATATATACACAGCAGTGTTAAACAGTAACACTGTGTTAGTAGAATCTGTAAATCCACAGTGGGAGTTTGTTACACTTTTGTAAATAACTGCATTTATTTTATTTTGATACATAAAATCATGCTATTAATATAAATAAATGTAACTTTCTTGAAAGGATAATTTGGTAAGAAAAAAAAAGATTATTCTAAGTCCATTAAAAGAATATTCACTATATGTTCCAACACATGTATTATAGAACATAGTAATAAAGAATAGAATGACAACCCACTAGATTGTGATGAAATAACTATAACATTTATGATTTGATTGACATTAAATTATTTGTTCAGTACTGAGGACTATATTAATATTGAAATGATTGTGCACACCGACAGTTCCCTCAAATTACCGACAACAACAGAGATCAAATCTGTTCCTCTATCCTACACATACAACATTGTGCAACAATACACAGTGTTGGTATATGCACGGAACGAAAAGGTACTAAAGAGTACATATTGTATGGTATATAATAGTGTGTCAGATATGCATGCTAGCTGTATAGTGTAATATTTCTGATTAATGGCAGAGTGGAAATCTTATAAGTACTGAACAATGTTTGTAAATCTAGCTTTTTAACTAGGTGTTTTAGATATCAATTATATACATGAGTGGAACAGTTATTATCGTCGGTGTGTGTCATCTGTAAAATTTAACATAAATTTTCCACACCAACCCAATACAAGCCATTATTGTTATTAAGAGCGAGGTGACACGATGAAAACTAGTGTAACATAGGTGGAAAATAGTCCAGCTGACGAACTGCTAACCCCATCGCCCTCCACTAAAATCACCAAATATGTTACATTTTTTTAGGTCTCTTTCTGTCAGTTAATGTAAGAAGATAAACAAGAGGCCCAGGGGCCACATCGCTCACCTGAGCAACAATTGCCTTAATTCTGATCAAATTAGCATTACAGTATCAAAATATCTTGACAACTGAGTACAGTAGATCTTGCTAAAAAAATTGAATATCTGCCAATTTTTATCCACCTCTTATTTTTTGGTAAATACCAAGCCCCTTTTGTTGTTGTACCTGTAAGAAGATTTTTCTCTATTCCTTTATACCCCCATTTCGTGGCCCCACTTTTCTCTAGGGAATCATGGTTTCATTAAATTTAAATCTGCATAACCCGTGCTTTCACATTAAGTACTGAGTTTTGGACCGAAAACTTTCCCAGAATATTTTTAAAGATTTTCTCTTTATATTTCTATGTAAAAATTCAAACCGCCATTACGGTCCCGCCCTACCACTAGGGACTGTGATTTTGCAAACTTGAATTTACACTACCCGAGGATGCCTCTACACAAGTTTAAGCTTTTCTGGCCAAATAGTCTTTAAAAAGAAGATTTTTAAAGAATTACTCTATATGTTCCCAAGTAAAATTCATCCCTCAATGTGGCCTCACCCTACCCCTGGACTATTATTCAAACAAACTTGAATCTATATGATCTGGGGATGCTTCCACTCAAATTTGGGCTTTCCTGGCCTAATAGTTTTGAGAAGAAGATTTTTAAAGGTTTTCTCTATATATAAAAATTAATCCCCCATTGTGGCCTCGCCCTACCCCTAGGGACCATGATTTGAACAAACTTGAATCTACATTATCTAAGGATGGTTACACGCCAATTTGAGCTTTCCTGGCAAAATGTTCTCTATATATTCCTATATAAAAAATTATCCCACAATTGTGGCCCAACCCTACCCCCGGGGACCATGATTTGAACAAACTTGAATCTACACTATCTGAGGAAGCTTCCACTCAAATTTGAGCTTTTTCTGGCCTAATAGTTTTTGAGAATAAGATTTTTAAAGATTTTCTCTATATACTCCTATGTAAAACTTGATCCCCCAATTGTGGCCCCACCCTACCCCCGGGGAACTATGATTTGAACAAACATGAATTTACACTACCTGAGGATGCTTCCATTTTAATTTGAGCTTTCCTGGCCTAATAGGTTTTGAGAATAGGATTTTTAAAGATTTTCTCTATATATTCCTATGTAAAACTTGATCCCCCAATTGTGGCCCCACCCTACCCCCGAGGACCATGATTTGAACAAACTTGAATCTACACTATCTGAGGATGCTTCCACTCAAATTTGAACTTTCTTGGCAAAATAGTTTTTAAAAGAATTTTTTTTACAAAGATTTTCTCTATACATTCCTATGTAAAACATGATCCCCCTATTGTGGCCCCACCCTACCCCCGGGGACTATAATTTGAACAAACTTGAATCTACACTATCTGAGGATGCTTCCACTCAACTTTGAGCTTTTTCTGGCCTAATAGTTTTTGAGAATAAGATTTTAAAGGTTTTCTCTATATATTCCTTTGTAAAACTTGATCCCCCAATTGTGGCCCCACCCTACCCCCGGGTAACTATGATTTGAACAAACTTGAATCTACACTACATGAGGATGCTTCTATTTTAATTTGAGCTTTCCTGGCCTAATAGGTTTTGAGAATAAGATTTTTAAAGATTTTCTCTATAAATTCCTATGTAAAACTAGAACCCCCTAATTGTGGCCCCACCCTACCCCCGGGGACCATGATTTGAACAAACTTGAATCTACACTATCTGAGGAAGCTTCCACTCAAATTTGAGCTTTTTCTGGCCTAATAGTTTTTGAGAATAAGATTTTTAAAGATTTTCTCTATATATTCCTATGTAAAACTTGATCCCCCAATTGTGGCCCCACCCTACCCCCGGGGAACTATGATTTGAACAAACATGAATTTACACTACCTGAGGATGCTTCCATTTTAATTTGAGCTTTCCTGGCCTAATAGGTTTTGAGAATAGGATTTTTAAAGATTTTCTCTATATATTCCTATGTAAAACTTGATCCCCCAATTGTGGCCCCACCCTACCCCCGAGGACCATGATTTGAACAAACTTGAATCTACACTATCTGAGGATGCTTCCACTTAAATTTGAACTTTCTTGGCAAAATAGTTTTTAAAAGAATTTTTTTTACAAAGATTTTCTCTATACATTCCTATGTAAAACATGATCCCCCTATTGTGGCCCCACCCTACCCCCGGGGACTATAATTTGAACAAACTTGAATCTACACTATCTGAGGATGCTTCCACTCAAATTTGAGCTTTTTCTGGCCTAATAGTTTTTGAGAATAAGATTTTAAAGGTTTTCTCTATATATTCCTTTGTAAAACTTGATCCCCCAATTGTGGCCCCACCCTACCCCCGGGTAACTATGATTTGAACAAACTTGAATCTACACTACATGAGGATGCTTCTATTTTAATTTGAGCTTTCCTGGCCTAATAGTTTTTGAGAATAAGATTTTTAAAGATTTTCTCTATAAATTCCTATGTAAAACTAGAACCCCCTAATTGTGGCCCCACCCTACCCCCGGGGACCATGAATTTGAACAAATTTGAATCTACACTACCTGAGGATGCTTCCACTCAAATTAGAGCTTTCCTGGCCAAATAGTTTTAGAGAAGAAGATTTTTTAAAGATTTTCTCTATATATTCCTATGTAAAACTTGATCCCCCAATTGTGGCCCCACCCTACCCCGGGGAACTATGATTTGAACAAACTTGAATCTACACTACCTGAGGATGCTTCCATTTTAATTTGAGCTTTCCTGACCAAATAGTTTTTGAGAAGAAGATTTTTTAAGATTTTCTCTATATATTCCTATGTAAAACTTGATCCCCCAATTGTGGCCCCACCCTACCCCCGGGGACCATGATTTCAACAAACCTGAATCCACACTACTCGAGGATGCTTCCACTCAAATTTGAACTTTCTTGGCAAAATAGTTTTTAAAAGAATTTTTTTACAAAGATTTTCTCTATATATTCCTATGTAAAACATGATCCCCCAATTGTGGCCCCACCCTAACCCCGGGGAACTATGATTTGAACAAACTTGACTTTACATTACCTGAGGGTGCTTCCATTTTAATTTGAGCTTTCCTGGCTTCATAGGTTTTGAGAATAAGATTTTTAAAGATTTTCTCTATATAATGCTATGTGAAACTTGATCCCCCAATTGTGGCCCCACCCTACCCCGGGGAACTATGATTTGAACAAACTTGAATCTACACAACCTGAGGATGCTTCCATTTTAATTTGAGCTTTTGTGGCCTAATAGTTTTTGAGAAGAATTTTTTTTAAAGATTTTCTCTATACATTCTTATGTAAAACATGATCCCCTTATTGTGGCCCCACCCTATCCCCGGGGACCATGATTTGAACAAACTTGAATCCACACTACCTGAGGATGCCTCCACACAAGTTTAAGCTTTTCAGGTTGAATAGTTTTTGAGAAGAAGATTTTTGAAAAATACCAACAAATTTTCAATAATTCTTAATTATCTCCCCTTTAAAGAGGGCGTGGCACTTCATTTGAACAAACTTGAATCCCCATCACCTAGTGGTGCTTTGTGCCAAATTTGATTGAAATCTGCCCAGTGGTTCTTGAGAAGAAGATGAAAATGTGAAAAGTTAACAACGACGACGACAACGACGACGACGACAGACAACGGACAAATTGTGATCAGAAAAGCTCACTTGAGCCTTTGGCTCAGGTGAGCTAAAAAGGATTCAGCTACAGCTTATAAGACATGACAAGCCCATTTACATACATTCCCGTTACTAACTACAGAGTATGGCATGTTGGTTATCTACTGGAAGAATCCATTTGACAGTGTGTGCCTCGTCACCGTTCTTGCACGTCAGAAGGCCTCGGATACCAGGCTTCGAGAAATCAGCATCAGCTGTGTTATTTATTTAATATGTATTAATGCTTTTTTCACGCAGACAAGCTTGTTTGCAACGACTTAATTTTTAATAGCCTAAATCAATATATTGACATTTGCATTTGCAAGCTCATGTAAACCATCAATTTTCGGTTTCATTCCTTCAGAGAAACTTACTGGGTTTTTTTAATTAAAAAAAATTTCAACGGAGTAAATTTTCATATTTCTTTTTTTAATTAAAAACCACCTGGTGGAAAGCTATTAAAATGTCATAGTTTGGTAATAGCAAATTGACAGATATCACATCAACGTGTTACATCTCAAAAAGTTTACAAGAGAAACGTCTTTTAATACACTGTTTATTGCATAGAGGTTAGGTAATACAGTAATTACAGGATCAGACATGCGCTTTTATTCACCGCATATTGTGTCAGCAAGTGACGACACCACCCCTGTAGCAGCCGATGCGAGAAGCGGACTTCCAGCTAAACTAGTAACACCAGTTGTTACACCACCAACGAAAAATCTGCAAAAAAAGTTGGCTGGAAAAAAAAACAAGCACTTTAGAGTAATTTTTGTGTTCAGAAAATGCATTTTAAGATAATCAGGTTTATTTCTTATCAAGTTAAAAGAAGGTTGTTTTGATAAATAACTATTCAGTTGTGCCACCGTTAATTTGTTTATTGGGGTTACAACATTTTTGGCAAATACAGTGTTTAAATGAAACGGTTTTATTTGTCTATGTCTTTTAATTTGGTTATCCATACTAATTTTTTAGCAAATGATATTGGTAAAACGTTTGTGATGTAACGATTTATACAAAATATCAAATAAAAGTTTCATCTCAATAAATAAAATATAAACGATTTTAGAAATAATAATAATAATAATAATAAACCTATTCATAACTATCAGACAAAAAAAACCGAACAAACAAGATACTTTACAATGTAAAACCTTGTTATGTTTAAACAAAGAACGATATTGTTTTGGTAAATCCATCTTCATATATGTTTGCAACAAACTTTTTCCAAACTATTAGTTTTTCTCACTTTGTGGAATTTTTAATGGAGGAAAAGATATCAACTCTCGCTTTTGATCATTATGTATACATTAAAGTTTGCTGCAAATGTTAGCTGATTTTGCTTTTGAATTCAATGACGTAATAATCAAAGGCAGGTTATTTGGGATATTTCAAGAAATAATTTTGATCAACACTGCTGTCGATAAGACGTTCTCTAAACTTAACCACCATTTTCTTGTAAAATCATATCCAAATACATGTATAACTCAATATTTCCAATATTATTGGGCATCCAGAAACATACTCCTATCGAAATGCTTTTATATTTATACACGGTTCTTTTTGGGGATCATAAAATATAATCAAAGTACTGAAGAACTGACGGGAGTTGATTCTGTCGATGTTTATTTATTTTAAAATCATTGATATGTTATGTGCATCACAAATACTTGTAGTTTCTAATTTGAATTACGCACATTTTTATAAATGAATTTTTGAGAATGTCGAGACCTCAGCACAAATCATGTTAAATAATATTTAAAGATAAAATTAATTCAATCAAACTACGTATCAGTAATAGAAATATTTCTCGAAAATTGTATGAATCCAAGCAATATTGAACTCTAGTCTCGTTCAACCAAACGCTCGACAGACGCCGTAAATCTCCAACAAGGGTTTACGGAGACAGCCGAGCGTCGAGTTGAACGAGACTATATTGAACTCTGCCGTAGGAATACATACGACTACAAAAAATATTTAAATTGTTCGTAACATTAAAAATCTGACTATTTTCAAGGTGTTTATAAATAAGTTTCCTGAAACATCGAAAATATCAAATATTTTCAAGAACTAAGTCTTGTCAGCAGCATTGATTTGTGTCGAGGACCAAACACTGTTTCACTTTCGGTTTGTCTGAGTAACTGCATAAGAGAGTTGATTAAAATCAACTCCCAAAAAGTGTTAAACTCTTTGATTAATGTTCTTTCAATGTTAAGAAACAGAACAATGTTTATAGCAAAAACTTATACAGAAAAGATCTTCAAAAAATATGACTAAAAAAAATAAAATGACAATTACAAATGTTCTAAACAAAAAGACAAATGTAGACACACTGTGTTTTATAATCTAGACATAAGCTATTTGATTTTAGGTTTGATTGATTTCCAATGTGTTTCGCTTTTATCGTAACTATGCAAAATTGAAAGAAGATGATTCAATTACGTATATTTTAGATCTATTTCCTGCAATCAACTTATTGACATGACCCCTACAGCGGAGAAACAGAACGCAATCACTGCTTATCATTAAGAAAAAAAGAAGCGAGTCGTCCTTATTGAAACTTACCTTCCGCTGCGTTCGCCAACAGAAGCAGTCCAAGTATGATATACACACAGATGCTGTTGTTTAGAGCCATGTTTTTATCTATTCGATTATCACCAATCTGAAAGAAATGCAAATAAAGGTAATAATGAAGATATACTTTTAATTTGCCAGGCAATTTGAATTTGAGAATGCACAGTTTACCTTGCATGTCAGCTTGTAGTCTTAAAGAAAGATGGTCATCTTATATGCAGTATGCGGCTTTATATATTGACGGTGAATACGTGGGGCATCCTGATTGGATAGAACGCGGTAATTGTGTTTCTTGTTTCATTTTTAATACCAAGAATATAAAATAAAACAGCCCACCGACAAAAATGATGAAATTTTGGTTCATTAGTTCTATTTTTAAATTTTCTGAATATAAAGAAGAACAAAACACAACACACTTATTCGTGCTCAAGTACATTTCCACACAAATAGGGTATTTAACTTTCCCCTATCTAGGTCATTTGAAATTTATGTAAGTTAAAGTTCATTTTTGAAATACAAAATATTTTCTTGTAGAGAAATTCCGCTACAAAAATGAAACAAATGTATTCATTTATTAACATTGCATTAATATTAATATTCTCATGTGCCTGTACATCACGCTTTAATTCAGACAAAATATTTCCAAACTATTAATTATCACACGTAATGCAGGCCAGATTTTTTTTTAAAGATATGTGGAAAGTTTAATTGAATACATTATTTTTATACGAATATGGTTTTCCAAAGTATATAAATAGAACTATGAATACTCATTCTCTAAACCCATATCATCTTGGAGCATTTCGTACATATTTGGTAGTTATAGGTGATAATAATGTTCCAAAAGAAAATTCCCTATTCAAAAGGAGTTATATATTTATTTTGAATTGTATCAATAGATTTATGTTTTTTAAACGTATGTTATACCTTTAAAAATGTTTTTTTCCTTCTAAATATCACATTCGTTTTGTTAAGAAGGACAGGCATAACAAATACATTTATAAGTTTTACAGAAATTAATTCGATTCTCACCAATCTGAAAGAATTGCAAACAAGAATAATAATGATAATATACTTTTAATTTGGACTGATTAATCTCAATTCCGAACACATTCTGTACAAATATTTGATTCCAACAAATTCCTCGGACAATTTACTACAGATATCGTCACTGTACTTGCCTCTGATATTCTTTTAAACACCATCACCAGCCCCGTAAAGTGAAGTGGTGCAGTTTGTTTACATGTGAAAATGGTGACTCTCGATCTCGACGTGAATTAGTACACTTTATTTTCGGAGGTCGGTTAGCATGTTTCAGAGAAAGTCTGAGGCAAGTAAAGTAACAATATCAGTAGTAAGTAGTCTGAAGTATTGGTACTAATTGTTTTCACAGAATTTGTGTGAAAATAAGGTTAATTAGTCCAAAACTAGCGCAATTTTTTGTGCACCGTAAATTGAAGTTTTTTTTACTATGGGAGGCATTGTAGCTCCCAGGTCGTCCATCCAAATTTTATCAGGCCGAAAGCTCCAGTCCTGCAGCTAGAACTATGTATACTTATCCTTTAAACCCATACCATCTTAGAGCATTTCGTACATATTTGGTAGCTATAGGTGATAATAATGTTCCAAAAGAAAATTCCCCATTCAAAAGGAGTTATATATCTATTTTGAATTGTATCAATATATTTGTTTTTTTAATCTTATGTTATACATTTAAAGGTATTATTTTCTAAATATCACATTGGTTTTGTTAAGAAGGGCATGCAGGGTAAATACATCTACAAGATTTACAGAAATTAATTCAGCTTTATTAGCAGTTATTGATATTTTCTTAACATCGAATGACCGTAATGTTCTTTATATCACATTTTTTTTAAGGGCTGGGAAAACAAATATATCAAAATGTTTCACAGAACAAAGATTAAGTTTTTTTATTAACAGTTATTGATATTTCTTAACTTGAATGACAGTAAGTGATATGAAGTTGCATTGTGAGCTTTATTGTTATGTGATAACATAACAAGTCAACATTGGTAACATCCAGTCTGATTAAATTCAAACCTTCGACTAGCTCTTTTATTTTGATGGTCGCGTTGATCCATCAAAATAAAAGAGATAATGGAAGGTTTAATTTTAATCAGACTGGGTAACATCATTTTTTACACATATTTGATCAACTCGCAACTTCGTTATATACGCAGACGTATCTAAAACATTTACCTTTGTTTTGCTTTGTTATCGAATGAAATGAATAAAAAAAAGTTTATAAATAATGATGGGATTGTAAATGTATTAAGATGAATGATTTGATAAATCATCAAATAGTACCAGATCTTTGAAATTAAACGTAAAATTTAACGATAAAATTTTTGTTAGCAGATTTTAAATATTACTATCACAAGTTCTATTAACACAGCGAGTTTGTCTCATTTAAATCGTCTGTCAGTTGATTTTTTCATTGATGTTTATTTCGAGATGGCTGCGGTTTGCAGAAAATATACTGGAGAAATTAAATAGCCGTTTAAAGAACAGCTGATCATTTTTTAGAACCACTTTCATGACATTTTTTCGGAAATGGAACCAGGGAATAAAAACAACAGACTTTCCAATGCGTTTTTTATATGAACAAATTAAACGGATTTAAACGGAACGACACAGCTCGTCTTTCTGCAAGACGGGTGGTAAACAAGTTACATCTTATATGTTTCCCTTTAGTCTCCACTATAATTGGTAGATACCGCATACAACAAGAGAATATAAACACCTTATTATTTTAAAACCAGAGAGAGAGAGAGAGAGAGAGAGAACTGCACCAGTATGTAAACCATACTCTTGAGATTAATGTGATTTACAAGGATACAATAAGAAATGAAAAATAAAGTTACCCAAAAATTTTTATTAATCATTGACATAATCAAGCTTAAATGGTAAACAGTTACAGGTACGTAAACTGAACAGACAATGTGACAATAAAAGTGGAACAGGTTTTTAATTTCGTTACTCAAGTGCTATATTGACAGAACGAGTACGCTAAGTATGCGCTATACATATAGGTTACTTCGTACCAACAATACAGTTTATCTTATTTAAATAGCAAGATATATAGATATGGCTTTCCGAGTCTTAAATTTGAACCTTTAATGATGATGTTTATGAGGGGTTTTTTTTACGCTTACTTTTTTTCGAAAATGTACTGCAGAATGCATTATGCCAATTGATCTGGTATTTTGTGAAATCTAGTGTTGAAAATCAAATCATGTTTTCGGAATTTCCAAAATATATATATATATATATATATATATATATATATATATATATATATATATATATATATATATATATATATATATATATTATGCTTGTATGTTAGTGGTCTGGGTTATTTTTTGGTAATTTTAGTGAATCTGGGAAAATAATTTTGGGCGTAGTAATTTTTTTGTTGGCACTGTTTTTTCCCCTCTCTGTCCTCCATGAACTAAATTATTGGTTTTCAAAAGCAAATGAAAAAAAGAGCATCGATGATCTTAGTATCTGTTAACCAAAAGCACTCGAAACTGTTATGTGATCGTTAAAGAGGAAAAAATGTTGTAATTAATCAAATGTTGAGGCAGGTTATTACACACAAAGAATGTAGTTTTAATTATATTATAATTTATTATAGTTATATAACTTTGGTGAAAACGAATGTAATCCGATGAACACTTTAACAAATTCAATAAATCGTACCGCATATTTGTAAATACATGTATGTAAACCTTTACTATCAAAATCTACAGCAGATTTTAAAATATTACTTAAGTGTAATTAACACAGCAGGTTTGTCTCGTACATGCAATGCATTTAAAAGAATCTCGTCTGTCGGTTGGTTTGGGACCTAGACTGCTTAATACGTTTCTTTAAATACCACAATACAATTTGATCCCTAACCGATTTTTTAAATAAGTAGCTGTGGTTTTTAGAAAATATACCGGAGAATGAGGAAGTACCGAACTGATCGTTTAACAGTGAAGGGCGTTTTTAGAAATAAAACCAGGGATTGAAAATATATATTTACGGACTTTTCAATGAATCATTGGATAAAGAAATAAAAAAAAATCAGATTTAAACACAATGACACGGCACATCTTTCTGTCAAGGCCGTTAGAAAAAAAGTTATTTCTTTAAATATATTACTCAATACGTGCTACATTGTAATGCATGCAGCTGTGGTTTCACTTTAAATTTCTAGTATTAGTATTATATTTCAAATAAATGTAATGAAATAACATTCATTTGTATAAATAGGTAGTACGAGAATATGACCAACTTACTGATTTACACACACACACAGAGAGAGAGAGAGAGAGAGAGAGAGAGAGAGAGAGAGAGAGAGAGGGAGAGGGAGAGGGAGAGAGAGAGAGAGAGAGAGGGAGAGAGAGAGAGAGAGAGGGAGAGAGATATTGGATATTGTAAACATATATACCATACTCATGAGACTTTGTTTTACAATGATTTATGTAGAATGAAAAAAAAATAACAAAATTCCAAAAAATAGAAAATTAAAAAAAATTATAATGAATAAAACGACAATAAAATCATTTCTATGACAATGTATCACATATGTTTTAATGTATCGCATGTTTAGCGAGTGGCTTTCACAACCCCTTACATCTTAATTTTTTCAATAGCACATGTTTCGCGACCAAAATATATTTGTTATGACAAATAATGATACATGTATATTAAGAGTTGAATTACATTTATATTTTGACGCACATTATAGTTTTCTAGAACATATTACGCAACACTTGGAAAATACATTTTAGCAGTTTCATTTTAATTTCCAAGTACAAAGTGGGTACCCTATAAATCATTACACGTAATAGGGTATCATTCATTTGCAGGTGTAGACAGCAAGATAGGACTTCCTTATTAACACACAGGTATAAGTTTTTGTTGAATATAAACTTTCTAAGCTCATTGTAAGTTCAATCACCAATTATATCAACTTATAATATTTCTAACTAGATTGTACAACCTATTAAGAAAAAAGTATATTATATTCTAATTTCGAGACAAGGATATACAAGTATTTGTACTGAAAAAAAAAACCTGAAACTGAAATTTTTTTTATTACCTTGAAGATTTAAAATCAAACATAGTTAGATAATTGTATATAAAACAAACAAAACTTTGATATGACGATTTTTTATGAATTAGGATCCGCTGTAAATTGAATATGCAATTTATCTATAACACAGTTCTAAAAATAATAAATTGATTTTGTTTCAATATCTAAGTTAAACCATTCATTCAACCGGACTTTGAGCTAGACTTATTTTTTTTCTCTTTTCTGCTGTTATTAACAATGACTTTTAAAGATATTCCCGTTGCACTATCGAGTTTTAAATCCCGGCCGTCGATATGTTTGGTTTAAATGCTTTGTATAGTTGTTTAAACTTAACTAAAATCGATTCGTCATATATATTTGTTAATTTTGCACCTAATTATACCATTTCAATAACTGGTTTATCTTTTTTTTTGTTTTAAATGTATTATTTTCGACCAAACAACATTATCTTAAATATAAACAAAAAACAAGGCACGAACTTTTTAAGATTGAAAAATGAAAGCTTTTTATATCTCCTGAAACTAACATTAAACTTTGGAATGACCCCATAAAGACCTTTATAAAGGATAAAGTATATTATCTTTCAAAATAGTCTAGCCCAAATCGTGACCACGCCCCCTGAATTGAAAATATAATGCGGCGATTAAACAGGTTTTTAATCTCATTGTTAAAGTGCGATTGACACAGCCGGTAACCTCAGTATGTGCTGCACATTTCAATGGGTATATTTGTAGGTTGGTTTGTGTCATTAATGTTGACAATCTTATTCTTTAAATAACAAGATATAAATATATGCGGTTTTTTACGTCTATTTTTAAAATTTATCTGCTTTGAATTTGTATTTCGTTTTATGGATTTGTCAGATAGTTGACAGTTTGTTATTGGCATCTCTCACTTTATACTTTAATATTTGAACACCTGTTGCCCCAGGTTTACTCTACCATTTTTAAAGAGATACTGAAGAATTCAGAATTTTAAAATATCTGATATTTTCTTTAATCTTGATTGAAAAATCAAAACACTCCTTTCAGAATACCCATTACATACATGCATAGAAAGAAAGGAAACCAAAAATAAAATAATACTTGGTCTTTCCTTGTTTTAATATTCAATGAAATGACGGAATTCAGGTTAAACAATACCTGACCAAATATACCTCACGACAATACACGATCATTTGGTTACAATTTTATTTACAGGCCGACGGTATACTAAGATTATCAAATATTTTACTTACCTATGTGAACATTTAGGAAATATGAGCTCTCTGTTTACAATGAAACATGTGTTTGCGTTTACGATGACTTATTTTTTTATTGGCATTTATAATAACAAAGCCTTTTTTCAACATGGCTTGCTTAATCTTTTCAGAGAAATTGTGCATCATTTCTTATGATTTGTATTACAAAATACTTAATCAACTTGATAAACAATGTACCTATTAACAGGTTATTCGGACGATAGCAAGTTTACCCCCCTCCCCCCATCACAGCAACTATTTCCCGAGGCGAATCCAAGGGAAATAGTAGCTGTTGAGGAGGACAATAATAAACTTGCTATCGTCCGAATAGTAAGTAAATAGGTGTTTTATTATGCCGAAGAAAACTTAATTTATCGGCGATACATATATTCTTTATGCTAAACAGAATGGAGTTATTAGACTTTGAATTTAACGTAGCAACTCGGATTTCACCAAGGGTAATACAGTTTAAAAACGAGAGGAATCGAATGCTGCCGATGAATAGTTTCAATGACTATTCATCATTGACAGATAGCACGAAACTATTTCACGGTTAGATAGAATAGCACAATTATTCGTAGTAGATTTAACAAATCAAGTATTCACAGAGGTATTATGATAAGAACTATTAATGGTTAAAATTGTTCAATACTCTGGGAACCAATTAAATTCGAGGGACAAACTTCTGGTGGATTTTATGCGCAAGATTTCATTACACTGTTCAGAAATATGATATTTTCTCTTTGAAATATTCCGTATTAAATACTAGATTCCTTATTACACGCAAGGAATTAATATAAGCGTAATTTTGAGAAAAGCACATTTCGCGAATTTAAAAAAAAATCTCGCTTTTATTTTTTTAACAGGTGTTAATTTAATGAAAAAATAATTAGAAATAGCGTTTGCAATTTTATATTCTAGCGATTTAATGCAAACCGATTGAATAGCGGAATTAAGTACTCGCGTAAAATAATGAATCTACAGAAATGATAACACAAATGATAACAAAAGTAACGTTAGAACCTATTAACCGAATTTAGCAATTCATTTTATGTAATGCTCAAAATTGATTGAAATGTTCAAATACATGTAATACTTAACTAATTGATATCCCTGAATAACATAGCATCCATCGTCAATGACCTACTGGTGATTCACATCGATCATCAGAAAACTTGAGGGCTAAAAACCGTGATTTACGACCATGCATAGCAACTTAGTTAGATGTCTTATAGTAAAGGACTTTTTTATTCATCTTTGAAAAGAGAGAAAGAGAAAACGAATTGAATTTTCTAGCATTATTTTTATTACCAATGTAGAAATGATTATATATTTGAACTACAAAGTATTTTCATGTATGAAATATGAAGTTTGTTCGTACATATATATTGGTAGAACTGTACCCGTTTTAAAGAGAAGGGTGGCAAAATGAATTTCAGCGAAGATATGGAATCTCAAACAAACTCAAACAAACGAAAAAGTAAGTATATATTGAGTACTCGTTTGGAAAAAGGATATTAAATTTGAATAAATAAATAGATAAATTAAAAAGATATAAAAAAAAAAAAGTTATGGACACTTGGTAATTAAGAATGTAAATATATTCTAATAAAAAGGATTAGAAGAAGAACCTGACGAAGAAAAGCAAGAAAAGAGACAACGGCTTGACGATACCACTGAAAAATTTGACGAAGTTTTAAAAAACAAAAGCGCAGTTTTGTCCAATGCTGAAACACATAAAGTAGACAATAAAGATGACAGACAAACTAATCAAACTGAACAAGATGCACCACGTCGTTGTACATCTGTAACTGAAAGTAAAAAGGAGAAAGAAAATGCGGTTCTTATTAATATGCCGGCAAAGGTTGATGACTGTAGCTTACCTATTATGGAAAGCGAAATCGAAGAAGGTGCGATTAAGATGACTGCTAGCGCACGATCTTTAGATTCTAGAGATGATAATAATGACGGGGACGTTCGAAATTCTGATGCCAGGTGTTCCTCTACAACCATATCCGAGTCTAAGAACACTGATGAATCTAAAGGCAAGGACATCCAAATAGAAAAAGAGGATCTTGGAATTGAATTAGGTATTGAAAAAGGTGGTAACATCAACTCTGTTACCCACGATGCTGTTCAAGAAAACGAAGACAAGCTGAATAACTGTGTTGAAGAGCAGATCGGAAATAATCTTGAGGAAAAAGGTATCACGAATGAAATAGATATTTCACCTGAGGTATTAGAGGAATCACATGTTCAAATTGAAAAAGGAGATGAATCAGATGCAAATTTGGTGGAAAATGAATGTAATGATTCAGATTCCACACCGGAATCAGGAAATCAAACTGTTACAAGTGAGAAATCAGGAGAACATAATGAAATAGATGAAGGAAGATTTCTATATAGGTTACTTAGACCAAATGAGGATTATGATCATGGACTTCGACCAAAAAACTTCAATTCGAACACGTCCATAGATGATCACGTTGCTAACGGATCATGCGATTTCGTGGAGTCAAAATACATATCCTGCTCAAAAACACGCGATGGCATTAATAAATTTGCGTCCATTATTAGAAAAAAACAACGTTCTCAATTACGCTACATTATCAGAATTGATAAATTCAAGCTCGATGACGATTGTAAAATATATGACCTCACAGAGGAATCAGTCAGAACTGAGCATCTTCATTCTGAACGGGCAAAAAGGCATTCTCTTCCTTTCGATGAAGTACTACTTTCACCATCACGTGAAATACCAGTTGGATGTTTTACAAAAGTTGCAAATGTAAAAGATGGAGCAAAAATATGGAATAATGATGCGTTATGACTTTTTATTACAGAGAGTTGTTTTAATGAGAAATAAATAAAGACCAAACAATAGTTGTATACAGATTTCATACATAATACCGGAACGAACAAAAAATAAGGAAAAGGGATGTCGAAAAGTCCTTACTTTGTGTTGAAGACAAAAACAGTTCTAGTTCTTATTTGCTTTCTGACCATTTTTTTTACATGTATTACAATAAATTTTAACAACAGTATATCTATTTACATTTGTTCTTGAATTAAGAGAAAAGAGAAAAATGCATCCTACGATTTGTCTTTCGATGCAATTTGACATTCACGATATGCTTTGCCCAATTTTACTTTTTAAGAAACGTCAGAAAAAACAAAAAATTTCTCGTTTTGAAGATTAAGCTTTATATGACGAGTATATAAATGCTTTAAATAATTTTCCCTCTGTAATGTCATTATAAACATCAGATTTTAAATCTTTACGGACATTACATGACGCAGTGTAAATTACAAATACATGCAACACCCGGAGGTCATTTTCCATGGTAGACAGGTATGTCGATATAGGTGAATCTACGTACAGTGTGTTATGAAATAACTAGATGTCACCTTGTGATGCGTTATACAGTACACTATGCAACAAAACATAATCCAGACCAACGCGGTCATCTTTAACCTTCTATACATGTGTCAGTGCGAAAGGTAGTAGGTGAAATAAATGAGAGAGTACACGGTATTTTATACAATAGTTTATATGACGTGTTTTGTGGATTTACTATGATTCTGTGCATTATGAGGTAAAAATACTATTAAATCCCACATTTGTTATTCATTTTAATGCACGGTTATTTGAAAGAAAAGTTCATTCCTGTTTAAACTACATGCATGCATGGTTTTCAGTTTAAATGTATGCACATTTTATCAACTCTTTAATTTTGCTGAGTTATGAAAGTGCAGCAAAAAAGTATGTTTATAACTCAGCAATATTAATTAAAAATATATATTTATTTTTTTCTGGAACCCATTTAAGTACTTTGGATAAAAAACCATGCAATTCCAACGCTACTATGACAAGATGTTTGATTTTATTCCTGTTGGCATCACACTTGTCAGTACTGTCCGCTATGACAACAAACAACAGGATACTTCTTAGTTCACTTCTCGTTGGATCAGCGCTTGGTTTATCTGTGTGTAAGTATTTGGCAGTTTTGACCTCACTTCACCCATCCATTGTTTTTAATCTTAAACAAGAAGTGTCAAAGACATTCACTGAAAATTATATTTCGTGAAACTCGTTATTAACCGGATCGAATATAGTTAAATCTGCATGGTCTAAATTTTGGGCTATTACAGTATGAGATCAAAGTACTGACGGGAGTTGAGTTTATCGATTATCATTTATTTTAAAAACAGCGATATGTGATTTTGCATGGCAAGTAGTATCAGTAATCGAAATATTTCTGAGAAATTGTATGCATCCAGGCAAGATTGAACTCTAGTTTTGTTCAACCAAACGCTCGACTGTCTCCGTTTATTTCCGACATGCAAGAGAGACTCTCTGTTTCGTCGGATATTAACGGAGACAGCCTAGCGTCTGGTTGAACGAGATAAGCACATTAAAATCTAGCGTATGCATACATACGACTTCAAATATCTAAACTGTTTGTAACATTAAAATCTTACTATTGTCATGGTATTAATAAATAGGTTTTCTTGAAAAACAATGCTTCAAAATACATTGTATCTGAATTCGTCGATCATTTTCAGGAACTAAGTGTTGTCACCGGTATTGATTTGTGCTTAGGTCCAAACCTTGTTTCACTTTCGTTTTGCCCCAGTAAGTGCATAGGAGAGTTGATTAAAATCAACTCCCAATAATGTTTCATAAAAACCAATTATCTGAGAAAGTTACAAATTTTCGCCTATTTACAGCAGCCGATTCAATCTCATTCTAATATTAGAAATATTCAGTGTAAACAAGAATAATTTCTTTATGAGTATTCAATACAAAAACCGAAAGAAAAACCCCAAAACAAGCCAATGCATCATGGGGATCTTTAGAAAATGGCACAGTTTGCCCCCCCCCCCCCCCCCCCCCCCCCGAAATATTGGTTTCATTCAATCTTATTCGGCAAGTTATGCATCGATTGAAAACAACACAAACTTTGAAAAAAATAATGAATAAAATGTATACAGTTTGTTTGGGTTTTTTTGCAAAATTGGTGTGACCTCCAATGGCTCTATTAAAACCGACTTAAATGTCTCAATACAATCATCCCCGCCATCGACGTCATGGGCGAATTTTAATATTAGGCGAAATAATGCCATACCTTTTATGGCATTTGTTTGGTTAACAAAATAAGTACATTCATTTTTTTTTTAAATGGCTTAATTGACAGGTAAACCACTGCAATATCTATTTATATACACATATTTAGCATAACCATTGATTAAAATCGTTCACATAATTGGAAAACAAATATCGGACAAATGTTCATTAAAGTGTAAATCCCATTATCATCTTGTTTGGATAGTATCAATATTGGATTGATTGTTCTGTTGTGTTTAGATGTTATGATTAACTTCATATTGAAAAAGTCAAAACTGCATTTTATCTTGCAATCATGCAGATTTGCTAGACGAAAAAAAAAATTTAAATGACATTTGATATTGATTTGATTTGTTTAGTACACCGATTGCAATCATAAATTTGACTTTCTTTACGAATAGTTTCCAAGCATGCAAGATGTTTATTACCTCAAAAATTGCATTTGCATAGTATCAAACGCAAAAGCGAACTATATGACACCATTTAGTGGCTGATATTATAACTAAGTTTCTTCCTTTAGCTATTCTCATAAAAAGTTGAGCTTATTAAAAGTTTTTTTCTTCTTCATTAATTCAATTTGAAGAGAGTTTTCAGGCTTTACAATTTGATGTACTTGCAAAATTCTTCAATAGTTGGTCTTGTATTGTTGATTTGTAGACGGTGATTATGATTTTAGTCCATCAGAGATTGGGCTTCTGGCAACGGTTCTACTGGCTATTAATCACCCTACAGCCCAATCGACATCAGGTATTCTCCTTCTTTTTTTTAAATCCACCACAAAAAAAACAATTATGATTAAGATATATACTTTAGTATTTACACAGTTTTCATCAAATATTATTATTTCATTTTCTAGGTTCGATCAGATATGTACTGGAATTCATTCACGTAGTTAATCCCATTTCATACTTATGGCCATAAGGTGTAATGAAAGTCTACCCTGACTAAATCCCTATATCAATTAAAGTACTATGCTATTCAGCGAAGCGATATATAACTGGAAGTTCTGGAAATAAGACCAAATGTTGCTACAATCTGTAAAATCATTGCAACATTATCAAAATAATAATAATATATATTGCACATTAACACACACGTTCGGTAAAAGTGTGGTAACATGAACAGTTTATGCCATTTAGTAGCATTACAGTTCTATGTAGTTAACAGTCAGTTAATAAAATGGCTGGGTTTTTTTTACTGAAACTTTGATGGGGCCTGACACTGTGGCCATACAACTTAGTTTTGATGTCAGTTTACACTTTTTATTCCTTATTAACAAATTAGACTAAGAACTAAGTGAAATAGCGTCATTGCTTCGATGCCAGTATAACAAATACATGTACATCTCCTGTGTTTACAATAAAGAAAATATGGAATTCAACATTTTGATCAATGTTTTGAGCTCCGCATACTTTTGAATATAATTGTGTTTCTTTGCTAGTATGGTAGACATAAATGTTTATATATAAGTAAATGAGCTGTCCTGTAAGTCGGGTGTAAGTTTATAAAACGTGATATAATCATTGTGACGTGACAAAAAAGTTCATACAGAATTCAACGTTTTCGCTGTTCTATAGGTTCATATAAGAACAAATATTTGCAAATTAAAATATTTTAAAAGGAACTATTGCTGTTTTATGTTGTTGTACTAGTATGTACTTTAAATGACTGGCCCGGCCACCTTTTCAGTGACCTGCACGGCCCCTGGGTACACGGGCCACCCACTGCTGGGATGTTACCGTATTTACTCAGACACACCTGTTGTGTATGATACCGCCAGACAACAGTGTATAAGTGACGGCGGGAGCCTCCTGTTGGTTAATTCGGCACAAGAAGCACAGGCACTGGCAGAACAGCTCGGTAAGAGCTAGTTGGTAAAGTTTTATGTTACATAATAGCGTTGTCTTTTTAAGTGCTTTTTTTTCAATCAATATCATTATTATTTATTCTTTAATGATAAAAATTGGCATTTTTTCTGTATAAAAATCATGCTAAACTAATACATAAAAAAGCTTTCGTTGTAATGACTTTTTAAATCGACAATAAAAACAAATACAGTTTTTAGGGGGAAACTTTAGAAATCTAACATTAATCTAAATCTTATTATATCTACATGTAGATGTACATGTACCTACATGTACGTGCCATTTATTTGTCAGTTGCAAAGTCTTTACAAAGAACATTTGTCCAAGGGTCAAGGAGGAACGCTGCTGATCCGTGGAAGGCGGACGACGGTAGTCCACTACCTTACACCGGGCCAGACACAGTCATCGGACAACCGGACGACGGAGCTACCGTCCTTGTCATGTTGGACTCAACACGATTCGCTGCTGCTGCTTATTTTATTCCGTTTCAATCCTTTACATGTGAAGTATGAACTCTCCTTGACAATTAAATAATGTTGGTTTAGTTTGTGTTAAAATGGTTGTTCTGTCACGAGGTTTCATTTCAAGAAACAGTTTACTTTCAGGATAAAACTTCATTAAATCATGTTCGCAGTATTCTTCAAGAAACTAGTATTGCATGTACATACTTCGAGTAGTACACACATCCAACAAGGGTATTTTTGTTCTTTTATAAGATAAATTTAAATCAAAAATTGCAGTACTCAAACACACTGATGTCCATTAGAAACATGTAAACTAATACCGTATAACGGGTAACTTTTACGGGCTGCTAATTTTTACTAATTTTTACGAGTTTTATAAATCCGTAAAAATTAAACGTCTAAATTTTCACAGACTGAAGTAAAAAAAAACACCGCACGTAAATCTTCTACATCGTACGTATGAGAGTAATGTTCATGACCTTCAGCTCAGTCCCAGACGGCTGTACATGAAGGTATATTTGAGAATTTTTGGTTACGTGATGATAACAGTTCAGATCTTTCTATTCAGTCTTGAGTATTTTTTTAAACTACGTATAATGCCACGTTAGTAGCTAGATTTAAATCACTCAGTCAATAACTATGGCGGGGATACGAAGCTATTTTAAACCAGTATATACAATGCCAAATCCGAGAAAGAGAGAGAAAGAGAGAGAGAGATTTTCAAATGGAGTTAGCTTTCTTTTTTTCCCGGTAAATCAAACTGGGACGAGCACATGGTGTACATCAATGATGATACCCAGATTAATAGGAATAAGTAAAGTGTATATCACGTATGAAATAAAGGTAGATTAATAAACACAATCATAATAATTAAGGACTCATTAACAAAAAAAACCCCATTTTCTGATGTGTATGTGTGTTAACTGTACAAAGTAACGGTGACCCCCCCCCCCCCCCATTTACCACAGATGATTTTAATTTTTACGGACATCCCTTATTCGAAAAAAAAAATACGCGTAAAAATTCAAATCGCCCTAATTTGAGACAAATTCGTAAAAAAACATGATATTAATGATCAAACATTTTTTTTCTCCTTTGATAAAAAAACTGAAAAATTTCTACATTAAATATGCTACAAAAATGGTTACATAATCGGTTG
Organism: Magallana hongkongensis; assembly: GCA_015776775.1. Classification (NCBI taxonomy): domain Eukaryota; kingdom Metazoa; phylum Mollusca; class Bivalvia; order Ostreida; family Ostreidae; genus Magallana; species Magallana hongkongensis. The sequence continues at coordinate 35,428,713 of CM027469.1, forward strand.
AGAGAATAATAATAGAACCATTTGAACAAGACCTTGGACTTTCAGTAGGGCGTAACTATCTATTGTTTTGCGTCAAAACAAGTTAAAAATGACGCCGGTTAAAGCGAAATACCGATCGCGTAGTCTTAGAATTAGACAGTCCTACCTCACAATAATGTTTGACACAACTACCAAAAGCCCAATCTCCTGTTTAAATGGTTTAAAAAGAATACAATGTAGATAATGTGTTTTAAACCACCAAATAGGGTAAGGGAGCGTGGCGATGCCCGGAAACAAACAAGTTTCGGAACAAAAAAATAATATTATTGAAGGACTGATATAGGTTCCTTTATTGATAAATCATTAAGAACGGTCACAATTAAAAACATATAAAAAATGGCAAAACACGATATTGAGTCTACGAGCATACAATTACGTAAATTAGTTTATGTGCGGCCCTAAGGTGTTTCAATATAATATATACTATTACATTGTCATGTATTAACTTGTTAATGACGTCATAACAGAAAGCAGAATGTCGAGTAAATTTGATGGTAAAGCATTGTAAACAGACTTAAAAACTACTATTTATAATAAGACAACTAAAAATTCTAATACAGAATTTAGGTGAGATCTGCTGAGAATAAAACAAGAGAATACTGGAAAATATGTTAACGTTATCTAGTAGACCCCTAAATGATAACTGCAGTACAGGGCAAATTGGCATACTTTGTCGAACTTTTCGTAGGTGTCGTAAATGAAGACTTTTTTTTTTTTTTACCAAAGACTTAAGTATGTCATTCTGCCTTACAATAGAGCAGTTACCGTGAGGGGTGTATATACGCTTAAAGGTTTGGTAATTATGCGGTTTTTTTTTCGCCCAGGCTTTCCTTTATCATTGTTTGTGATATAAAAATCCAACTAGATCAACAATACCCCGTATATTTTGAACTTTACATTTAACACGAATCAATATTTTATTAAATGCTTTTCTTGAAATGTGCTGCTAGTATCTGCCAGAATTCAATGTTATGTGTTGCTCCGAACTGCGAACTGTACAAGAGTTTGGTATATTTTCCTAAAGAACTTAGCGAATAACAAAGTGCAGTACCTTTTTAAACTAGATTCTGCCACTGCTCTGCGCAAACGCCTCATTGTCCTAATGGGGATTTCTCCTGTGCATTGCTCATTCTTCATTTTATTAACATTAACCGCCATCATCCAATAAAAATTCCACCGTCATCATTCTACCGATTCATAAGAATTGTCCCATTACAGGTTGGCCTTTATTGAGATCAATATCTTAAGACTGTTACTTAAGTCAGCAATATTAAATACCTATATAGCTGTTTGCATGCAAAATGGATGTTCAGGGTGGCGAAGAGGGTTTCATCCCCTCATATAGCTAGGGAAGGATGATTTCAGTTTCATACATAAATGAGAACCAAACTGCCTTTTGATCACCTTTTGCAAGATATACAAACTGTTTTATTCTCGATAATGAAAATTATGCAAATGGATTTTTTTTGTGAATGAATATATATGCAATCTCCATCCCACGCAAGTGCCTGAACAGCGCTTTACCCCTTGAACAGTTTTGATTTAATTCTCAGTTAATTCACATAGTACATAGGCGTCGAACCACGGATTTGCGTAAAATTGATATATAGTATTTAAATTTTGTTTCTTTTTTAAATTATTAAACATAAAATCAACAACATTGTATCTGGAAACTGCTTTTAAATCAAAGAAAAAAAAGCCAAACCATTACGAGAGAATATAATGGTCATATTGTTCTTTCAATTAGAGATATTTTCCTCTAAAATAAAAATTAAGGTCATTGTGCATTGAGACATGTACGGCAAAATAATTTGACTTTACAAGGGAAAGATTATACTGAAAAGATTTATTTGCATATTATGTGAATTGAATGTTTAATTAAAAATAAAGTGTAGAAGAGAGGGGTGTAATTAGTTTTTTGCACTACGGCTTCTGTAAAGTTTCAAGCAAACTTGTTAGTATAAATTAAGTGAACATTTTTAAAGACTAGGTTCTTGCTTTCGACCAGACCTCTTCGTCACCAACTTTCCGCAAGGCAACACTCAACCTTAAATCGATTCACTCTTCTTTAAGAGTTTGAGTATAGGTCCGAGTTGAGCGATTTGAAAATGTTGGTGATCCACGTAACTCGTACAGTACAAAAAAACAACACAATGTATCAATCCGTGTGATTAGTATACAAGGTACATGTTTAGATGCTTTGATTTTAGGACATAAAGTGGTAATTTGTTCTCATAATTTTTGTTTGATATTATTGGTTTTTTGACATGTAATGTAAAATGTTTAGATAAAATATAAGGTAATTAAAAACTTAGAATCAAACGACGTTTTTGTTAATTTCTACTTTATCTAATTTTACAATATGTCAAGAGAAAAGCCACCATGTCTAATATAAAGAGGAAAGCATCGTAATGAAATTGGCTTTAAAAAAATAAGTAAATCAATGAAGCTGAATGGATTACAATGATTAACGATATTTACGATATTTACCATCGTTGTTTCCATCAAAACTCTTAAACTTTGGGGAAAAAGAAAAATACAAAAAGCACGATGACAATTACAAATACATGTATATTTGATCCACCCTTATACATGATAGAAAAAACTTTTCTGTCCTATTGCAAATTAAGTTTTAAATATTTAATAAAAGTATATTTTTCCTATGGCTCTGTATTAATGAAAGAAATGCAGAAATCAACAACAACATGGTTTCTCCCATTTGTGCAACTGTTTAACTTTTGGAATAATACAAGATATTTTATGCTGACACCTGATGACATACAGATCATGCTGGGCAAAAAGTTTAAACTGTCAACACATGGGAGCTAAAAGGTGAATAACTAATAATAAAGGTAATACGCCCGGCCTATCTCAAACACCGAGTAGAATAAAGCACGGAACAACATCGCAGCGCAGCTCAACCGGAATTATCAACCAATGTTAAGCTTTAATCAACATAATCAGTTTTACAGCCTGTTATAACGTCAATGCGATTTTAGAATTACCCTGCAAATCATGCATCTTTTATTTGTATGTTTATATAAAAAATATTTTCTGTGATATTTTTGATATAATTCTTTGTTTTCCTTTCTCTTTGTCCTTTTATTACTCACATCTTTAAAAAATGTTTGATGTGAAATCAAAATAATGCTGGTTTTAAATGTTTCTGAAACATATCAAATATGTTTAAAGCTAAAGTACCGGAATGTAAACGGTTTAGATGCTAAAGTAAAAGAACTTGCTTAACGCAGCGTTAAGAATATGTATATGTAGGCTTTGTTTCTGGTCATGCATTAATACATCTGCTCCGAAAAATAACTGCGTTGGCCACGCGAATACATATCGAGTACCGGAGTATATCGATGCAGTACAAATCACAATACCTGAGTAACGACTGTTTTCGAAGAATGAAGTGAGAAGAAAAATACATGGTACATGTATCACCAACTAGTGCTCAAGTAAGAAATGTAATTCAACACACGCAAAACTGTTGATGAAATCCATGCTCCTACATTTAAAATAATGCCCAGGTGCCACGTTATGACTTGATATCATCTCATCATAGTTTGTGAGATGTTTAAAAGTTTCAAGCGTTTGTAGAATTCAGATCATGGGGAGCAGTAATTATTTCTTCAAAATGAAATTAGGAAAAGAACATTACAAACGAGCCATCAATATGCTTAGAGCAACACAGTAATGTGTACAAAAATAAAGGAGTCAGCCGGAATCAACAGCTTTCGTTGGCGGCTGGACATGAAAACAACAATGACCTAGGCGGTTTTTTTTTAATGAAAGAAGATGTAATTCACTGATTTTTTCTCTCATGATTATACACAAAACACAATTTAAATATAAACAATTTTTGATATTATTTTTCATATGTAAATTTTATATATTTTTTATTAGGTGCTGTATACATTATACCAATTGACGAACTGCGGCTAAGAATGTAAAGCATGGCTGCTGTTAAACAGTTTTGCAAGACCTTTTCTAATGAGGGAGATGGAGGAAAGTGGAAGAATAGTGGAAGAAAAAAACACCTTCAAATCAAATATGCAGTGGAGTTTTTGGGGGTATGTCGAAGTTCTGTTTATCGCCGCGTGTACGCAATTTCCATGCATCACCTCAAAACACAAATTCAGAAAGTAGTGCTTGAGACATGGTTTAATGAGGGTAGCCATCAATTTGGGGTTTTTAAAACCAATTAATGTCCAGTTTCTAACTGTCGACATTCAGAAACCAGGCCTACAGAAACTTTGTCTTGTGGCAACATGGGCGGCTAAGAGCTTAAAGGCGAATACCAGTTCCTGCCTGTGTTTGTGTTGCTGTGAGAAGACGTTTTCTGAGGCAAGCGGACAATACAGAGGTTATCATTCTGCTAAACAAAAGAACCTAAAGAAAATGATTTTTGCTCTATCTGAACTCATTTTTAGAAACGCCACATGTTGCTGCCATGCCAGCAGTCGTAAAAAATATATCTTGTGGTATTTATTATCCCCTCGCGCGACTTGTTGCGAGGGGGTTATATCATTGCTGTTATGCGGGTGTGTATGTGTGTTCAGCTTGGAAGCAACTTTAAAGGAAAACCATTGCCAGATATTTATTAAACTTCGTACACTTATATGGCATGGTAAAATGACAAATTCTATTAATTTTCAAGTCAATTAGCGGAGTACATTTTAATATATCGTTAAAAAAAACAATTTTAAACAGGAATTTTATGTAAGTCTTAACAATAACAACTATCGCTTTACTTCTGTGAAACCGAAGTACAGGTAAAGAAAAAGTAGTTTTTGTAGTAATGGAGAGTTAGTAGAATGTGGTCTCCTCATTTACATTGACATAACTATATATTCCTAAATAATGCATCGACAACACATTAACTCATGTTGGGAGGGGACACTCCGCTTAGCGGTGCCCTTGTTAAAGGACAGGTGACACAATCACAAAAACATTGACCAACAAGTTGAATTGTGGGATACAATTTCTGCAAAAAATTTCCTAACTACTCCCATCTGATTCACAGCTATTGCTGAATTACTGAGCTGATAAGACGCGTGACCTCAATAAGCATATCTGAAGCCTCTGAGATCGGAAACCTTCGGTGCGACGTAATAGCCGACACACTGCCCATTCGCTGTATCTTTCAACCATAGGGATTTCTGAATTGCTCTTATCTAAAATCTGAAGTCATTAACTTTTGCTCATTGCTATCAAAAGTTTGAGAACCCAGTACATAAACAGAGTTATTCTAAGCTTAGAAACCCCATTTCTGTTTCCTCAGCAATTATGAATAGGAGTAAAAATTGTGACCTGTACTGTTAACTTTTCATTGATCTATATACTTCATGCTGGAAAAAATATGTCAGATGTTGGATTTGTAAAAGATAAAAATCATCAAAACCATGGAATCATTGTTTCTAAAGAAAGCATTTTGTTTTGTCAACACATAGTACATGTAAGTGATAATGTTTAGATACTTTTCGTAACAAGGATATTCACTGGATCTTAAACCCAAAATAAACCCTAATTAAGTTAAGGGTGCAAAACACAGTTTTATATGTAACGTTATAAGGACGTTTTCAGATGAGGGGCAAGCAAAACTGACCCCTATAAAAATAAATTGTTAAAATATGTTACATATATATTTATACATCAATAGAAAGATAAAATCGTGAATTTTGTAAATATTTAAAAATAATGCACATGTAACTTAATGCTAGAATTTATTTGGCACTCAAAACATGCGGAAAATGGACAAAAGGATGCCTCTAAATGCAGTACACCCATGCATTTTAGGCTCCCCCCTAAAAGCAGAATGCAACCAAACCAGCCAGTTTTATTTCTGTACATTTTCAAGAACAAGTCCTTAGGCATCATTTCATAGTATTTTCAGGGTACATTCGCCAGCTTTTTAAAAAGCTATGTTACCTGCTAAAAAATTCATGAAATTCTGCATGTGTAAAATTGGGATGTTTTTGGAGTTACCGCCCTTTATTTTAGAGTCTCACAAAATTAATTTTTAAAATTTTTCTACATACTTTTTTCATGTATTCGAAAGATAATTCACTATATTATGCAACTGAGAGTTTAAAAATTTGATTTTCATGTATACCGCATAAAAATAGCAGGAAAATCCCTACCCATCATGCTTTTCCCCAGAGAAAAACCCCCTGGATTTTATACGAAACTGTGTTTAGCTACCTTAAAGGTTGTATGCCACTTTTTAATGCTTTGATGCAAAGAGGAGAATATTACAAACATTTTGGTGTACGCAAAGTTGAATTTAGTGAAAAAATGGCCGAGATATTGTCATTTAAGTAGGATGTGTCAAATACAAAGATAGACCTTTCGAACACGACTGTGCAGTTCAAAATTCAAAACTGACTTTCCACTTACTAATTCTACTTTGTTTAATGAATTGAACATAACCAATGGTACTGCGCATTTGATACTGATGACAAACACATTTTTAAAAAAAATAATTACACCCCCTCCCCCCCCCACGTCTAAAACAATTTCGGATACTTTACACAATTGTCTATTTGAATTATGCACACGTGTGTAATCATTTCATATGAAATTTTGTTGAATTAATAGAGCGGCTCAAAAGTCCATAACCGGATACTCATTTTAACACATAATTAAATACACATACACATAAACTAAGTGTATCATATTCTCTCTATTCTATTATTGGAACTAAAAGTTATGAACTCATGATCGGAGCGGCTTTGTTGACATGACGTCACACTTAAAAATGTCACAATGCTAATGCATCACAATGTAAAACAACACGTCACAATACACAATCGTATACCCAACGTCATAAAGTGAGAAATGAAACATGCACAAAGCATGTTTTACATTTATTTAATGCTTGAGGGTCAAACTAAAACTCTACTGACTGAACGAAAATGCTAACGCAGCAATTTTGTAAGATAAAAACAGATCAACGTTATATTATGTGTTCCCTTAATTAAGGGTGCAAAACACAGTTTTATATGTAACGTTATAAGGACGTTTTCAGATGAGGGGCAAGCAAAACTGACCCCTATAAAAATAAATTGTTAAAATATGTTACATATATATTTATACATCAATAGAACGATAAAATCGTGAATTTTGTAAATATTTAAAAATAATGCACATGTAACTTAATGCTAGAATTTATTTGGCACTCAAAACATGCGGAAAATGGACAAAAGGATGCCTCTAAATGCAGTACACCCATGCAATTTAGGCTCCCCCTAAAAGCAGAATGCAACCAAACCAGCCAGTTTTATTTCTGTACATTTTCAAGAACAAGTCCTTAGGCATCATTTCATAGTATTTTCAGGGTACATTCGCCAGCTTTTTAAAGAGCTATGTTACCTGCTAAAAAATTCATGAAATTCTGCATGTGTAAAATCGGGATGTTTTTGGAGTTACCGCCCTTTATTTTAGAGTCTCACAAAATTAATTTTTAAAATTTTTCTACATACTTTTTTCATGTATTCGAAAGATAATTCACTATATTATGCAACTGAGAGTTTAAAAATTTGATTTTCATGTATACCGCATAAAAATAGCAGGAAAATCCCTACCCATCATGCTTTTCCCCAGAGAAAAAACCCCTGGATTTTATACGAAACTGTGTTTAGCTACCTAATTGGACTTAATAAAGGATTTTTTTTATTTAAGAAGTTTTACCAGAAATCCTGGTACCTGTAAGCAAATATGTTTGTAAATTTCTTTAGTTCCACAAAATCAGGAGTCTACCTTAATCTCAATACTAATAACCGAAACATTTTTAGTATGGTATTTGATCATGTTTGTTTATTGAAATTTAATTAAAAGAACTATATATATACGAATTTTCATAATCAGGAAAGACTGAAACAGTAGTTTTTTAACATAGTATTCAGGTTTTAAAAACGTATTAATCTCAGACTCCTTGAATTTTATCCAAATGTAATTTGATCTTTTTTTTGATAGTTTATGAAGATCATTTTTTGGTAGTACTTATGAGTTGTGTATAATTTATTCTCTATTGATCAAACCTAAAAAAAACCCCCAAAAACGAGCTGTTATGCACATTGATGACTTCTTATAAACTGACATTAGATTCAGATGGACAATGAATTATTATTTTTACAGCAACACTAATTGTTACAAATAGTACACAAAAAAGGATTTATATGTGATATAATAAAAATCTAAGTCATCGTGCTCCCAGTTGAGTTTTTTAAAAGATTTTTTTTTTAGATTTATATCAACTTATTCAAATCAATGTTTTGGATCTGCAAGATTGGATTAATATGCATATTCAAACAATATATTTCAAACTTTACTGAATACTGACAATCTGAGCAAGTGGTTGCCTGTCTGGCTGACAGGATGATTATCTGCAATAATTAAATGATTATCAATCACAGAATCTTCAGATTCATTCTAATTTAATTACTTTTTTTCAATTTTTATTACCACTATCTTATGTACACAAAATTTCTCAAAAACTCCATTAACCAAAAATACAACATGTAATCTTGTACATTCTATAATCTTACTACTTTGTTTTCAGGAGAGGGTTCATACACTAAACTTTTCAATAAAATATGCTTTTAATAAATTCACTTTAATCTGATAGTGCTTTATTTCAAAATCATCATTTGCAACACAAATACACTATCCTGTACGTGTAAATAAATCCTCGTCAATTGCTCTGTTTACTATGTTGCCGATAGCTGACTATGTCATCTTTGACGAATAACGCATAGGGGTTTCTTATCTCATTAAAGATCGGCAAAACTCGGAGACCTGCTGCAGCTGAGATTTTCAGCACACTTAATTGAGCTGCGTGTTCTTATCTGATGCTAGTCAAATGGAAACATTGTTATAAACTGATTTATATTTATCAAAGAAAATGTTTTTAGAAGAAAATAATTTTGTGTCACCTGTCCTTTAACTGATTTACAGAAAAGATATTCATGACTATTGTTTTGCCAACCACGGCACATCGGTAAGTCTATCTGAATCCACGTTTTTACAAGTGCATACACTTAATAAATCATTTTGATCTTTTGGATATAAATTTAGGGAATTTTAAAGTAATTAAGTGCTGCTCCTTCAATGAAATCTACGGAATTAATTATTAAATACTAATAAATATTAAGCGAAGGTCATATAGATACCAACTGGAGCTCATTTCTTTGATATTTGTTCTAATAAAAGATGTACTCTATACAAAGCAACAGCACTTTTCAGTTTCAGAATCTACCAGAATAGTATAATTTAATTATCATTTAAAATTTTAATTCAAATAAGGGTATGCCCTTGCAATATTGAAATTTGTTTATGACCTCCAATGGGAAGAATTAACAACACATATCCCGTGACCTACAAGTCAAGGAAACACAATAAGTGTAATCAAAACAAACATTTACTGTACTGTTTCATCTGATATCAAATTTGTATAATAATAAAATAACTTTACATAAAGATTTTGTGATAATAGATGCATTGTTTTATGAACGTTTAAATCCACTGATGTTTTCATAGCAAGCCTTAAAGGGGCATGGTCACGATTTTGGTCAAATTTTATTTTTCTGTTTTTATTATTTACAATGCTTTAGGAATGCATTTATGATTATCAAATGAAGTGTTGTTGCTAGTCGTTGAGTTTTAAGCAATTAGATACAGGGCTCACAATTCTCCGTCATGTGAACAAGGCTCATGCCCTGTTTTTGTTTACATAGGTCGAATATACCGGTAAAAATCTTTTTCGAGCTATTTTTCTATCTTATTACTCATTTTAAGCATAAATAAACAGTTCCTAACGATTAATACATTCATTTTTGGTCTAAAACAATTCAACATTCAAAATGTAAACAATCGCTTTGTTTACATAGCGAAAAATTGCAAGCTCTGTAATTCGTTTATAACTCATCAAATGACACTCAAATTTTGGTTGCCTAATAAAAATGCCTTACTGAAGCATTGTTAACATTAAAATCGAAAAAATAATTTTTGACCAAAATCGTGACCATGTCCCTTAAACAGTGCTGCGGAGCTGAAGACGGTGTACAAGTTTATATTAGACACGCTCAGGCAATCGAAAGAACTGATATAACTTTAAAAAACATGTAACATAGAAATGGAACCAACGATTTGATTGGTCAAAACAAAATTTATTGGGAAAATAAGGAAATGAGAAGCGGATCGAGGATCTGATTATAATCAGATTGGCTTTCTTAGGTCCTGCAAGGAATCCACGCAATGTACCTTCTTCCAATTTAGTCTACCAGTGAAGCCGACCGTGATAGTGTAACTCTTTATATACACTTTCTTTGCACGCAATTCATGTTATCTTGTGGATAGGAGTGGTTCTTTTTTATTTACTGTTATTAAGTTTATACTTTACTTTTGATACATATTCGCCAAGGTGTTTACATTTCAACAACACTCGCCTGAAATAAGTCATGCGTATTGAACCTTTATTGATATACCCCCTATTTTACAACTCTTAGTGGTATTTAATCAGTATCCACGTATGATTTTACCAGTATAAGTGACAACTGTAATCAAAGGTATGATTTTGAACGTTAAGTTAATATTTAAATATAGATTTAAGTTGGTGTAAACAAATTACTTTATGTAGGAAATGGAACATTAATGGTTAAAACAAATAATGGGATATCTGACAAAAGATTTATTTTGCATTGCTTTGTCAAGAGACCCATTTAAATTGTGATCTTGTATTTAAAATATAAAACCGTACTCCATGAACTTTTTTTTTTTATTATAAAGCATTCTCACTTTACCATTAATATGATTTCTGAAATAACATGTAAATTTACATTCACATTTCGTGTTGTGAATTTTATGTTTATTTCTTTTCGGTATGGTGGTGTTTTTTTTTGTTGGTGTTTCTTTTTTCTTTGATGGATAAATAAAAACTAGCAAGTTTTCCTAGCAGATTGTAGAAGCAATATTTGATAGACAAAATTATTTATTAAAACCGTTATCTTATTGACCAGCGACACGCATTTTTATGGGTGGTGCTAAAACGCGGAACGGAACACAGAACGAAACGAAAAAAGAAAAAAATTACGTTTAATCCTTGAATATTGTATTCGTTGAAGAAAATATGTACTTTGTATCTTTTATTCATATTTTATGAATGATTATTATCAAAAGGTAGCTTAATTATTTGATATCATTCTTACGAATGTCTATCAATTATATCATTGCATTCACTTTGCTTAATAAAGTTCGAAACGGAAAAATGAAATGTACAAACAGTGTGATTAAATAAGTTATTAAAAAAAACCACTTTTTACGTATTTTTCATTTGTAATATTGAAGAAATTATAGTGTAGGGCAGTCAGTTGAACGTTTGATTGTGTTTTTCAGGACTTTGAACCTTGCTTGGGATTTTAAACTTGTTTTAAATATATTGTTTACACCTTGTTTAACACGTCTATCGAGTTAATAACACTTTCCGTATTCCTTTCCGTTCCGTTCCGCGTTAGAAACACCCCATTTTTATACTCCCGGTAGAAAGAAGACGGGATACACTGGGTTTTCTATTTACCCTTATGTGTCTTTTTGTCCGTCGGTTACAACGAAATCTGTTGCGTTTTTTCAAGCAACCATTGCAGATGTGTAGAATTTGAATACTCTTACTTTAGACATGCTATTAGCTGGTATCTATTTTTGTGATAATCGGACATCAAAATCATGCATGTCATATGACGATTTTTGTTTTTTAGCCGAAATCTTCAAAGATATCAGAGATGTTAAAGCGGGTAGAGTAAATTCAAAGTTGTGAAAATCATGACTCGGGGGTAGAATGGGGCCACATTAGGGGTCGACTTTTTACATATGAATATATGGACTAAATCTTAAAGAATCTTCTTCTCAGAAAGCAACCAGCCAGGAAAGCTGAAACTTGTGTGGAAGCATCATCGGGTAATGTAGACTTAAAGTAGAAAAATTCATGACCTTCGAGGGTTCGGTGGGGCCACAATAGGTGTCGATTTTTTCCTATGAATATATAGAGTAGATTTTTAAAAATCGTTTTCTCAGAAACCATTTGGGAAGGAAAGTTAACACTTATGTCGAAGCATCCCTATATAGAGCAAATTCAAGGTTGTGAAAATCCTGACCCTCGGGGGTAGGTTGGGGCCACAAAGGGGGGGTCAATGTTTTTATTCGGTATCCTTTTTCTGGTATGAAATTTCTGTGGGTCAACTTCTAGTTGCTAAATGTCGATTTTGCTAATTTTGTATATTCACGTCAAAGCGGGGGTATTCTAGTGAGTATTGGTATTGGCTTATAGATATCTTTTTATAATTTAACAGATTATCTCGAAATTCAACCCATAAACTGCAGTTCGGATTACCGTTCATTGGATCAAAATACACAACAGTAATCAAACAATATTTCATAAAATGCAAACACTTACGTCGAAGCAAAATAGTTTGTACATTCATTGAGTTAAAAGCCATTATAAATGCCTTGCGATACGATTAAACTAAATCATGTATTGTAGGTTAATGAAATTTTTTTTTAAAACAATTAATGTACAGTTCAAATGTACACAAGATTAATTTTTCCAATGAAAGGGATTTAAAAAAAAAATTCCGTTTTGGGTCGGTGGGATGAACGATGTCAATAATCGTTGATTATATTGTGTGAGCTAATTGAGTAATATGATGATCAAATACGGTCCAAGCGATCATATCCAAGAGGGCGTGAATGGATTTAATTACAAATTTTATCAGGACCGATATTTCTTTTAATTATCTTAATGTATTCCATACAAAGAACGATTCTTTATTACTTACATTTACATTTGTTTTTGGGAATGGTAAAAATAAATATCAAAATAGTCATTGATTAAATGTACTTTACTATACATACAAAATCAACTCGTAGTAAATACATTGGACATGTAAAAATGAAAGTTTAATTACTAGAGGTTAGTTGAATTATTCATTTCTTCTGGGATTCGAGAAGTTGTATGATGTCCACCTAAACTCGGTCCTGTTTCCTATGACATGAAGGTATATCATACCTAATCAAATTATTCAAATTGTCGATAAATCTTAAAGGGTTTTGGACATATCTTTTATGAAATACATTCAAGATTTCTTGCTTATATATATATATATATATATATATATATATATATATATATATATATAATTTTTGTTTCAGAATGGTAGTTTCTACAGAATTGATAAAGATAACATCTTTCTTCATCCAGCTTTTGTTTTCGATAACTTTAATTTATGGTAAAGTATTTAAGTGTAACAACAAAATGATTTGCATCTTCTTAAAGGAGTGTGAAGCCATGTTGTACATTTAAAAATATCTGACATGTAAAAGGATATTTCTATGTAATAATGCATATGCAGACCTAAACTGGACTATGCGCACTAATACAAATTAAGTGTCAAAGACTATACACTCTCCCCCATTCTGAGTAAATGAACTCTCTCCCTCTGCGAAATCTCTCTTTATCTGTCCCTCTCTCTCACACACCCCCAACAACAAGAAAAAACCAACATCGCTGTCGGTAAATATAATTAATTGCAATTCATATGATTTACAAATTAGATATTCGACTTCTAGCTACGTAGAATCTACTTGCATTTGATTAGGACTATCTATCATTCAACCAGGCTAAACAATCAAAATATAGGTGATCATTTCGATCGGTGTGTGGTTGTCTGCACAAGAGTGCTAATCATGCTTTGTTATTTAGCGCTTTGACACAGGAAGTTAACATGGCTCGGGATTTGCAGATTCCTTGCACTCCCCCTTCACTTTTAATTTTAAAAAATGTGGGTTTTTTCCTGTTTTTTTTACAAGTTTCAAAACCCGGCCATTTGTTCAAATACATGTAATGAAATAAGCGGTATTTCGATTTACTGTCTACAGGGTTATTTACGACCCTGTTATTTTCGCCCTTCTCTACTTTCCAACAGTTTGGCCTTGTCTCAAATTCGCCCAGACATATTTGTGTTTTAAGAGACATTAAAGTTCATGAAGTCTTAATTTAACCTTCTGACACCAGGGGATGCACAAGGGAGGAAAGGGAAGACACACGGTGCGATGTGCGATATGGAAAAACTTTGTGTTTTTATACGGAATGGGGTTTTCAGTCAGAATCATGCTTGTAACTCAACTATTCAAAAATTATCCATCTGTAAAATGCATCTTAAACAGCATTTATTTTTATCTTTACATTTAATTTGTACTAATATATTCTGAAATTAATCTGAATCATTAAACGATGTCATTGAAAAACCGTAGATAAATAATAAAGGATACATTAATCTTAAGAAATTGTTTTAAACACTGTTTATACTTTTTTCACTGTTATAAACGTGTATCTGAGAGTGTATCTTAAATGATAACAAAAGAAACGTTGGATAAGGGATAAAGAATACCAAGAAAATTGAAAGGGACATACAAACAATAAGACAGAAACATTTTAAAACAAATTTCATGCTGACAATTCGATTGTTTTCACCCAACCCAACCCAACCCCCCCCCCCCCCCCCCAAAAAAACAAAACAAAACAAAACAAAACAAAACAAAAACAAAAAAACAAAAAAAACCCAACAAACAAAAAACAGTTTATTAAATAAATAAAGAAAAAGAAACCAAATACATTTTTCAAAGTTTCCATTTTGGTCATTATGTTGCTTCTGAGCATATCTACAGCAATTTTTATACAAACTATATGTATCAATGATTATCGTGTGATTGCTTTAGGTCAATGTAACATTCCAAATTGTGACAGTTGTTCGTCCAGCGACTTGACATGTACCCGATGTGTCAGTGGTTTTTACCCATACTTCGCCACGTGCACGGCTTGTAGCAAGGGTTGTGTTAATGTAACATCCGGGCCCACGTGTGACTCAACTTCCGGTATCTGTGCCAGAGGGTGCACGCCTGGCTGGATCGGTGAAAAGTGCGATAGATGTGACAGCAACTATTACAAGGCAGGAGACACGTGCTACAAGTGTAGTGATCACTGCGCGAGTTCGTGCGACGGGACGACAGGAAGCTGTTTTGGAGGGTGTCGGGAAGGGTACTGGGGAACTCGCTGCGAAAATGCGTGTAGTCCGTTTTGCCAAGAAAACGCGTGTTTTCACACCAACGGCACGTGCATAAATGAATGCATCAATGGGTTTTACGGTCTTCCGTGTGAGACGCCATGTGGAGCGTGCCCCTGTGATAGGACGCAGGGCACCTGTGTCGGTGCATGTTCAGTGGGATTTTATGGCGAGCAGTGCGACATACGATGTCAAGAGACATGTTTAGAAAACAGATGTCAACGTCAAAGTGGAAACTGTGTATTAGACTGTCCTATCGGATTTTATGGTGACTTTTGTTCTAAAAACTGTAGCACGGGCTGCGACGGAGTTTGCAACCGAGACACGGGTATCTGCTCCACGGGGTGTAAACCGGGGTTTTATGGCGACATCTGTAATAATTCTTGCAATGTAAACTGTAAAACTGGATCATGTGACAGATTCAGTGGTCACTGTGTCGGGGATTGTCGAGATGGATATTTTGGTGATAAATGTTCCGAGTTATGTGTATGTTCTAAGAATGGGAATTCTGATCAAACGACCGATTTTAGTCCAGGTAAGAAATTGCCAATTTCCAATACTTTAATAAGTTTTTTTGTGATGCGCCACCATTTTGTGAACTGATTTTAATTAGATTGCGACCAATGATGTATACAGATTCGAAACTTTTACTACTAGTAATCTAATACATCGAATAATCAAGTTTGTGTTGATATAACACATAATAGGTCATGTAGGCATTTTCATATAAACGTGCACTTGAACATGCGTTGTTTTTTTTTTCAAAAGTACAATGAAATGTGTTTGAAACAGATGTGATTAACTTAACAATCATAATTTTATAAGGATTTTTTTAAGGGAATCCCACAACAAACAGGTTTAGTCCAGGTAAGAAATCGATTTTAACATTGTTTTTAATACATAAATGTATGTACTGCCGTGGATTGTTTTTAATATTAAAACCAATGACATGAACATTCTTAAGTCAATATTGCACTAACTCTATCGTTAACCTTCCTCATAACAAAAAACTGGGCTTAAACAAAAAAGGAAAACTTTTCAAGTTTTCCTTAAAATAAAGAATGTAGAGATAATATTGCTATAGGTCTAATGTCACACATGAGTTGATTAATATTTTTATGAATAGATAAACAGAAAAAAAAAATAATAAAAAATGATAAACTTTAACTGCCGAATATAGGTTATTAATTATATTTTGCAATAAAATTATTAGTAACTGACCAAAAAATGTGAGTTTCAGATATCTACATAGAACCTCATTCATGCTGTGATATCATTCCTATTGTTATCGGTGGTGTTGTGGCAGTTGTTATCGTGTTACTAGGAAGCATTGCTAACTACGTCATCTGGAAAAGAAATAATGGTAAGAAAAGTTCTTGCGTTATTTTTTTTTAAATGAATTTCATGCATGACACTGTACCTTATGATCATTGATCTGATTAAAAGAAAATATACTTACTTAGTAAGAATTAAGCAAATGCTATGCTATTTTATGTACTTTATTACATATGTTATGTGATTTTGTTGCAGTGGAAACTATAGGGAAAAGGTAAACTGTTTCTGTTACCTAATCATTTATTAAATGACCAGCTTTGATTGTCCTTTTTTGTTCAAAAAATGTGTACCTTGTTTTGGAAGAGTTTATATTCTGGTATGATATATTTCATTACGAACACCTTTTTTTGTAGAAACAATAACAGAGGAACAGGTAACTTTATTGTGGTTTGGGATAGTTTTTCCTTTATTTAAATAGCTAAATAGAACATATTCTAAACAAGGAATGTAAAAAGTTCCTTGAAGATATAGTAAGTATTGAGTTTCGTTTTCTTACAAACAATTTCTGTTGATAACAGTTGCAACCATAGATACCACGAGATACTACTCCGAGATTCAAGAAGTGGACAAACCCAACAATTACGAGGATTTAAAAATATACACCGAGATATAAGTTGCCGAACTGATATACATCCAACGCGTTTTTTTTTTATTTTCATAAGTAAGATACAAAACATTTTAATTATAATTTGACAGATCAATTTTGCTATCGATAAAAAAAGCTTTTCATATTTGATGTGTTTAACGTTGTTTAACTGTTTTGATACATGGCATCACATATTTTTGCATGAATGTTTTAATGTATCACATTTGTATTTTAATGAGTTTAATGAATCTTTATTTGCTTAAAAATCGCATACTCAGTATATTTAACTGATGTTTGCTTCTCTATTTCATGTCTATATATAAATTGTTTTGCATAAACAGCTGTGTTTGGACGTTATTAAGATGTACAAAGAAATGAGTAAACTATTTTTTTAAAATATTGTTTGTTATTTAAATGATTGACGCATTACCAATCGTTGTCAAAATAATAAGTAACAATGAGCTTGGAATGAAGGAAATCGATAGCTCGTACATGTAGTACAATAGAGTATTGGCATATAAAGAGGATCGAACAAGATTAGTTAACATGTCAAACTGTATGGCATGATCACGTGACACTTTTGGCTCAGTTCAGTAACATAACGAAGATGAAACGAGTAAACGTTAGATTAAGAACATCAATCTATACCAGCTGAGTGAATTTTTCTTTTGTATCAGATATCAAATAGTGCACTGAGGAACATGCTTCTCTTCTTAAATGGATATAGTCCACTACTGCATATTCCATCGACGGTAATGTTAACATTAGGGCTCAACACTCCGGCCCTAATTTTTGCTTAGCAACAAGGGGTCCAAGTTACAATGTAACGCAATATGACGTCTCCAGCCCCTCCATCATCAGCAACCACCTCATATGAATGGAAGTTTCTGAGAGTACTATGTTTGGTTCTCTTTTCTGCGGCTCAACATTCCATGTGGCTTGGGAGGGCCAATTACACATTAATGTGTACACTGTTCCTCGGGAAAGGGGGTGGGGGGGGGGGAATGAAGAGAATCTGTTATGATTGATTTAATCCTTTCTGAATTTAAATTGTTATTTGTAAAACTTCAAATAATATATTTACATCATTGACTGGGAAGTAAATGTGTAAAGTGTTTTAATCTGTTTTAATGAAATTATTAATTTGAAAAATTACAAAAGTATCTTTCTTCATTTAAGTCAGTGTTGTGATTATTATGAATTTGAAGTACATGTAGTACATAATTAATTTGTTCATACCAAGTAGCTCTCAGAAGACAGGCCAGCAAAGCAGGTATCACTATCCGACTTAGAACTTAATGACTTGTTCAGGCTCTGAATAGCTGTGTTTCGCGGAACTTCGTTTTGTGTTTCTTTCCGCGAGCCTTGTCGAGGTAATAGGAACAGTGACTTGGATAAAAGAATATATTACACCAACAAATATACTATAGGACGCCAATAATTTTACGCATGGAAAAAACTCCCTTGAAGATTTACAAACAAAAATTTGTTTAAAGATATTTATATTAATTTATGAAAAATCGAACCGCTTGAACTGCTTCACATTTATAACTTAACACTTTTTAACTGAATTATTGTGTTACTCTTTTGTTCTAAGTCAATCAACTGCCTAGAGCTACGAAATGTTAAATGATGACGTCATGTGACGTAAGATTATACAGAGTTACTTAAAACAAGAGGCCCATGGGCCACATCGCTCACCTGAGGAACAATAGGTATGATAAAATCAGCTTAATGGAGTCATAATACAAACAATCTGGACAATGTACAATAATACATGTAGATCCTGTATAAAAAAATCCATTTTTCTCCCTGGATATTCTTATGTTTATAATCATTAGTCTCTTTTCTAACAGGATGATTTTAAAGTCATATCACATGTTGAGTATTGCAGTTCTCAAAAAGATCCTAAACAATTGTTTATATATGGATAAAAAAAGTTACATCAAACTCTGAACCTTCTTGTGAGGCCGAAGAATTGTCCTGGAGCCAAAGTCTTAACAATTATAAAGAATCATCTGGCTGATTAGTTTCTGAAAAGAAGATTTTAAAGATTTACTCTATATTCCTATGTAAAACTTCGACCCCCATTGTGGCCCCACCCTACCACCGGGAGTCATTATTTTCACAACTTTGAATCTACACTACCTTAGGATGCTTCCACACAAGTTTCAGCTTTCCTGGCTGATTAGTTTCTGAGAAGAAGATTTTTAAAGATTTACTCTATATACTCCTATGTAAAACTTCGACCCCCCATTGTGGCCCCACCCTACCCCCAGGGGTCATGATTTTCACAACTTTGAATCTACACTTCTTGAGGATGCTTCCACACAAGTTTCAGCTTTCCTGGCTGATTAGTTTCTGAGAAGAAGATTTTTCAAGATTTACTCTATATATTCCTATGTAAAACTTCGACCCCCCCCATTGTGGCCCCACCCTACCCCCGGGGGTCATGAATTTCACAACTTTGAATCTACACTACCTGAGGATACTTCCACATAAGTTTCAGCTTTCCTGGCTTTCTGGTTCTTGAGAAGAAGATTTTTGAAAATATCTCGAAATTTTTCATTAATTTCTAATTATCTCCCCTTGAAAACGGGTGTGACCCTTAATTTTCACAACTTTGAATCCCCTTTGCCTAAGGATGATTTGTGCCAAGTTTGGTTGAAATTGGCCCAGTAGTTCTTGAGAAGATGTTGAAAATGTGAAAAGTTTACGGACAGACGGACGGACAGACGGACGGACAGACGGACGGACAGACGGACGACAGACAAAATGTGATCAGAATAGCTCACTTGAGCTTTCAGCTCAGGTGAGCTAAAAATTTATTGCATAGGTGATACCCACCGTATATTGAGTTAAACATGTGATAAATGAATAAAAGTTCACCGTTTTAAATTAACAAGCTTATCTTTTAAAAAAATTGGTGAGCTAGCGCTGTAGCCATCAAATATCCTAGAAGCAGATTTTTAAAACATTGGTTCAAATTTCTGAACTAATTAATTAACAATTAGAAGGCACAGTGGTGTATTCGAATTGTGCTGGAGTGGGGTCTGTATTTAGAATTGTGAATCTAGAGTGAGCTTCACATCGGCAATGGCATAGCTCATTGACTATGCCCTAACCATTATATATCTATTATTACTTCAATTTCGAGGTGAAAGTTTTCAAGAACCATTGTTAGTGTTTTGTAGCAATCGTATCTTCTCGGGCCTTTCCGGCAAGCACGAAAAACATATATCTGAAGTTTGTTTTCCGAGCTTAAACTAGGTAAAACTAGCTATTTTTTATATTATTTAAAATAACTTTGCATTATAAGACTTCAGCTACTGTTACTTTTTGACATTTAAAATAAAACACAAAATTTCATGTAAAGATGATCAAACGAAATTAATATGGTACAGTTTATCTACAGTAGTAGATTTTTCCCAGAATCCTACCATGGAGTCGAGCATACGAATTTCAGTGAAAAAGACCACCGTAGTTGCTAGCGCTCAAGGTAGCAATTAGGCACTGATGATGTTGCCTTCATTTATTGGCAGTTGTAATCGATACTCTCCTTTGAAATTAATCAAAATGTATAGCCAATGGGCCTTTATCTGGCCTTTCACTAAAGAGTAATAAATGCTCTTTATACTATAGCTAATAAAGAACATTTTTGAATGATCAAAGCCAGAAGACCCACTGAAGACTGATTCTGAATTTCTAAACGCCTCTTTAATTGTTTGAACCCGAAATGCAATCTATAAAGCCTGTGCTAAATTGTTTGATTCTATCAATGTAAGATTCATGAGGTATCCAGGTCATCCGAACCAATCCATAATCTTTCAACGAATAACTCAGTCGAACAATATATAAATGAATATATATTTAATATATAAACGACAGTCCTTTCTTTTTAGTTGAAAAAATATGAATTAATAATTTACAGAAAGGAGGTGATTAACAAACCAATCAAGAGAACCCGATGCAGCTCGATGCGTTTCGATTTATCATCTAAAGAAATACTTCGTACAACACATAATCTGAAGTTTGATAGAGAGAACAAATGATATATCGTTCTTAACTCCTAAGTATTAAAATACCAATCAATCATCCAACAGTATCTAGTGAAAAAAAGGGAACAACATGAAATTTCGGAATATAATGGATATTCAGCGTATTTTAGTAACATATGTTTGTCTATCAAATGCATTAGAAAGTACCAAAGAGTTCGGGAAAAAGTTACCACTAGTTCCTTTTATGGTACAAGACAATTTTGGAATGCAGATGTGCCTCAAAGAATGTGAAGCATTTTCTTTGTGTTCCTCTATTAACTTTCATCGTAAACGTTTTGTGTGCGAGTTGAACAGCCATACGAAGGATGAAAATATTTCTTTGATCAACGATCAAGATTATGTTTACCTCGAAATATCGCATCCGGTATGTAGTTTCTATTTCATTAAATTCATAATGTGATTAAAAACGTTTCATTCGAGATAAGGCATTCCCTTTTTTGCAACAGATAAATATATCTAACCTATTTTATGATGTCTCACGTCTATGCAATGTTTTTCAGTTACTATACCCCCGCGGACAAAGGCGGGGGGGGGGGGTATATGAATCGCCTTGTCCGTCCGTTCGTCTGTGTCCGTACGATATCTTTCGGATTGAAAAACATTGGAAGTTCTTAATTTACGCAAATATTGCTTATTAACTAAGGGTATGTTGACCCAAGGTCATTCGGGCAAGGTCAAGGTCACTGGCAGAATAACTACAAAATTTGTGTCCGGTCAAAATCTTTCTTTTGAAGAATGTTGAATGTTCTTACTTCACACAAAGATTGCTTTTAAACCAAGCGTGTGTCATGACCGTGACCCAAGGTCATTTGGGTAGAGTCAAGGTCACTTTCAGAAAAGTGCAAAATTCATGTTCAGTCCATATTTTTCTTATGGACTAATATTTGAAGTACTTTATTCACAAAACGATTGCTTGTAACCTAAGGGTGTGTCATGACCTTGACTCACGGTCAATTAAGGAAGTGCAAGATCATTGTTTAAAAATTTCTTAAATCCTCTCTGTGTTATATCTTGCATTAATGGTAAAAATTGGAAGCTCAAATTTGACACAAAGGTTGCTTGTCTAAGGCCACATAAAATTATTTTCTAGATTCTCATCCCCGTTTCTCTGAAAATGGCCTGCCCGATGTATTTTTTTTAAATGGTTTGGGAAAAACAACTCGGAAAAAAAATAGGGTTCAGTATACCAATAATTCAAAATGTCCATTTTAAATGGCTACTTAACATGTGAATTTTCGTTTGATTTGAATCATGTTTGTTATCATAAGGATGTAAATGTCCTCATGCATTAACAGTTACATGTAACTTGAAATAAAATGGAATTTAAAGATTAGATATTGGTTTGTGTACTCATATTAGCATTAACAGTTTTAAAAAAAAAAGACCAATTGTTATTTATAGAAAGTGGACGGTGAAATAGAATCATCCAATATTTTCTATTATAGAAAAATACATGAGTTATGCATTTTTCTTAGCCGGGGGGGGGGGGGGGGGGGGGGTATCAATTGTGAGCTTGATCACAGTACGTCTTGTGTAAAAGATAGATTTAAATCTCTTTGTAAATGCAATAAAAATGTTAAAAACACACAAACAAACAAAAACACACACACAAATCAAAAGCAAAAAGTACGACAAGATGATACAATATCTAAATATAATACCTTTGGTTGTATTCTTTCTAGTTGTTTTTTTTTTCGGAGTGGGGTTACCGCTTAATCAAGGACATCCTCAAATAGCAAAAATATTCGTATATTCATATGTACATTTTTAATGCCCTAAAAAATCCACACAAACCTGTTTAAAGTTCATTTCCTCTAAATACCGTCATTTTGCGACATTATATCATAAAAACTACATATTTGGTTTTTTTTTTTTTACAAAAAAGATTAACTGATGCATGTTTAATGTGTCAGCATTTATATATACAATTGATGGAAATGTTAAATTTGATGTAATAAGATCAGTGAACAAGAGTTTTCAAGTAAAAGGGATGTTCATCATACTGTGCACGTGTGTATTCCTGATTTAAAAATAGATTATCCATTTTTGAAAAGTGGAAAAGGGGGGGGGGGGTCATCGCTACAGAGCAGACACATAGCATGAGGGGGAGGGGGGTGCCCCTCCCCCCCCCCCCCCACACACACACAATTTTTCTCGCAGCTACTGATTATTTAAAATTTACATATAAAAAATTGAATTTCCATTGAGTTGGGCCCCCACTTTTTTGGGAGCATGTAAAAAATTGATATTAAAATAAGGAAATTAGGATTGAAATTGAAGTTATATAGTACGCCAGGCACATTAAGACTACATAAAACAATTGCTAGTCAAGTGTGTTAATTTGATAGATTTCTTCCAAAACATTCGATCCAAAGTGTGATATATGTAGTTCATTTGGCCACCTCCCCATGAATCTGTCTTAATGGATGAGTTCATTCAAACCATCGGATCGAGATCTCAGCCGTTGCGTGAATAGTAAAGCAGGACTTCGCGCCAAAATGTCTCGTTTAAAGTTTCTGCGCGCCGATAAGTGGCCGAGCCCAAATTGTGATCACAGAAGACTACTCCAGGGCACACCATGCGTACATATCACAGGCACGTAGCATCGGGCTGGGGAATGGTAGCTGTTTCCCCCTATGTTTGCAGCAGTTACTTTTTCTAACTTTATATATAACAAGTGCACCGCAAAGCGGAGCATCCCCTCGCGACATGACTCGTTGTAGGGGGAAATGCATTAATTAGGAAAATACATGTATATTTATCAGATCAAAATTTATCAAATCAAAAAAAATATGATAGAAGTATTACTAAAAACCACTTTAAATTCATAATTTCTATTTTATCCTAATTCCCAAGCTTTGTGGTGTATAAATTGGGGGAGGGGGTTACATGTACGTGGTTGCACAATCTTCCTATTCCTAGCAGAAATTCAATAACATGTACACATATGCTTTTAAGTTAAATAATATAGATTCATTAAGTGGCATTCATTTTGATATAAACATACATTAACGATCCGTATACATGTATATTATGAAATGAAGCTGAAGATCTAGCGATCTGTAGTCTGCTCTGATGGACAATTCTAGTAGCTTGTGGTATGTCAACCCATAGTTGATAGGCAGTTATTATTGATATGAAACAATCTTCGCGTGATAAGTGTGCTATATCTGTCAAGGTATCCTCCGAATTTTGGACTAGTTCTATTGTAAGTCATACGGGTAAATTTGTCCGAAAGTCACCTGCTTGTTTCGATGTCAATCGGATGACTTTAATTTTTTGCCCGCTTCAACTTTTACCTGTGGCAATCTTCTAACCCTTCAATACTACAAAACGTTTGCTTTTTTTACCTTTACTAGATTAAAATCCCAAATATATCAAGTTGTTGATTTGAACTGCACACAGAAGCGATTTTTTTAAAGTCGTACATAAAATTACCGGAAATGCCTATTGTCAAGTCGTACATAGAATTCATGTTTTTAACTTTGCTTTTTTACGATAATTAAAAAAAACATTAAATCAGTTGACTTGGAAGTCGATAGGGTTTATCTTTTTATCATGCGAAAGAAGTGCACAAAAGTTGAATGAATATTCATTGGAGGGTTTTCTGGGAATTTTGCTAAAAAGCTGACAATGGACACACACACATGCACAGCAGCATACCTATATCCCCCTCGCAAGAAGTTGCGCGGGGGATAATAAATGGAAATATCATGGATTTGCCCCTCTTCCCATTTTTCAGAAAATCTAACAAATGAAACCGAAAATAAGGATAAAATGTGATTCTAACACGCAAACCACGACCAATAGATTCCAGTAAGAAATGTCCTCTTTTAAAGAAGTTCGTTCGGTTGCTTTTTGGTAACCATTTTTGGTAACTTTAAATCTATAAATTCTGCTCCATATATTAATCCGAAAATCTATAATTTTTTAAAACTACCTTTCCTTTTTTAAAATCTTAGAGCAACAGAACATGTGGAACTGGTGTGACCTGTAATCTACAATCCAAGTGTATCCGTACAACGTTCGATCAGTTTGTGTGTATGCCTATCTGTGAGTATCGTATATTGCAGATCTTTTTCAGCATATAGAATGCAAAAAGATTCTTTGAATTTTAAATTGATATATTTCTAAACTAAACACATGCACATAATTGCAAAGGAACATATCTAGATTTTGTTTGCAAATTTTGATAATACTGTCAGCTTTAATGTGGCTGACCAGAGTAATAATATATTTAACTAGATACGACCTCGTTACGAGTAACGAGTAGGTCTTCCGTCCGATTTGTTTTTTATTTCAAATGATACCATGTAATAACGATACAATTTCAAAATAAACACCCCCCCCCCCCCAAAAAAAAATAATTTTCTAAGGCAATGAATACAAATCCCTAATTACGTCAAATATGGGCCTGACGATGACTTTTTCAAACCGATAATGTAGTGTTCAACAACTTTGATTCTATAGTGCATAACAAAATATTTATCGTTTTCAAGTTATTCGTAATAGATTTTACGAGTCTCTTGGTCCCTAATTAAAGGGACCAGCCCCTTTTTCTTGATTTTATTGGAAAGAACTTTTGGTTCTCTACCACTTTTGTTATATATTGTTTAACAAAATATGAACTGATAAAAAGATACAGATCAAAACGTATGAAAATTTTGAATGAAAATTCGTACTCATTTTTCGTGCCTAGGCGAGCTCACAGAAATGGCGCCACTGGCGTCAAACAATATAATAGTGCACAACTTCAAACTATAGACTACCTAGCCTGAAAATTTCGTATTCATATCTCTATTAGTTTCTGAGATCAGCTCTGCACAAAATAGGTCGTACAAAATAGAAAATCCGCCGTAACTCGGTACCGGAAGTGACGATTTCAAAATTTCAAAAAACGTCTAGAATTATGACCTCTGGCAATCATCTATGAAAAAATGGTCAAAATCGGCCGAAAAGTTTCTGAGAAATCGCGTGCACAAAATTTGTGGAAAAAAATAATAAGAAGAATTAAGGGGCCAGCCCCTATTTCTTGATTTTGTTGAAAAGAACTTTTGATTATCTACCACTTTTGTTATATATGTTTTAACAAAATATCAACTCATAAAAAGATACAGATCAAAACGTATGAAAAATTTGATTCGAAATTCGTACCCAATTTTCGAGCCTATGCGAGCTCATAGAAATGGCGCCACTGGCGCCAAAAAACTACATTGTGCACAACTTCAACCTATAGTCTACCTATCCTGAAAATTTCATATTCCTATCTCTGATAGTCTCTGAGTTTATGTCTGCACAAAATTAGTCGTAAAAACTTACAAAATCGGCCGTAAATCGGAACCGGAAGTGCCGATTTCAAAATTTAAAAAAACTTCTAGAATTATGACCACTGGCAATCATCTGAGAAAAAATGGTCGAAATCGGCCGAATAGTTTTCGAGAAATCGCGTGCACAAAATTTTGGGAAAAAAATAATAATAATAAGAAACAGTACGAAAACTATAAGGTCTTCCGTTGGAAACGGAAGACCTTAACTAGATACGATCTCGTTACGAGTAACGAGGAGGTCTTCCGTTCAATTTTTCGAACGATACCATTAAAATATCAATGAAGTTTCAGAATTTCCACTCACATTTAAACATACAGCACATTAAAGATTTAAGGTTTTACTCCCCTAAAAATTCCTAATTACGTCATTAATGGGTGTGGCAATGAGTTTTACAAACTGATATTGTTACGATCAACAACTTTGCTTCTATAATGCATTACAAAATCTTCATCGTTTTTAAGTTATTTGTAATAGAGTTTTCGAGTGCTTTGGCCCCTAATTTAAGGGGTCAGCCCTTTTTTTTATTTCTTTAAAAAGGTCTTAAGAATACTTACATTTTTTGTTCTTACACCCATCTAAAATTGTTGATTATTTTTGAGATACAAATGATTGAATATTTTAGGGGCCAGCCCATTAGATTCCTAATGGGGACAGAAATTCGTTTTTTGATAACTGGAATCGATTTAAATCATTAATTCAACCATTTTCTCTTCTATGATGTCTAACAAAATATGTCTACTTTTCTAGTTATATTGCGTCAAAGTTTAAGTACTATGGCCCCTAAAACTCCCTAATTACGCAATAAATGGGCGTGGCAATGGTTTTTTCTAATAGATATTGGTACGATCAACAACTTTGCTTCTATAATGCATTACAAAATCTTTATCTTTTTTAAGTTATTTGTACTAGAGTTTAAGAGTGCCTTAGCCCTTAAATAAAGGGGCCAGCCCCTTTCTCTGGATTTTGTTGGAAAGAACTATTGATTTTCTACCACTTTTGTTATATATGTCTTAACAAAATATCAACTGATAAAAAGATATAAATCAAAACGTGTGAAAATTTTGAATGAAAATTCGTACCCAATTTTCGTGCCTAGGCGAGCTCCAAGAAATAGCGCCACTAGCGCAAAACAACACAATAGTGCACAACTTCAAACTATAGACTACTTATCCTGAAAATTTCATAGTCATATCTCTGATAGTTTCTGAGATCAACTCTGCACAAAAAGGGTCGTAAAAATGTGCAAAATGGCCGATAAATCGGTACCGGAAGTGACGACAGGAAAAATCTCAAAAATGTATGAAGTTTATATCAAGTCTCATCTTCTGTGAAAAAATGGTTAAAATCGGTCGAACAGTTTTCGAGAAATCGCGTGCACAAAATTTGTGGAAAAAAATAATAATAATAAGAAATCGTACGAAAACTATAAGGTCTTCCGTTGGAAACGGAAGACCTTAAACAGTACGAAAACAATAAGGTCTTCCGTTGGAAACGGAAGACCTTAATAGGCTTATTCATTATCTGTTTTATTTATTTCACATTTAAAAGTCCGATATAAGCTTTAAATAAATTGAGATTGTTTTTGTATTCATTTAGAGGTAAATTTAAAAATATATATGCAATTTTGCGATAATAAGGTCTTTAAGAGCTAAACAATTGCAAACGCATAATATTTTTCTTTCTAATAATTCATGATAAATGGAGTCAAGGACATGTGATCATTGTTCGGATAAAAATGTTTTTATTACCATAATAGGCAAATAAACCTTACTGTTTACCAAAGTAATATAGACCACAATTGGACTTGTCAGGGATTCTCATGATTGCATTTTAAGCTTTATTTTGAAGTCTTACCTTAATCTGCGATTTCACTGTCTGTTCTTCCCGCTTTTATTATTTGATATCTGCAAACTTTAATTTAAAAAATGATGTGTGGTTGAATACAAACATCATTATTAAATCACCCTCCCCCAAAACGAAAAATAAACAAAAAGCTATAATTTTACATGGACAGTTCATATCTTTGACATTAACCCTGACAAAGGGTCAAGGAATGTCATAATTTTCCTGGACACCATGAAATTGCATATTTTTCCTCAATGGTGTTGAAGACGAGAAGAACTTACATTTTTTGGGTAGTTTTGTCTCCTCCACATTTCGCAAAAAAATTGCTTCTTATCAAAGAGATAATGAGACTTAAAATCGTAACAATTGGCTTCTCAGTTTTCAAAAATTAAGATTTAAATAATGCAAGAGGTTACCGGTCGCCGCATGGCGTCAGACGGATATACACGTTACCAGAAAGACGCAGGGAACATAATAAAATTTGTTATTAATCAATATACATGTAATTCATGTTTATGTTTATCATGATAATATCTAGGTCAAGTTCGATATTGGGTACGATATGCCTAAGATTAAGCTTAAAATGGTTCTAACGACCCACGGGTATATTGTTTCCGTTCTCGGGTCATATCTCGCGGACCCAAGGAACAATGATGCTAGTATTCTCAACCATATCATACAAAGGATGTCGAGGAAATGACAAATTGGCTTAGAGAAAGAGACACCTTGATCGTGGATCGTGGTTTCCGAGACAGCTAAGATTTTTGCTGATATAGGAATTAGGATGGAGATGCCATGTTTTTTAGCGAGAGGTTGTAAATAGCATAGCACGGAAGAATCAAACAGCTCCAGATTAGGTACTAAGGTATGAGAAGGCTTGATATTTCTAAAGGAATAGTTTTTATGAAATATGACTAATCATCTCGGATTTTTTTTCACCGAATACTTAGTATGGTCAAATACTTGCAGGCGCGCTGGGTGGTAGAATCAGCGAATGGCAGGTTGATAAGGTGGGTTACCTTGATAGCACAGATACATTATGTTGGCGATTATGTTAGGATCATATCCGAAATATGTTACAAGTACAGCCCGCCCCTTAGCCCTGGACACACAGACGAGGATGTTGCCTTTGCAGCGAAGATGGTGTATTTATCTCGCCAACCGAACGAACTTCGGAATTGGATTGAAACCAAGGGAATCGACCGAACATTTACATGGACAAAATTTGACGCCTCAGGTGTGGCTCCATAGTTCCCTCAACTCTCTGAAGAAGAAATTCGTGAGATAACTCTTGGAATTTATCAGGTAAAAATGGCCAGGTGCAATACTAATGAACATATTAATGAAGACGGAAACTACGAGATTCATGTAAATGAAGATGTTGAAAATGTCAGTGCACGCATTCAGAGTCGCCACGTTTCTTCAAAAAAATACCACTGTTGGATTCAATACGGAGAAGGAGTGGCGCAGGCGTGGTATTGTAAATGCAAAGCAGGATATTGCGTGATAGGTTCCTGTCAGGCTGTGCCTATATTACCAGCGTGGTATGGTACTTCTCGTATGCAAGACATTAAGAGACGCCCGTGCTTGGCGTGCAGGACTGGGCCGTGGATTTGAAAGACGCCGCCCGTGTGATTGATGAAACAGACAGTGATGTCCTTGTTCGTCAAAGTACATTACTCTACTTAGGGGTTCATGTTTGTAGTGTCCCTATGATTATTAAACAGTGATTACATATGTTTTACATGAATATGTATTAACTCTTAGAGCTCTCTCTCTTTCTCTTTATCTCTTTTTCCAGGTAAAAACTTGTTATATATTTTTCACCTTGTTTTATCAATTATTCAATATAATGTATTGAATCGATTATCAATATTCGAACATGATGGTTTTTTTTTGTATATTCTTATTAGTCCCCTACCGGTTTTCATCGGAGGGGACTATAGCTTTCCTCTGCGTCCGTCAGTCTGTCTGTCTATACCACTTCAGTTTTCCACACTTTTTTTCTTTATGCGTTCGAGGAATAATATGAAATTTGCTGAACAGCTTCAAAATGTCAAACTACAGATCAAGTTAACACTTTTGTAGCGTCTGGTTGACATTTTTTCGAGAAAATTAATTTTTTATATTCCAATTTCTTTAATGTTCGGGCTTGTTATCGGGCTCGGTGTGTATCAAATACACGAGGAAAGTATGTTGTCGGTAATAATATCGTGCATTTCTTGGACCATTCCTTTTAGTGTTTCTTACAAACAAATAAGTTCTGTAAAATAGTGTCAACCATTGTGTTGTAAATTTAATCGACAGAGTTTTATGTATTATTACAATCGGGTTCGTTATCGGGTTGGTCTGTTGAGACGGTAAGAAATGATTTTCTGCATAACAGTGCATTGTTTTCACAAATTTCTACAAACCGGTAGGGGACATGCAATACTCTCAGAATGCCTGTTTATTATCTTTCTTTGCTCACTCGGTTGAAATTTCACTTATATATGGTTAAACAGATACATGTATTTGTCTTAAACTTCTTTTAACCAAAAGTAATTAAAACATTTTATTTATGATTATTTGTGTGTTATAAAAATGGACTTGTACATTGCGTTAGTATTTTCAAACATAATGTTTCCTTCACATAATGAAAGAAATGCCAAATTGATAACACCATTTTTGTTGATTATTTATATTAAATTTATAGCTTGAAGCATTGATTGTTTTCTTGAAGTTTTGAAGTTTAATGTATATGTATTTCTTATAGCATTTTAAGTTTACGACAAGATTTGTTTATCAAAAGGAAAAACAATCAACAACAATTCAACCTGCTTTTTTTCATCGCTTGTAAATAAAACAAACTTCAGAAAAATTACAAAGAGGTATAGTGCACTTCATATACGACTTGGCCTCAAATATAGCATTTCGCAAACATTAGACATTTTCAATATTACACAATATTTAGTTTAAATATATTTAAAGAGACGCAAATTACACAATCACTATGCTCTAAGAGTCTTAATCATTAAAATATTCAGGTTTTGTTGGGGATATATATATATATATATATATATATATATATATATATATATATATATATATATATATATATATATATATATATATATAGGAAATTAGTATACTATTAAAAATTAGACATTTGACTATTTGAACCACTTTAAAACCAAAGACATCCGATAAAAAATATGTTCTACACGTATTGTAGTACACGTTTACATTAAATTAGTTTTGGTTTAAAACGGTCTTAATACTGAAAATTAGACAAATTAATGAATTAGTGTATTTTTTAATACAATCATGTATATAGCCATATATAATGAAAATACATCTCCTAAAAACGTTAGATGTATGGTCTAGTGGTAACGCGGATGTCTTTTTGATTTTGTGGTCGCTGGATCGAATCCACTAAGAAATATTTTTTCTCACTTAAATTGAAACATAAACAGAATAGAGAGGTTAAGTTACATGTATCCATTCTTCTGTTATTTAGCTCACCTGAGCTGAAAGCTCAAGTGACCGTGGTTTTACGTTGTTTTAAATTTCGTTTATGCTTTTTAACTTGGGGTGAAATATCGCCTGTATTTTCGAATTTTTACGTATCGAATCAAATAAAGACTTCAGTAAATCAGACAATTAATTGTTATATGCCCAAAATGAGCAAAATCTGATGCACTAACAACATATTATATTATAAATACTATACATTCTATTGGTAATTCGGTACGATCTCTACGTAATGATTTATTATAATGCAACGTGTTTTGTTAAGATGCTGTGCATTTTCAGTTTAAACAGGGATTGTTTTTGCTGCTAGAAATACATAGGTAATATATATATATTATGAGAAAAAAATTGTGCTCTTTCTTAGTTTTAATGCATATTTCTTCTGTTTTAATTGTTTACAGTTTTCCTGTTTTCCCTACAAACCATATTCAGCTGTGTCAAGTTTCGAATTATAAGCAAGATACAGAGCTTTGCTCACAGAACTGAGGCCATGCTTTTGTTTATTCTGAATAGGAAATAACAAGTTTTAAAATCTAAAGTTGAATGTAATTAACTTTTGTGAACAAAAAAATTGATTCAAACCAAGAAGAATTGTGAGTTCTGTATCTTGCTTATAATTCGACGTTTGACGCTGACATTTAAATTTATCACTAGAAATGTCTCACTAAACGTTAAATACTTGTACAGAAAAATTAAAAGGATGATATGCAGTAACAACTTTTTGGGGACCCTCCCTTTACGATGAATCTACGCCAATTCTGTTGGTTTTTCAGACACAATTAAATAAAAACGACCTCTTTTAAACAGTTTAAAAAATTACTGTTACGGGGATATATGTATTATCGCTGTTCTTAAGGGAACATTACAGCGGACAATCATCTTGAATTGTAGCCATTTGTTAATGTTGATTTTGAATAAAGATAAAAATAAAGGGTGGCCCTTAGTAAAAAAGAGCGATAAGCCTGTCAATACATTGTAGTCTGAGGCTCATTGAGGGGAATGGGGGCTAGACCTTAACAGAAATCTTGACAAGCAAAAAAAGAAAGATTTTGAGTATAGCTATGTCTATCTTGGCCCCAAAAAAGGGAGGAGGGGGACCCCCTAGTTTCGACGCCTATGCATTTATTATAAATGTACATGTAATAGCTTTTTAACATATCACATTATAACATTTTACATTCAAGTGTATTCATCGATCAAGTGAGTAAGGTTATAAAACGTCGCACGAGTTCATGCCTGGTAAACAAAAATCTTTTATAATGCGTAAGACCAATCAAATGTTTGAATGTTCTTAATTTGAGCGCCTTGAGGTACAATTTTCTTCTTTCACAATAAATAGCTAGTACAATGTATTTGAAGATGAATATGTACCTATATATATATGCATATTCTCATCTATAATTTGATCTTTTTTTAAAGTGAGGGGGGCAGAACTAAAATAAAGGGAAGTTGAGTTAACCTACCAATAACTTAGTTTTATTTCTGGCATAAGATCTTATTTTTGATAAAAGTGGTATTTCATAAGGATACAATGTCAAAGATTAAGTGTAGGAAAATTAGTGTTAAATTTGGATACAGTTTATTTTATGGGATTCTTTTATTGTTTTTTTTACCGAGGGGCCATATGGCACAATATTACTTATTGCAAACAAAGTTTTTTTTTTTTTTTTTTGGGGGGGGGGGGTATATAGGAATCACCTTGTCCGTCTATCCGTCTGTCTGTCCGTCCGTCTGTCTGTGCAATCGTGTCCGTTCATATCTTTCTCATGGAGAAACATTGGAAGTTCTTACTTCACACAAAGATTGCTTGTGACCTGAGGGTGTGTCATGACCTTGACCAAAGGTCATTTGGGCAAGGTCAAGGTCACTGGCAGAAAAAATGCAAAATTCGTATTCGGTCCATATCTTTCTTATGGAGAAACATTGGAAGTTCTTACTTCACACAAAGATTGCTAATGACCTAAGGGTATGTCATGACCTTGACCCAAGGTCATTTGGGCAGGGTCAAGGTCACTGGCAGAAAAAATGCAAAATTCGTGTCCAGTCCATATCTTTCTTTTGGGGAAACATTGGAAGTTTTTACTTCACACAATGACTGCTTATGACCTAAGGGTGTGTCATGACCTTGATCCAAGGTCATTTGGGCAAGGTCAAGGTCACTGGCAGAAAAAATGCAAAATTCGTGATTGTCCATATCTTCCTAATAGAAGCATTAAATGTTCTAACTTCACACAAAGATTGCTTATGACCTAAGGCTGTGTCATGACCTTTACCCAGGGTCATTTGGGAAAGGTCAAGGTCACTTGCAGAAAAAATGCAAAATTCGTGTCCGGTCCATATCTTTCTTATGGGGAAACATTGGAAGTTTTTACTTCACACAAAGATTGCATATGACCTAAGGCTGTGTCATGACCTTGACCCAAGGTCAATTGAGGAAGTTCAAGGTCATTGTTTTAAAAATGCTAAATTCTGTCTGTGTCATGTCTTGTATTAATGGAAATATTGGAAGCTAAAATTTGACACAAAGCTTGCCTGTCTCAGGCCACATAAAACTTTTTTTTTAGACTCTCATCCCCGTCTCTCTGAAAATGGCCTGCCCCAATGAATTTTTTTTTAGGAAAAAAAAAAGTTGTGGAAAATTTTTTTGTGGAAAAAATCCGGCTCAGTATACCATTAATTCAAAATGTTAAAATATAAAAGGACTAAATCCATGTTTAGCCAAAATCGGCCTAACGTCAAAAGCAATTAAAATTGTATTAAAAATATTCTAAAACATTTTTTCATTCGTTATGTAACTTTTTTTTTGTGTTTAAGGATTCAGAAATTATATTTCTGATGTTTATTTGAAGACACTATAATAGCGAAAAACGCGTGCTTTTTATAGCGTCAAGCATGACGTTACGTCTTTAAAAGAGCCTTTAAGTAAATTACATATTAACTATATTGTTATCTATGAAATTGAATGTATTTGTCATTAAATTGAAGTTAAAGATAAGTTCATTATCAGAATTTAATCGAGAAAGAAACGGAATTGAATTTTTTTTTACCCGAATGGCACACCTTAGTTTCCGTAAAGTCGGCCATTGTGACACGATTTCGCACGGTGACAAACAGGATTGTACAGCGACAAATGCAAAGGATTTCATCGACGCATTTGCAAAGTAAGTGTTATAAAACATATCGATATTCTCTCTGTAACGTAAGGAAATATAAAATAAGAAATATTTGAATTGTTTTTATAAAAAGAGTTAGATCAACGATCGAGTTACATGTAATGTACAACACGCTGCATAGCCGCATGGTATGGTGTGTTGGCAGCGTTTCCATTTCATTGCGGGAAAAAGTTCACTTCACTATAGATTGGTTTATTATTGTTTAATTGCTATTTAAAGTATTATTTATTAACACATATCATGCATTTTTTCATCAGCTGATCTGAGACACTCACACATTTACCCAATTCCAAGAATGTACAAGGATATACATTAAATCCAACTTGAATGCAAAACAAAGAAGAGCTACATGTATTAAAAAAAACAACGACAGCAATAACTATACTCTATTTGTAACATATTTTAAGCTCTAGTGACTACATAGCATATATGTAACTACCATTTTCAACCCAAACAATGACTCATATATTTCAAAAATATATAAAAGAATAATTACATGTAACATATTTAACACAGAAATTAAAATAGCAAATAATGGGTAACAAATATGGTAATCATAAAGTAAATGATTCTTTGTTATGGCACATTGTCAATTAGTTTTAAAATGAGATGACAAAATGATTCAATATTAAACGAACATGATAACAGAACACATCATGCAAAATGCACTGACATTAGTCTATACAGAGGAGATACCCCTATCTAGTGCAAACAATGTTTTCAAGTTATACAAAAATATATATATATACCAGTAATCAGGGTACAATTTATCTGCAGTGAAGATTTTGTAATTGACAAGAAAGTTGCATAATAAAAACTAGGTAGTGTGCTTCCATCATGATTTAGATAGATTGTATATACTTATCAACAACAATAAACATCTTATTTAAATTAATACACAAAAATATCTTTTGACACTGTATTAGAATTTTCTACTAGTATATATGTAAAAAAAAATTATGATATAATTCTCGCTTAAGTCATAATATGTTACAATTGACAAATTGTTGATTACAAAACATTTGTGTGATAATAATGCAACCAGATCTGTATTGTGTTTAAATGAATCAGATAAATGAATATTTCATATTATAAATCAAAAATGTTCATATTTTCAGGATACCAACAGAGTCTGATTAATCACTAGAAGAAGAAAAATGAACTCAGTTACTCCTCTACCTCACTGTCATCACTGTCCTCAGATTCGTCAATGACAGCTGCATCAGTGACAAACTCGGACCAGTCTTGAATAGACGAAATAGCCTCCCTGTTGTGTCTCCCAACAGCGAGAAACCAGATAACGGCGGCGACATGGGAACATACTCCCACAACACGGGCACCCGCTCGACATCTGCAATACCATGCAGTGATATCAGACTCGGAAAACTGGATCCAGAGCAGATACTGTCGGGAAGAAACATGACGACTCTGTAGCTTGACCCTGATAAGGCCATGGAACTCACTGTGAACCAAGATATCCACATCCCCCTCCAAATACTCCTGAATTTAACTTGGACACAACTTCAGTTGATAAACTCCACAGGTCAGATTTCGTATGTCATCTTCGCTGATGTTGGGGAATTCCAAAGAATCAGTAGCCACTTCCCACTTTACAGACTTCTTATCCAGACAGTTTTCTTCAACAAATGTCTTTAAAGAGTTAACTTTTGTTGACAAATACCTCATTTTGCATGCAAGGGCCATGTCTTCATCTTCACTTCCTGTCGACAGAGGCTTGCAGTAACGGTTGGAGAGGGCACACACGATGCGCACATAGTCACCGATAAATGGCACTTGATTGGTTGGAAGAACATGAGCAAGGTACTTCCATCGCTTTATCCTTGCATTGGCTGCCTCAACAACCCAACGAATCTGAAAAGTTAAGAACAAGCACCACTCATAAAAAGGTAAAAGTGCCTTATTTAAAATTAACAGTGGGTATATTTCTTTACTAAAAGAAAAAAAATTTAAATGATGAAAATCATAAAATCAATGATTTGGAACAGCATTTGTTTATATTTCAGATGAAGACAGATGTAGAATAATTGTATAATGTAATTGTATTGAAGTTTTTCTGACATCATGATTGATGATTGAATTTATGTTGTAGGTCTGGTAATCAAAATATGAAAACAACTAACCTTGGTGACCAGACGAGAGGCATTGGCATCTAAGGTTGTCATCTGCTTCTGCCCTCTGCTCATCAGGCGAGGCATTTCGGCCCTTATTCCCAGCTCCTCGAGCATATCGACTGAATCTCGGAAGCCTCTGTCTACAACAAAAACATCATCTTCATGGAACCAGCCCTTCAGATCTTCTACATTGGTATGAAGCATATGGTTGAGGATAGTGGCATCATTATTCCTAGCTAGGTAGGGTCCAAGAACTGTTAGAAAGTATCCGTCTGTGGATGTGACAACCATGGGTTTAACAAGGGGCCTGCCTTTATGTAAACTATATGATTTCCGTTGAAACTGGAAGTTGTTACTTTTCTGAATATATATATAAGTTCCATCCAAAACAGCAATAGCTTTCTTATTTGTAAAATCACCAAAAAGTTCCTGTGCCAGAGGTCTTGTATGATTTTCTATAATTTCTTCTCTTGTTGTATGTTGTAGTCCAAGATGATGTGGTACAAATGACTTCATGAGTGCTGTACGGACTGATTTTACTGCTCTACAGAGGGAAGACTTTGAAATTCCAAAAATCGTGGCCAGAAGTTGATTTGACATTCCTGATCTCAGTTTCAGAAGAAAGATTCCAAGTGACATCCTTGTGCCTCGGTTTTGTGTGTTTCGAATATCACTGGAAATAAAGGAATGGAGGTCTTCAAAGTTTTCTTTAGAGATACCAGTCAGTGCCATATAATCACTGTTGCTCATGGTAGACAGTTCAAAAGAAAATCTGCTTGTTGAGGTCTGGAGGGCATAATTTCGTATTTTTTGGATCAGTTCCAGCACTGTCGACTTGTTTACAAATGAAGACTCGAATGTCTGTATTTTGGTCAAAACACCAGGTCTAAACTCTCCTTCATCAATGTGGGATGGACAACATCTGCTTCCAGGTGGGATGATGATTTCATGGTGAAGAAAGGCTGAAAATCTAGCTGCTGAAGACACGACAACAAGTTTAGGACCCGGTCGCTTGCAGATTAAGCAGTAAGCATGTGAAGAAGGTGTTCTCTGGAGAGGCAAAGATATAGATGGTGGACTGCACATTCCTGGTTGTAGAGGCTGACACACAGGAAGGGAACTAGACTTCTGCTGGCATGTTTTCTGGTTTCCATGGTAGCGATGTCTGCACTTGTTGCACAAAATGTCATTTGAGTTTGCCTCAACAAGAAAGTTCTTTCTGAGGAAGGGACGGATTGCTGTTGACTCACATTTTTTTCTGTCATTTGGCCTTGTTCTTTTTTTGCAAAGGATGCATGGGAAAATCTTTTTACTCTCTGTTTTCATTTGATCTTCATTCATTTTTATGTTCTGAAAATACAAAACAAAAATGTAGTGATACATAACTTTAATGTTCACTAAAAAATAAAGATATCATTTTATATGTATTGTGAATATTTATGTTTACAACTACTAAGCAAATACTTGCAATGTATCAAGTATAAATTAACTTTATAGAAAAACTCAAATTGACAAACTGTA
Source organism: Magallana hongkongensis (assembly GCA_015776775.1). NCBI lineage: Eukaryota > Metazoa > Mollusca > Bivalvia > Ostreida > Ostreidae > Magallana > Magallana hongkongensis. The sequence continues at coordinate 35,467,356 of CM027469.1, forward strand.
GAATTACAGTGCCCCCCCCCCCCCCCAATGTATTTAATGGAACTGTCAGTCTAATATTTTTTGGAGCTGCAGACCTTCAGTTGTGTTACAAGTGTTGTTTTTGACATGTGATCAATATATTATCATTTACACATATTTTTCTAGATTAACTTTAATTAATTGCTATAATATGATGATAAACTATAATTGCCAAATTATGATGAAAATGGTTTTTTTTTTGGGGGGGGGGTTATAGAAAAAAAGTGTATATTGAAAAAAGGTGTACTCAATAATTTTAAAGAAAAAAAAAAGCGCGCCGAGCGGTGATCGATCCCGGATTGTCGGATTTGCAGTCGAGAACGCTACCTTTACACCATTCAGACTACGGAAGATGTGAGAATAATATGCTGTACAGTACACTAAAAAAAACTTTAAAACAAAACACTTGGCCGTTTTTCCTTCTATTAAGAAAATAATTATGGTTTATACAGGTTGATTTATTTACTAAATATATATTTTCCATTAGCCTATATTGCGTCCTTCATTTTTTATTTCTAAATATAGACGACTAACGTTCACTCTTTGCCTACATGATATCTGCTATACTGGCTCGCCAGTATGCATTTTAGTATCGGCTATCGAATATTGATTGTTTTTAGACCAAATCTTCAGATTAATAATCATTCTTGTATGTTTTTAATTACATGCCTATATAAAAACAGTCTTAAAGGCTGAGTAACGTATACACGGATTGAACAATCTTCTCATCTGTCAAATAGTATCATGCAGACGAACGTTGCGAACAATTTTATTTATTCAAGAAAAAATCAACAGAAATCTACGTATTCAATCAAATTCTTATACATACCTTCAGAGTTCTTCTTTCTTCATTTTCTATAGGTTTTGTTGATCTTTCGTTCGTGTATTTTCAAGATTAATCACGCAAAGTAAAAGTCGCTGTTTGTTTACGTATGCAAATAAGCATGTATGGAATGTCGTGCATGCGCAAAATTTGGTGTTAAAATTGAACACATATACGTTTCATTAACAACACACTGTACCTTTTTATTTTTCAGATTAGATGACAATTACACAATGTGTTTGATTCTTGTGGTTTTTATATTTTTAAAACAAAAAGGTGTGAAAAAACGTGCAATACTATCAAAAAATAAGTAAATCCGGATTGCTCCTCTTCTTGTTTACATTTTAATTTTCATCAACAGCACACCCTCTGATCCAAAAACTTTCACTTTGAATATCTTTTTTTATTGATACAATTTCATAATTTAAAAACAGTTTTTAGATCAGAGGGTGTGCTGTTGTTGAAAAACACCACCAAAGAACGAAAATGCTGTGATTTTACCCCAAAACCGATCCGGAACCGGTTTTGTCATTTACATATTTTTGCAAGCAGACGTTTTGGCGGGGAAATTCTGGCATGTCAAAATAGTATCAGGTCTAGACTAACACATAACACCAATTTTATTTCATTTTGACCTAGTTTAATTTTTGACATATCACAGGGCCATTTATAGCTAAACATGGATTTTGTCCTTTTTCTTAGCGGGGGGTATCAATTGTGAGCTTGCTCACAGTACCTCTAGTTAGGTTTGTTGCTGACTGTTTACAGATATTTGTGGGGTCGGTAAAGTCCATAGAAGGCGAGGCGGAGCCGAGCCTTCTATGGACTTTATCGACCCCACAAATTTCTGTAAACAGTCAGTAGCAAACCTAATAAATGTTTTGTTTTGTCGAGGACCTAAAGTTTGATATGTTAACAAACAAAAAATACTATATAATAATTAGATTCATAGGCTTAGTCTCTAAATTTGTACCTTTCTCGTCAGTCCTCTGTGCAAACCTGGATACCATTGTATATAGGATCGTTTAATTACGTCACAGGCAAAGGGAGGTCACTCTAAATATTTTAGGGCTTAAAAATTAAAGGTATGGTTGAACGATTGTGTAAAAAATCAGCTCAAATAACGTTACGTCCGCCATGTTGCCGAATAAATTTTGACGCCCGCCGTGTAAAGAAATTTATAAGGCAATCAAGAGTCGCGATTCATCCAATGACGTCGAGACATTATAGTCCGAGGCAAAAGAATATCCTTTGTACACCCATATAAATCCATTGTTGCTCAGGTGAGCGATGTGGCCCAATGGGTCTCTTGTTCTCAATTATCTTGTTTAATTCAGTCTGAGTATGAGCATACCCAATATAAACAGATCTCTACATTAACACTATACATGTACTCTATTTACACTTAGATCCTTTGCATTTTGCTTGAACTTATCACAGTTCAGAATATAAACTCCTGTTATACACAGATTTTCCCGAATTTAAGACAAATTAGTTGTTACAGACACCATTATAGAATCAGAACAGTGTGTCCAGGTCTCGAAAATCATATTGCGACAGCTAAGTACCTGAGGCTATTTTTAGTAACTGGTACTTTCCGTCAAAACACAGGTGTAGGCGTAATAATGGAAAAAGGCACTATACCTCTTTAAAAAATGCACAAAAATTAATTTAAAATTTGCCTAATCATTTTTTTTAAATCTTATTTTCTTTATTACAGTAAAACTCACCCCGACCCAGATGCAAAGGGACCGGCGAAATAACGCGGTATTTTAATGTAACGTTAAACCTTGTTTATACACAACTATTGCTATGCTTATAGTCATACATACAATATACCAAGCCATCCTTTAAGAGAGAACATATTTAATATTAAAAATAAAATAACCGGATTAAGCAACTTTAATAAAAATCGGCAGTTTCTTTCGTAAAAATGCATGACGTCGCGTTGAAATCCTTGTAAGATTTTGACGTCTTGTTAAAAACGGGACAGTTTTCTTATATACCAGTGTATTTGATAAATTCAAGGCTTTTAAAATTGTCATGTGCTGTACATATTTAAAACGCGGCAAATTTAGGTCAATAACGTCCCTTGTTATTTAGGGAATGTGGAATCTTTTTACATCATGATTTTTCTTATTTAGCAGCTAGTCCTCATATGTTGGTGTCATGTAACTGTTGTGGTGATGGGCTTTTAGAGGTAAAATCATCATTGAAACCAAAATGTGATTCATGCCCTTTATTTTGTTTATACACACCAGATTTTCTTTTATCTACTGATCGTGAAATAGACATTTAAAAAAAATCACTGCTATGTTTGTCAAGTTTAAGCATTACAGATAACCATTACAAAGCGCAGGTGGTGTGATTTTTTTGTGTATTCCTGTAATGGTAATTTTTTGAAAAGGAGTCAATTTTGAGGAAAAATACTTTGCAGATGTTCAAATTAATTTGATTGATTTCTTTTAAACAATCATTGCACCAAAAGTTTGTGAAAAACTAAATATACCTGTTATTTCATGCCAAGTAAAAATGTTGAATGAATGTGAACCAAAACCAATGGATGTTGAAAGTAATGGAGGTGGTTATTTCTGTTTGATTTGAAACGGCTGATTCAAGAACAAGAAAATGTAAAACATTTTCACAGCGCAGCATTTGTTGTGATATATATGATAAATGATATCACTTTAAATGTGTAAGCATGTCAAAGTCAGCTTTGAATACTACTTCTTGGTTTTGTTAAACTTGTAAATCATGTAATGTTTAAACTGCATACCAGTTTGTCAACAGATACACTAGATTTAAAAATTTCTTATGATGTAATACAAGTTGAATACTGTTTCTGTAGTGGAATATAGATTTATAATTAAACTTTCCATGAAAATGATTTTGAAATATAATTTTTATTTATGTCAAATTTGAACATGTGTAGATTAATAGTCCTCAACATATATCAATAACAGGTACGTAACAACCATATGTGCCCAACAAGTACATTACTAAATTTTACATTTATTTGAAATTACAGGTACTCACTTAATATCTAGGCAGTGGTGGGTATAAATTGCTATTGCCAGCAATTATTTTAATTGTATCATCTAAGTGATGTAATAGGGTGTTTGGCATTTCATTCTTGATGATATGAAACTGTTGCAAACGGCGTATTGCTTGCTTTACGTATATACGACTATTTGCAATAACTTTAGTTTTTGACACGTCAGAAGCAGACGTTTGAAAAACCCCTCGCTACCTGGATGAATCAAAAGCTCTGCCCTTAACAGGGTGAGCTCTTCTTTTATAGTGAACCATCAGCCATAACCTATCATATTATGTTTAGAAAGCCAGAGTTATAAACTTATCACTAGCATGACCAGTCCAGGCCTCAGATACAAAGTTGATCAGTCCAGCTTGAGTGATACTGATTAAAGGAAGTGAACATGAAAAAATTAATTGTTGCTTAATTAATTTTAAAAGCCTTTTGAAACTTAAAAATGAGGTCTGTTACCTTTTTGTTTATTTCTATCAAGAGATTTTATCACTTTAACACTCTCAGTGAAAGGTTTATGGAGGTAATCCATTATTCCCCAGCATGCATCTGTTCTCTGACGTAGATAAGCCACATTGCTGCTGGTGACTGGGTCCATGTTGGAACTAGGCCAGTGTTTATGTACAGAGTTGATGAAAGTTACAAGAAAAAATATGCCTTGATGTGAAGAAAAATGTTGTGTACTGTCATGAGAAGACAAGGATTTAGTACATTTCTATAAATGAACCTCAGATAACTATATACTAGTATGATTTGTGCAAAAAATGAATAAATGAATTAATTTGTGAAATTTGAGACCATCGCATTCCAGATGTTTGTACGGAGATGTGGCAGTCAGTGTTTACATAAAAAAAATGCTGTTTGTAGATTTCAATTTAAATTAATATAAAAATGTTATTTCATTTTCTTTGTGGCAATGGTTTCTTACCGTTACTTTTTATTTAAATGCCCTGGAAATTTTTCTGAGTTGTTTTTATCTTAGATCTTGGATGATATATGTACGCCGGTTCTGTTTATGCTGTCAGAAGAATAACAGGACTAAGACACTTTTTAAAAGTCAGGATGCTGAGCATGCACCTTGTGTGCTCATTTATGTAGCACACATAATGTTCAAACTCATAAACAAGAAATTCCCGAGTGCAAGAAAAACTAGGTCACAATAACACTGATCCACTGACATTCCATTCTAGTTACATGTCACATTAACTGCTAGTGGGAATGCATCACTCTAAGATCCAAAATCTTCCTCCATAAACACTGTTTAAAAATGACAACTCTTTACATCCATTGCAAGTTTCAATTCACATTTTGATGATGGCATTTTATCTCTATTACTAAACGTGTGTAAAAATGCAATGTGTCTCACTGGCGTCAGCATCAGTGCTGCCCTCTCTTAGATGCTTAGAGATAACCCAGCAGGGAGGTAATAATTTTGACAATATGGCAGCGCTCATGCATTGCAAGAATTCTAAGTGGCATATCTTCTTACTGAGGAAAGTTCTGTCTAAACGGTTTTCAGATATCATTATACACATCAAACAGACAAATTTGAGCCCTTGATAGTTTTTTCATGTTCACTTCCTTTAAGATTTTTGCAGTATTATGGTGCTTGTAATCACTCCAGATTTTGGCAGCTACCTGAAAATTGTTTGGCGTTTCAATAAAAAATTCAGTACAGTCAAGTTATAGTTATATGTCGTACATTTCGATAAGTATTATTTTGGAAAGAAGGTTGCAAATTTGAAAAATTACTACCTATCTGGGTGGGTTGAATACTAGTGTGCTAAGCACTAAGCTTAGGAGTTCTATCCAAGTTGTAAATACACTGGATACATGTGTTGCTGACCAACCAAACCTGTCTGCAATATCCTCATTGAGATAGACTAATGTTAATTTCATAAGACACATTACCAGAGTTTTTTAAACAAAAACAAATTCACTGGTCAAGTGGTGCAGGTATATCAACCAACCAAAGTGAAATGCCATTGCATATACGCATCTGAATATTCTAAGCTTTTGCACTTGTTGTAGTCTGTAGTGACCCTCCAGAAATACCAAATGGATACATCGCTCAAAAGACGTTCTCCCCACCATCAGTAACACATGGGTGTAACTTTGGATACACCGGAGTAGGAAACAACACTTCAAGCTGTGTGCCCGGCAAGAATTGGAGTGCCCCAGGCTATTACTGTGCATCCAGTAATTTTTTATCATTCTTTTTATGAAAATTATTTTTTTCACAGTGGCTACAATGATTTGATTTTTGAAAGTTTAATTGTAAATCGTTCATAGTCTAAGTAACAATACTGAATTCTAGGTTTTGAAATGTATATCACGTACCAATTGACATTGAAAATTATTTTTTTGGCGAGGTTTTACAGTTTACTCTGAAAAATTATCAAGGCTACCCAATCATGTTGACTTACGCTCTGCAAAGTTGATGGCAATTGTTTTTGAATAAATTCTTTGGTACATCAAATCAAACATATATACTGAACAAAAAGAAAGAAAGGTATAGCATAAATAATATTTTGTCAATTTATTTAAGGTAGTACGAAACACCCCTGAAATTATTTATTTGAAATATTTTCTGAAATACACAAAATAATGACTTAATATTATGAAAAAATTATTTTCAGTCCATTATCTTAAGAAAAAATATGAATCATACCCATCAATTACTCAAGGCCAAATAAATTAAGGATACAACGTATTTCGATAATTTTAGAACACACATTTGAATGTTGTTTGAATGATTTTTGTGCAATTTAGTCTTATATTATGTAAAAATGCGTAACTTGTGGTTTTTTTGTCAAAGTAAAGACCTGAAATTTGGACACTAACCACCACCAGTGTTTACGCTTTATGTCGAACAAATTTCAAGGTCATATAAACAGGTCAAATATGATGACGTCATCTATGATTTTTATCAATTCATACCTCCGTCAAACATTCTTAAACCTTAATTTATCTAAAACCAATGGTTAAATTTTCTTTATTTTGATATATTATAATTCCAGGGTCATGCCAATCATACTGTTAAATTTTATTCAAATTTGAATCATAAATTTTCTTTCTAGATACCATTAAGTGCTGCAAATTTTCGTCTTAAAAGAGTATTCACAAGAACTAGTTTTACATTATATTGAATGAGAAATTATCTTAAATTACCAGTTAGAATTGTTTCAGTATTTTTAAGTAACAAAAAGTCCTCCTGTTTATATAGCAGCACGAATATTTGTAATATCTTGAGAAAATAACTTAATGGCATAGAAAATTATAACAATGACTATTTCATTTTACACTCCACTGAAAGGAGATTCCAATGGTATGTTTGGGGAGATGTGGGCAAGAATTGTGAGGTCAGGATTCTTTTTCACATTTTACGTATTAAAAGATTTCATCCCTAAGAAAAAATATAAAAATTTCAGAGAAATTGAATTATAGGAAACATTTAGATTGTCTGTTTTGTACTACCTTAAAATCAAAGGATCAGAACAGTGTTTGTTTATGATAACAAGGCACCAATGCTTGACAATATTCTTTTGTAAAAAGTCACTTTAAGAAACACACGGGCTTAGAACACTTTTTTGATCTACCTTGGGGTCAGAATCGAATTTCACAAGTCAGTACCGTGTATGGCCACCATCTGCATTAAATACTGCGACACACTTTCTACGCAAAGAGGATACATCTCGTTGAGTTACATGCCCCGGGATATTATTTTATTTCTTCTCTAGTGCTGTTGCAAGTTGCAAGAGATTCTGAGGCTGGGGTTTGCGCATCCTTACTCTCCAACCTAACTCGTCTCAAACGTGTTCCATTAGCGAGAGATCCGGAGATTCCGAGGGCCAGTCTAGCATGTCAACGTTGTTCTGGTTTAGGAATTCTCTTGTTGCTCGAGCGGTGTAAGCTGTTGCATTGTCCTGTTGGAATGTTAGGCCAGGGCCATTGGTGCGCAGATATTGCAATACAAGGGGGTAGAGAATTTCATCTCTATATCTTTGGGATTTTAAAGTACCGTTTACTACAACAAGTCGCGTTCGGTTTCCACAACAAATTCCTCCGCAACCCATTACACTACCACCACCAAATCTGTCTACTTCTGTCAAACAGCAACCAGCAAAACGCTCTCCACGTCTCCTCCAAACACGAGTTCGTCCATCGGCAAATGTCACACTAAAACGAGACTCGTCACTAAAGAAAACTCTGGACCAGTTTTGCACCCGAAGCGCAAATGGTGCCGCGCCCAGTTCCATCGGGAGGTCTTGTGTCGATCTGTCTGCTCTGTTCCTTTGTACGGTCTACGGACTTTCAAACCGCAACGCGTCAGTCTGTTTCGTACCGTCTGAGAGTTAATCCTCCTTCCTAAAGCATTTTAAGCTCAATCTACCGCCGTTAAAAATCTGTTTCGCAGATGAAGCAACCGGATTTGACGGTCCTCCCTAGGGGTGGTTACTCTAGGTCTTCCACTGCGGGGCCGGTCAATCGGTAGATCCAGTGGTCTGGAAACGTCTCCAAAGAAGGCTGATCGTCTTCTGATACGTTCCGATTGTGGCTGCTACAGCGTTCTGGGACATGCCAGCTTGGAGCATCCCTACGCAGCGTTCATGGTTTTCTTCAGACAATCGGGGCATTTCAAATGTCGGATTCATGAACTAATTTTTTTTATTTTCTTTTTTGCCAGACAGCAAACTTTTCTTTGCAAAGAATTTTGCGGAAACACGTGGTCAGACTGTGTGTAGCACAGGCTTATACTCACCGTCAGTTAAAGGGCGTTACGGTTGAATAATCAGGATTTTTTCATCACAATAGATGTAGTTTAACTCTGCTACATAGGACATATATTGTCAATAATTTTGTTTGAACGAAAGTAAAACAAAATCGTACACTTTCATATAACCTGTCTTTCTTTGTTTAGTATATAAATACAAAATTTTGATAACATTGATCTATGTGTTTAACAATTTATTTGGAAAACAAGATATAGATATTTGGTATGAATATTCAAGCTAATTTATTATAAACAACTTAATAACTTTTTTTATGTTGTACAGGTGTGTGCATAATTTCTTTTAAATTTAAACTTAATAAGTAAAAAATGATTTTAGGGAAGCAGACTTTATTAGTTTATCAGTTTTTGATATGATCCTGATTTTTAATAATTTTGTTCAATTCAGTTTGTGGATACGGAGGAGTACACAGCTATGGAGGAAAAATGTATTGTGTTGTTCCTCAGGAACGCTCTTGGATTAATGCAAAGGTTTGTTGTGTATATTTTTGACAAAAATTAATGCGTTGTATTTGTTTTTCCCACTTAAAGTGACCTGTCTATTTCTTTACAAACGCAGGTAAATTAGTGTAACACAGAGAAGCGATATGTTGTTTATTTGCTCTAGGGTTTAAATGTTCGAACAACTCCGGATGTTAAGTTTGAAAAGTGTTTTTGTTTTAAATAACAAAATAATACAACCAGTAAATATACACATTTTTATGATCATCAAAGTTTTCATAATTGAGAAGTGTAAAATATTAATCATCTTTATCATGAAAATCTTGCACGAAAGTTTTTGGAAAAAAAAGAAATCACTGGGTCGCATGCTGACTGACGTTTTTCATACTTATAATTAGACAATTATCAGCCACCTAATTGTATTCGGGTTTTTCCGTTTGCCCCCGATTACGACAGAGAGCATACGGCGGGTGGGACCGGTCAGAAGAGAATGCTAACTCCTTCATGGCACCCAATTCTAGCTTTACTTTTTTTAGAAGTCTGTATTTGTTCGGCTCCTGTTTTGTATTTTTGCTTTGGACTTCTGATTTTGAACACTGTTCGTTATCATCAAGAATTAATTAGATTAGAATTAATTAGATACGCTATAATTAGAAACTTGTACCATAACAATAATATTTATTTGGAAATGAATCAAATCTAGACCTTATACAAAATCCAAAAATATAGTTCTTTCTTCAAACTTGTTAATTATTTTACAACAGTTTTAAAAAAATCAACAAAACAATAATACCATAGGAACTTAATCTTTCGATTAATGTAGTAGCGTCTTTCCATTTCTACATCAGGAAATAATGACCTCCAAACAACCGTTTTACTTTATATGATGGGAAATGTATTGATAAGCTTAACAGCTTTACTATTTTGGAAAAGTTTAACATTACTACGTTTCTAAATGGCACATGCTATCGATTCAATGCTGATACCGATTTAATTATTCATTTAAAACAGGAAGAAATATTGTTACAGGCACTTAGCATTGTAGGAAATAGGCACAGCAAGCATTTACCTTAAATTATCAGTTTAAAAAAATGAATTATCAGGGAATTACCCCTCCCTCATTTTAGTTTGACCATAAAAAAATTGGAGTGAAAATGTAACGTGCAAGGGGGTCACTGCCTATGTTCCCCCGCGGGCCCGTACCCGAGATAGAATCGGATAGCTCTGATTGCTGCCAATAATTATAAGTGCAGACTTTAATCACCGCTCCTGCACATATATAGGGAACTCAGCGTTACGCAGGAACGGATGACCGCACACCTACGCAACTCAACAGGTACCATCGTTAGCACAAGCAGGAATGACTGCACACTTGCGCCAACAACGCAACCTAACGCAAGTAGGGAGAGCTGCACATTTGCGCTAGAAAGGCCAGAACACCAGCAGGGATGACCACAGACTAGTGCTCCGCCGCATCCACCACCAATACAAGCAAAGATGTCCACATACTTGTATTTATGCGATACAGAGCATGAATGGCCACACACTCTCTATTGTATGTTAGATAACACGAAGATTAGATAGAGCAGGGTTGTCCTCACACTCAATCTAGCCGTACCTGTTCAAGTTTGACCCCATACAGTTGTTCTTCCGAAACGCAATAGACACTGTCCCTATATATGTGCCTGGCCTAGAATAATTTGTGGTATCTTAAAAAGGGAAATCAAACATAAACAAACTAATCCAATCTAATCTGAAACTACTTATGCAAAACACCTTATTTACATACACTATTTATAATAATGTATAAAAAAAATCTTCACAATAATTGGTTAACATTGGAAACATTAATTAAAATATCAAAATTAAATAAATCAAAGGGGAAAAACTCTTGCTAAAGAAATCCATTGTTAAGCTGCCCGCTTCAAAATAAGAAAATTAACAGTGAATCTTAGGTTTTAGGTACACTAGCACCACCCCCCCCCCCTTAACCACCCGGATAAGAAATTTCATGATTTTTGGGAAGTTGCGATTTTACTTTCATAACGATGTTCCGTGCCTATTTTATTTAGTTTTCTATTAGACGCTAAAATTATAACATATTTTTTTTCTTCTGTGTTACTTATCCTATTAATCTAATGCTATTTTATTTGTTTGTTTGTTTTCTGATTTTAAAGGACTATTGTTATCAAATCAACGCACAACTGATGGAAATAGAAAGTGCTGAAGAGCAAAACTGGATAGCTTCCAAAGGTAATCTCTGCATCTTTCATCAATTTCTTATATTTAAAAACTTTATTTGTTAAAAGAGATTATAAATTGTTTTAAAATCGTCAGGGCTTACTTAACCATTTAACGGCCGGCGTTTTGACAGTTTTTGCATGAATTTAGCAAACAATATAAAAATAAAATTCATGACATTTTCTGAAAGATTTTACATAAGGTAACCCATATATAATTTCACAATTTAAGGTAGCTCCATACTCGTAAAATTCTCTGAAGAAAGTTGAAAAACCGAACTGATTTCGACTTAATACAGTTAAATGTCATCAATTGTTAGAAAAAATATACATGTCATCGCACTTTTTGAGATGCCAGATAAACATAAACTAAAGCATATTTTAGCATTGTATTTTTTTTTGTTAAAAGTAAAATCTCGTAGGCAGAAATTTGTATTTCTTGTTTAATTTTAATGTCAACTTTATCAGAAAACTAAAATTACAAAAATATTTGAAAATTAATTGTTGGAATAAGAAAAACTATAGCATTTAGACATACAACTGAGAGAAAAGTCAGAAAACGAGTTATTTCCCCTTTGCATAGATAAACTATATAAAAATTTGGAAATTTAGTATAAAATTAAGTGCGAAAATATCTTGAACCTATCAATAATTCTAATTACATCCATGTGATTATATTCACATAAAATAAATAAAACTATCTTGCAAAATTTTTAAAGAATTCAAAGTTTTACAAAAAAGTGTGACATCACAGAACACTGGATCTACTTTAATAAAAAAACACTTTTACTTTATATTACTTTTTTAAAAAAAACACTTGGTTAGTTTTATTAGCTCACCTGAGTTTACTAAGGTGACCTATTGCTATCTGTTTTCCGTCCGTCGTCGTGCGTTAACAATTTTACATTTTAACTTCTTCTTCAAAACTACAAGGCTAAATGTTACCATTTTTGGTATCTCTATGGTAAGAGAAATCTAAAGTGTAAAATTCGTGGCTCTACCACCCCCTGGGCACTACAAGTGGGGCCAATTATGCAAAAAAGCCAAAATTTTCAAAACTATGCTACTCAGGTGACCGTTAAGGCCTATTTGCCTCTTTTACGAATGAGTTATCTGACGAAGGAGATGAACTTCATGAAAGTTGTTCTTGACTTTTCAATTGATAGTTATATTTTACTCTACTTGTATTTGTTAATCACAAGAACAAATGTGGCAGCCTTGACTGTGCTGCGCACCTTATCTCAATGAAAAAAGAAAGAAAAAAAGTTGATATTAAAAATTTAAAGGTCGGTATTGAATCAGTTCCAGGGATTGGAAGTTTTTGGATTGGTCTGACAGAGCCAAGAAACAGAAGGCACGTGGCGCTGGTCTCATTCGCATAGTGCTCCCCAAAATCCACAATGGCTTGACGGTCGGCCGGATGGGGGAACTGCTGAAAACTGTGCAATGTTGTATTCAGGCAGATGGGATGACTTTTCGTGTCATGACACTATGTACTTTATTTGTGAAAAGTAATTTGTGACACTGCTTAAACAAATATGAATAATGTGCATGTACTGGATTCATTATTCTGATACGTTGCACCATAAGCCCGAATTCCGATTTATGTTGTATTGGGTATGCTGACACTTTACGGAATATTGTGTACCGTTTTTTTTGGACAGTTCCGTGTTTTAAGTTCACTTCTGCGTTCAGCCACCGTAAGCTTGATGACTTACGAATAAGGTCCCCCTATTAATTTTAAATTGCAACTTGGTTTTGTGGCCCCAAGGGGTAAGTTTAGGATACTATTATGTTTATGTATGCTCTACTTAAAATCAGAAATGTTTCAGTGAAATTGTCCAATGTGTACTATATTTTGTAATCATGGTGAAGAAGAAATTCGAACTGAGCGTCAAAATGTCAACAAATCTAATCTAATACCATAGCGGAAATTTATTCATCTATTTTGTTATGAGCATATTGTGATTGTTTTTTTTTATTTGTTTGTTTTTTTTAAACAGTTTTTTACCCTCTAATGTCTGGACAATATTAAAGAACAACTAGAGTGTGTATTGTGAGTGTGTGGATTCATAGAGGAACTCTGGTTTTACATGTTGCAAATTGTCCAACTCAAATCACATGTATCGTAAATAATCCGAATGTTTATGATGGAAAAAAATTACCACAGTCTCACCATGCTCACAGCAACTGCGTATATACAGGATGTTGACAATATAAACATAAACACAGAACTGGCATTGATAATAAATTTCCTGGATAAGTAAATATTACCAAAATATAATATGCAGTGTTTTTTCATATAAGATGACACAGTAATTAACGCCCCGCTTTTTGAATTGTAAAAAGAAAATTTATACCTCGCATATTTAATGCGTAAAATGTATGTTTACCACATAGAGAGAACACATAATACGAAAGTGCAATGAAAAACAAAAATGATGAAAACAAGTGCATCGAAAAAAGGAATTGAAAAGTATGTACAACTTAAGATAATAAAAAACAAATGGTTTTTGTTTGAATGTACACAGAAGCATAGAGATGCAGGGCAAAAATATGCCTAACATCACGTGTCTTTATTTTGTAATATGGGAAAAACACATCTATTTTTAGAATGCTATAAGAGATCACGTGTTACCATATAAGTGCTACTACTGAAAGTGAGCATGATTTTTCCTACCTTTACAATGCATATATGTACTGTACATTATGATACTGATACACATTTGCACCAAGTGCAATATATTTATGTATTTGTAGTCAGACGGTATTCCGACGTTTCTATATATAGATACAGACAGTGCACGGCATTAACGGAGTGTCCTTGGTTCCTTGGCGGTATCGGCATATGTTTTCCTTTGAGTGAATGTAGCTGGCGGTGTGTTCGGTAGATCATTCAATCGTGTCTTTTATTGTGCTCGTACACGTTTTTCCTTGTTTTCATGATTTTCTGTCGGGATTTCCACAAGTTGAAGCGCACAAATGGGTTTGGAACCGGGCCTTCCTACGCGAACCTGTTAATATCGTTCATGTCGACATCAACTCTCATTTTTTTTTTGTAAAGAAATCTAAAACTAAATTATCATCATTTTCTCCAGCATTTTATGGGATTCTGGAGAGTTTTAGATTTGTCTACGTATGTACTGTTCAAGACCATATGATTCTTTGATTCCTGTTCAATACACATCTGTTCTGGTTTTTTTAGTTGTTTTGTTCGACTTTCAATTGAATTTTGTAGGGGATGTAAAACTAATTGTAAGCTGTCTTTGATGTTTGGGATTAGGTAGCTAGTAAGTGAGTTGACTAGAACTTTTGATGCACATATGCATTCTGCAAGTTTGGTCATTACTTCGGGATTGTGTAGAGCACCTACTAAGGCATCGACATCTGTCTCAGGATCGGATCCTAAACATCTTCATATTCGCTTCTATTTTCGCGATCACGTTTTGAAAGGTTTGCATTCTGGCTAAGACCACGAGTCTGACCCTTGTTGACGCCCTTTTGTCTGATTCCGTCCCCATAGGAAGCATTTTAAGCTAGTGTGCAGGTATTTGTGAAGTTGAATTCACTTTATTGATATCACTTGTAATTAACGTCGCAAGCTCTGGACAAGAGAGAGTGCTCACAGTTCAATCACTGAGCGATACTTTGGAATTTCAATATTGAGGACCGGCCTTTGTTCTATTGTTTTTCATATTCAAACAAAAAAAATCAAAACACAAACCTCATCTTGCATAGTTTGCTTGGTATGAATGATACAACGAAAACATCAACATGTTGAGGACAGATGTACCACATATTGGTCATTGAATCGACATATGGAATTAGTTATTTACACATATTTCGCTCTGCTTGTTTAGTACAACATGGTGGTCAGTTGACACTTGACAAACGGGCTTGGTATTTACCTTAACAATTTGTGGATAAAATTTGGGAGATTTTTTTTAACAAGTACCTGTACTCAGTTATTAAGGTATTATGATTTTAATACTGTAATGCTGATTTAATCAGAGTTAAGGCTTTTGTTGCTCAGATTAGCAATGTGGCCCATTGGTCTTTTGTTTTACGATTACTTAAAAGATATCAGATTCCCAACTTGCACATGAGTGTGAGTGTCAATTATGAAGTCCTTCAAATACTTGGTTTTCTGCATGTCAAATGTGTTCGTTGTTCTTAAAAATAAAGAGTTTGTCGCTGTGTTGGTTTTCTCCTATGTTTTTTTTTTCTTCTATGTTTTGTTTTTTGTTTTTCACTTACCTAAAAGATCATTTATTATACCCCCGCTCCGAAGGAGAGGGGGTATACTGTTTTACCCTTGTGTGTCTGTCTGTCCGTCCGTCCGTCTGTCTGTCTGTCTGTCCGTCCGTCTGTCTGTCCGTCCGTAACAAAAATTTCCGTCGCATTTATCTCAGCAACTATTTATCGCAGATGCTTGAAATTTCAACACAGTGTTTGTTAAGGCATGCCATATCATGGGATATATTTTTGTACCAATCGGACGCCAACTTCCTGTTAAATGACGACTTTGCTTATTTTTTAACCAAAATTTTCAAACAAATTTTCGTCAAAGAATTCTCAGCAACTGTTTATCGCAGATGCTTGAAATTTTTACACAGTATTTGTATAGGCATGCCATATCGTGGGATATATTTTTGTACCAATCAGACGTCAACTTCCTGTTAAATGACGACTTTGCTTATTTTTTAACCAAAATTTTCAAACAAATTTTCGTCAAAGATTTTTCAGCAACTGTTTATCGCAAATGCTTGAAATTTTTACACAGTATTTGTATAGGCATGCCATATCGTGGGATATATTTTTGTACCAATCAGACGTCAACTTCCTGTTAAATGACGACTTTGCTTATTTTTTAACCAAAATTTTCAAACAAATTTTCGTCAAAGATTTCTCAGCAAATATTTATTGCAGATGCTTGAAATTTATACACAATATTTGTATAGGCATGCCATATCGTGGGATATATTTTTGTACCAATCGGCGTCAACTTCCTGTTAAATGACGACTTTGTTTATTTTTAGCCAAAATTTTCAAACAAATTTCCGTCAAAGATTTCTCAGCAGCTATTTATCGCAGATGCTTGAAATTTTTACACAGTGTTTGTTAAGGCATGCCATATCGTGGGATATATTTTTGTACCAATCGGACATCAACTTCCTGTTAAATGAGTACTTTGTTTATTTTAGCCAAAATTTTCAAACAAATTTTCCTCGAAGATTTCTCAGCAACTGTTTATCACAGATGCTTGAAATTTTAACACACTATTTGTTTAGGCATGCTATATTGTGGGATATATTTCTGTACCAATCGGATGCCAGCTTTCTGTTAAATGTCGACTTTGCTTATTTTGCATATTCACATCAGAGCGGGGGTATCACTAGTGAGCATTGGCTCACAGATATCTTGTTTGGACAAAACTAAATGTATTTCGAAATATAGAAATTGCGGTATGAACTTAAATCCATGGTATAATTGCAAAAACCCACAACGTTTAAAACAGTCTGCGTTAACCATGTAACTATGGAGGAAAATCGGATTACGGTAATCAAACTTGTCATCTGGAATGCGGTATCAAAATCGGTCTTCATTTAGGTGATTGGATTCATCAATGTAAGGTTGTAGGAAAACGGGCATTCGGGAACCATCATGGAACCTCCAGACTTTGTCGATATCCTCCTGACTTTGTTTCCACACGGGATCATCAACGCGCTCCTCACAGTGTTGTAATCTTCAGTAAATGTAAAAACAAAATGACATTTTTTGTACAGATAAGGCTGCGCCTTTTTTGTTCCTTCGCACACTTCTCACAATGTTAAAGGAAATTGATTTAAAATGTCGCTGGAAATGAAATTTGTCTTTAACTTTTACATGAAATTGATTGCAAACTTACTAATGAGAAAGTCCAGAAAGATATCTCTCATTCTTGGTCTATCTATTTTCACCAGATCTCCATTATCTTGTTGACAGTTAGACGCCGCAGTGATGTAATTGGCTGTAGATACAAATCACAAGTAAGTCTAGGTGTTGTGCGATATCATTTTCGTATACCAGACAGGACATGCTAAAATACATTTGAGAAATTCACAAATGATGTGACAATAAAAAAACCATTTAATTGTCCAAATATGAGTCCATGCTGATTGCAAAACTATTGCTTTGACATTTAAGAAGGAAAAAACATTTTTAAATTCATGTTTTTATTTTTGATTACATTTATGTTTTAGATGCTCCTACGTTTATCAACCGAACCAAGGTATAAGGAAAGAGCGAAAAAAGTACATGAACAATTATGACGACTTTAGAATACAAATACATATCGCTAACAGAGACATACATGCAATATATTCTTGAACTTACAGGTAATTATGGGTAATCTCAGAAACAATTGTTGCAAAAACTAATTTTTGTCCACTTCGTTGCTACTTTATACATATAAAAAAATTTCACTAAAGAAGGTATATTGTCAGAAATCGAATTATTTAAATAAATGATAAATATTCATCAAAGCAAGATAAACAGAAAGAATTGTGCAGTATCGCATAAATAAGTAAGCAAAGTTTTGAATCTAACAAGTACCATATCAACTTCAATCTTAAAATCAAAGTACTGAAACTACTGAAAAGCGCTAATATAGCTTGGTTCTAAAGGACATTTACTTGTGCAAGCTTAGTTAGAAATAAAACTTATCGACATTAAGTTAATATTAATTGAAAGTAACTAATGCCAGAAGGTTCGAAATGGCGTTTAAATTGTACTTATCCAAAATTTATCCTTATTTAATTTTATTTGGTTAAGAAAATTTGGTCGAAATTACGTTTCTTTTAAAGATAGATGTATACCCGGTATTATGATTTATCATATACACTAAAGTTACAGACCCTGAAACGTGCTACTACACCAGTTGCACGGTTCGGTTCGTTACGCTTTATGCACGGTACGGTTCGCTTTGTGAACGGTACGGTTCGTTTTGTGAACGGTACGGTTCGCTTTGTGAACGGTACGGTACGCTTTGTGAACGGAACGGTTCGCTTCTTGCACGGTACGCTTTGCTAAAAATAGCTGCACGCTTTGTGAACGATTTGCGCGCTTTATTAATGAGGTAGGCGTGGCCTGAACGCTTTGATTTTTCTCCATATAATTTTGTTTAGTTTTTGCCCGATCTTCTTCAGCAAGGTGGTAATTATGACAAGAATTTTTCTTTTTTTATATGATAAATTAAAAAAAAATTTCAATTGATCTATTGAAAATCTGAACGTCCATCCGTTCCCCCGTTTTTGATACGTTGCGTGAATCGTGTACTCAGTGACAATTGGGAAGCGAGGGTAATTTTAATTTTGATCAGTCTGTTATTATTAGTATTTAATTTAGATTAATGAAATCATTCAGATAGATTAAAAGAACTGTTTGACTTTAATCCGATATATTTTTGTTAATTCAGCGAGCTGTCGATAATTTTACAAAGCATCTTGAGTTTTTATTTCTATACATGTACTTGAGTTGAAGTCATTAAATACTTCTAATCCATTTAAAATTGCTATAACAAATTGCCCCGACTTTATTCCGATATTGTTTTAGTTTAGTTTTCTTTATCGTTGTCTTGATTCTCGGCTGGTTTTTATTATTCATAATTCGTATGATCATTCTTCATTGCGTACTACTGTAGTACTATTGTCGATCGCCGATTGCCTTAGTGAATAGACGATGTAAAATTAATGGATAGATAAGAAATCTTGAAATCAACTGTTATATAGTTTTTTGACACGAATTTTTATTCATTTAAATATTAATTCTATGATTTTCTGCACTTGTTTGTATACATAGATCATACCTACATCTAACCCGTCATCGCCTCTCTTATCTGAACTAAGATCGCGTGTATAGTCAAAATATGACTATTAGTTTTTGTTTTTCCGTTAAACTATACATGTTCATGTAACATATTTCATACGATATGTACACAACTGGATATACACAACAAGTCAATAACTTTTATTTATATAATGGCGATATTTATTATTCTGTTGAACAAGTGTCCGCTCTTCACTGCATGCATGCGATTTAGCTGACGTTTTACAAATGCTGACTAACCTGTTTATATTTTATTTACCTTTTTACACACATACTTGTTGTAAACAGGACACGAAAAAATAGCCGGTAATCAACAAATGAATGTTTAAAGTTATAAATATATAAGAATTTATCTAGTAACAAAAATAATACGACAGCGAGGGAAAACGACTCTGATCGCCAGTACATGAATTATAATCATGAAATCGGAGAGAAATTATTGTTGAATAATTTAAAATAGTAACACTCTTTTCAATAGGGATATAAGAAAACATAAAACAAAAACGTTTCATTCGATAATTTTCTTCTAGCCATATAGGAGCCAAAGAGCACGCGGCGCGTGGCGTGATCTGTACTGTTATACTTAAACTGATTGACAGGCGAAGCACGTGGAGTCCTGAGATAAAATCCCGCTCAAATGACCAACTATAGAAACCTAAAGCGAAATTTTAAATAATAAAGCTCAGTGATAAAATTTTAATTTAAGTATTATAATCAACACACAAGTTCTCTCTCTCTCTCTCTCTCTCTCTCTCTCTCTCTCTCTCTCTCTCTGAGGGTGTATGTGATTGTGTGCAAACCATTTAGAATTATTAGATTTTTATTTGTATGAATTGAATTCATTTATTTTAGACTCATGGTTTTCACAACGATTTCAACACAATGACTAAAAGCGGACGATGTACATATAGATTGATCTCGACGGTTAAAATTTCGACGCTATTTCACATCACACATATAAGATTGAAAATAAATTTTAAAAGAGCTGTGTTTGTGCTTACATGTACTTGTTATCTCATTCAACTATTTATGATTTAATTAATCTTTTTTTTTTGGTACATTAATGTACCCGGTAAATGATATTTTTATCGCAAGTTAATATGTGAAAATTCCGCATGTATAGAGTCGCTGAATTGTTCCACGAATCCACGCGCCGATAGTCTTTCCTGTAGTTGTTTGTGTCCATTTCTACAGACGGTTATTTTGTTTTTTAGAGATTAAGAAAAGCCATGAAACCAACAAAGTAGAAGTAAGATATATTCAGACTATACACACGACAGATTGTGATGAGTAACCTAACAGGTGCCCGTGGAAAGGTGTGAATACCGGCATCTCGTGTACACCTATTTAAGCGTCCAAATATACAGAGTTAGTTGTAAAGTACAATAACTGCTAAAAACCAAAGAAAGACAATAACACCTGTGTGTATAGAACCAAAGATCAGCTTCTGTACACGTGTTTTGCACGAGTGTTTTTTGTTCATGTGAAATCACGACGCCATTACCAGCTATGCGGAAAATAAAGTTTAAAGTTATTTTATGGAATGCGTGTTCTTTTTTTCCGTACAATGCTTGCATTTAATGCATTAAGATTTTGTACATGTATTTTTTTACAATTCATCATACATGTATGAGTGATTTTTTGTTTATTTATTGGTACATAAATAGCTCAAGAACAAATCACTCGAGTCACCGGTAATATGTGGTTGTCATTTACATTTTCTGGGTCTGCGTAACTTAAGTCGACATTTTTTTTTAATTTAAAAAGGATATAAAATTATATATAGATATATTTCAACCTTGTTTAGCCATAGTGTATATATATATTTCTAAACAAACGCTACTTTTCTAACGTTTCGGGTAACGAGATCTCTCTCTCTCTCTCTCTCTCTCTCTCTCTCTCTCTCTCTCTCTCTCTCTCTCTCTCTCTCTCTCTCTCTCTCGAATCACTTAAAGCTATGTAAAGTCCAGTATGTACCCAATGTTTGAAACATTTCATAAAAATAATCAAAATAGTATCACCACGGATTGTGTTAACGTTAATAGTTTACAATGTTTAAGTAATCGGCGATGCAAGTTTTGTCGAAAAACAAAGAAATGGTTACGGTCTAAGAAAGGAAATATTTTTGTGACTGTTTTAATAAGAATTACAGTTTTAAATCTTAGTATGTGTTATCTAATCCATTATAAAAAATCTAGCAAAATATTGAACTTATCTGGTCAGCGATACTCCGTCCGTATTCATCGAAAGACATTATGTCAATAAGCCATATATGGAAGTTGCACGCTTGTTGCACGGTACGGTACGCTTTTTTGTCCGTCTGGAGGCGGGTCTTGCATAGATTATCTTGCACGCTTTTTGCACGGTACGGTTCGCTTTGTGAACGGTACGGTTCGCTTTGTGAACGGTACGGTTCGTTTTGTGAACGGTACGGTACGCTTTGTGAACGGTACGTTTCGTTTTGTGAACGGTACGGTTCGTTTCTTGCACGGAACGGTACGGTTCGTTTTAGAGGTGTAGTAGCACGTTTCAGGGTCTGTAATTTAAATCAAAGCTGAACACGACTTGTAAATGGACACTTGCCTGAATCTTGTTATGTAAAAACCTTTGATTTTGTTACACTTTATTTCACATCTGTATCTTGTGTGCGACGTGTTAAATACGTTTGTTTGACAAATGTCTGCACTTGTATTGTCGTTATACGCGTGCATTTTCTTTATAAAGGTATTGCATTGACCATTATAATTGATGTTGTGAATCTTCTGCATATGTACTGCATTTATCTGGTAAGTTGTTGCGTCTAAGTAACAAATGTAAGCGACGTAAAATATACGTCCACACAGACGAGATCTACTATGCAATTTTAAAGTGTTTAGTTCCTTATACATGTGCTGTGAGGAAAGCGGCGAACACCAAGAACTATATGTGGCTATTTACAAGTCGTTTTGATTTTTCTACATTCCAGCTTCTGTTTATGCTCTCACAAGATTAGCTTTTTTAAAAGATGTGACATATATTTTTATAACTGTATGTGAGGAGGCATATGTGTAGCAGTGTACACGTATACAATGCAGTTTGACATAAAACTGACCAGTTCCATAACTTCTTCGAATTTCACTAACACGGACTGTCTAGTAATTCCTTCCCAGAATTCAAATTTACGCAAGAACATTTGAAGTTTCACTATAACTTAATAAATCAGCCCGAAGGCCGACTATAATCACTACGTAGCAGCCCCTGCAGTGATGCACGTAAGCCTTGCACATTAGATTCACAATTGCCCTTGCAGTTATGTGTGTAAACTCATGAAACTGGTTCCCCAATTTAAATGATGTATATTTCTGCTCATAGGGGCAGTTATTCGATGCACCGGAAGTAGAAGTCTTACGCCAATAAAGCGCTGAGCTATGCTTAGCGCTTTAATAAATGTCAATATCACATATTAACTTCATGTTTTAGCTATCCTAAACCCTAAGATAAAAAAAGACAATGACTTTGACCAAACATCGCGAGAGAACAGTCAAATTTGATCAATATAATAAATTTATTCGGTCAAGTGCGATGTTTGACTGTTTAGGTTGATTTTTAATTAGAAAGTCCATTTTTCGTAGCAGAGACAATATCTTCGTAAAGGTGTTATATCTAAATGAAATTATGTTACTATATCATTGCTAAAATGTGCTGCATAAATGTTTCGGGACAAAATTTAAAAAGTTATGGTTTCTCCATGTTTTAGAAGATATGAAATCCAGTAACCAGAACTGTAGACATCTTCTGTCGGTACATCCTGGCAACACAAACACTCTGTAGTATGCGGCTGACCATGAACGATGACCCGTTGTAAACCATGGAGTATTGGAAACAATTCCCGAGGTAGCTGACTTTTCACAGGACGCAGGAATAGGCTAGCTGGTTTTGATGAAATCTTGACACAACCGTTTTACTAAAATTGGTTCACTAAAAGCAACATATTGGACTATGAATACAAGATGCATGTGAAACATATTGCCTCTGTTCTTGTAACCAGTCTCTTTTCCGATGAGAGAAGACATGCAGTTTAAAAGGATATGACCTGATTTGTACAATAAATTCGAATCTAAAAGTAAATGTATTAATGAACTGCACGGTGTGCATGGTGGATTGAAGCCATTTTGAACAAACTTTAGGGAGAATATATATACCAACTCTGGTACGTATAGTTCTGAACTGCTGTTCCATATCACGTTTTTTATGGACATTCTTTATATATATGATTGTATCTTAGTCTATTCAGAACGCTTTAATTGGTGTTAATGTTACCCAGAAAAGAATGCCATCTTTACTTTTGCTGTTAAAAAAAAAGAAAACCAAAAGAAAATCTTAACTAGACACTTGTTGCTATAAAAACAAAAAGGTCTTCCGTTCATCATGTATTATTCGGTACCAAAAAATCTATTTCTCTTTTAAAAGAAAATGAATACATGTAAAATATATTCTTTAAAGGAATTCCCAAGAAATTATTTCTATGTAAAAAAAAAAAAAAAGACTAGATGTCAATTTATGAGTACTTTCTGTGACGACCAGAAGTTATGCCGTATCATTCAGATTATTATAGTTAACACATCTTCATACATTGTTTTGTCTTTCCTCAAAGGTTGAATGTTCAAGTTTTTGTTACTTATAGTATCTTATAGTATCTCGTTAAGAAAAGAGTTTGTCTCGGGACCGGAAACGGACAAACGGGAGTGATTAAGGAAATTAAAAGTAAATATTTTTAGTACATTTACCTACGGAACGTTACTGTTCTTCACATTAAGTAAAATGTTAAAAAAGTCTTAAGTAAAAAAAAAAGTCTTCTGCTTGAATGCTTCAAGTGAGAACCGGAAGTGACGTACGACAAAATGAAACCCTTTAAACACATGCACAAACAAATGTCCATCATCCATATAAGTTTGGTGTCTTGATCTTTCACAGTTTCTGAGATATTGTGAGTACTTTGTGTTTTTATAAAATAAGGCCATTTGAGATGTCTCATCGGAAGTAGATTTATTTTTCACCATTTAAAGTTGACCTTTTGTATTTCTATAGTTTAAATGGCTTAGTTAACTAAATAATTTTAAATAATCAAAATTTGGTGTACTTTCTGTGACGACAGAAAGTTACGCCTGATAGAACAAAATAATGTTAACACATGTACATACATAGGTCTATCATCCCACAAAGTTTGTTCAAGTCGTTACCGTTTCTGAGATATCGTCAAAATTAGGTTTTTTGTCTCGGGACAGGAAACGGACAACCGGAAGTGCTCAATGTGAATTGTATTCAACATTTCTTTTATACTTGCCTTTTGTGCATTATTGTTCATCGAGCTAACTACAAATATCAAAGGAAAAAAGTTAAACTGACAAACAGCTCGATTTCTTTAAACTCTTCCGGTGTGGACCGGAAGTGACAAAAAAAAGCGGTTAAACACATCTTCAATCAAATGTCTATCATTCGTGACTGTTTCGTGCCATGATCACCTTTAGTTTCTGAGATATCGAGGGTACAAAATGTGTTTTATAAAAGCTACCCGAGATAATTACATTGCAGAAACATCTTATGTATAGATTTATACTTATATGTTTATTCTATGGACAAAACATTTAATGCGTAAAAATAATTATTTTGAAGTGCTTCCAGTGACGACCGGAAGTTACGACAAACAAAACAAAAGCGTTTTAACACATCTACAGCTATAGGTCTATCACAAAGTTTGGGTGTTCAAGTCTTTACTGTTTTTGAGATCTCGAGGTGACAAGCTTTTTGTCACGGGACAGGAAACGGATGAACAGAAGTAAATTTAGAAAACCATTTACTAAAAACCTCTAGACGATTATATTTTCGGTCATTCCTAAAAATTTTATAAAAATTTATCGAGTCATCTCTGAGAAAGTCACAAGACAAAATCGAAAAAAAATAATAATAACTAGACTCTTGTTGCTATAGCAACATAAAGGTCTTCCGTTCCTGATGTATAATTCTGTACAAAAAATCCCTTTATTTTGTAAACAAAAAAAATGGATATTATATATACTGTAAAAGAATTCCCTAGAAATAAAAAAAAGACAAATTTTCAACTTTTGAGTACTTTTTGTGACAGCTCTTCCGTTGTGGACCGTAAGAGACGATCAACAAAATGAAACTGTTTACACACGTCTTCAATCAAATGTCTATCATCCATGAAAGTTTCGTGTCTTGATCACTTATAGTTTCTGAGATCTCGCGGGTACAAAATGTGTTTTAAAAAAGCTACCGGAGATAATTGAGATATCTCACCGGAAGCAGAATTTTTTTGTTGAATTACCATCGCATAGATAACTTATGTATAGATTTATACTTATATATTTAATTTATGGAAAATGAATTAAATGCGTAAAACAACTATTTTTGAAGTGCTACCGGTGACGACCGGAAGTTACGACGAACACAACAAAATAGTTTAAACACATCTACATACACAGGTCTATCATCGTACAAATTTTGGTTGTTCCTGTCTTTTCCATTTTTGAGATCTTGGGGTGACCAGCTTTTTCGTCGCGGGACATGAAACGTACAACCAGAAAAGAATTTTGAAAAAGTTCAAAAATCCTTCCTATATTTTATTATTTCCTATCATTCCTGAAAATTTCAAGAAAATATATCCAGTTATCTCTGAGGAAAACGTGGAAAAAATAAGAATAATAATAAGAAACATTACAATCACGATAAGGTCTTCCGTTGGAAACGGAAGACCTTAACTAGACTCTTGTTGCAAAAGCAACAAAAAGGTCTTCCGTTATGATATACAGGGTTCAATTTAACTGCAAGACATTGTTTCGCTTGCATAGAAAACCTAGTGGATATGATAATTATCCAGGCGTTACTTCCATGTAAAACAACGAGAATGTAAAAGAAATCAATTTTTGAAGTAGTTTCTTTGACAACCGTAAGTAACGCCAAACAAAACAAAACATTTAATCATTTGTACAATCATCGGTCAATCTTTCCTCAAAGTTTGGTTGTTCACGTCTCTGCCAAATCTGAGATCTCTTTGAAACCATAATTTTTGTCTCGGGACCGGAAACGGACGAACGAAAGTGATAAATAAAAACAAAAGCTGGTATTCCTCGTACATTTGCTTAGCGTACATCACTGTCTATATAGGCTAGATGAAACATCCAAGAAAGTCAGTTAAACTTGTTAAAAACATGATTTGCTTGAACCCTTCCGGTGAGAACCGGAAGTGACGGTTGGCAAAATAAAATCTTTAAAACACATCTCCAATCAAATGTCTATCATTGGTGAAAGCTTCGTGTCTCAATCACTTACAGTGAGAAAAATCTAACGGGCATCACATTTGTAAGAATGAAAGCTACTTAGAGATATTCTAGATATCTCACCCTAAGTTAAACCTATTTGCTAATTCAACATTATATAGATGTAATATCGAAGACTGTATACTGTAATATTCATTCAATGTATAATATACAAATTAAGAAATAAAAAAATATCTTTGAATTCCTTGCGATGACAACCGAATGTTACGCCGAACAAAACAGAGTAATATTTACACATCAACATACATTAGTCTATCATCCCACAAAGTTTGGTTTTTCAAGTCGTCACCGTTTTTGAGATCTCGTCGAAATAAGGTTTTTTTGTATCGGGGCAGGAAACGGACAAACGGAAGTACTCAATCTAAATTGTATTAAATATTTTTTGTATACTTACCCTTTGTACTTTATTTCTTATCTAGCACACTACAAATATCAAAGGAAAAAAGTTAAACTGATAAACAGTTCGATTTAGAAACTCGATTCAGAAATAGATCAAACTCATCCACAGCTATAGGTCTATCATCCCACAAAGTGTTGATGTTTAAGTAAAATTCCTGTTCTACTGGTTTCCCTGATTTAAATTTGCTTAATTTAAGTAATTTGATATCTATTGAGATATGATCAGAAGTCTTATTTCCTACTTGGGTTCAATAACTAATATTCAAGATAAACTTAATTACAATACATATTTAAAATTCATTGTTTATATTCCACCCCCCCCCCCCTTTTCAAACCTGGTTCTAAAGATTCAGATTCTTCTAAAATCTTACATGTGTACAGTAGCAAATCTTCAATCATTTCTTGGATGGTATTTTTCTCTAGATGCACATTTACATTTTGGAAATTTAAATGTTTAAGATAAACAAAATGCTATATGTATTCGGGGCACTTGTATAAACAAAACATCCTTTTTGGGCCACCTTGTCAAAAAGTTCATCAGAAGGTGAAAAAAGAGGTTCATATTGTTACGACATACTTATGTTATGCCACTATCATCCGTCTATCTGTCCATCAAACGTAATGTTAGGCGTTTCTCGCTTTTCTCGCTGTGCTCTTTCCTGTATTTCTAATGGTTTTTCATACCGTTTCTCATAAATCGAGTCTGAATGATCCAATAGTCCACACATACGCGCTGTAAAACTGCCGTTCATAATGCTTGATAACACTGTTAAATGAAAGTGAAAATGTTAATTCAATATGATTGGCGCGCATTTATTGTCATAAATAAATATCACATATTTAAATTGGTGATATCACCTATTCAAAAAGTGTTATCACTAAATATAATAGGTGTTATCACCTATTCATTGCTTCTTTATCCTTTGATTTGATGTTATCACAAATTATACCCCCCGCAAACAAAGCTTGGGGAGGGGGGGGGGGTATATAGGAATCATCTTGTCCGTCCGTCCTTCCGTCTGTTTGTGCAATCGTTTCCGGTCCATATCTTTCTTATCGAGAAACATTGGAAGTTCTTACTTCACACAAAGATTGCTTATGACCTAAGAATGTGTCATGACATTGACCCAAGGTCATTCGGGCAAGGTCAAGGGCAGAAAAAGGCAAAATTCGTGTCCGGTCCATTTCTTTCTTATGGAGAAACATTGGAGGTTCTTACTTCACACAAAGATTGCTTATGACCCAAGGGTGTGTCATGACCATGACCTAAGGTCATTCAGGCAAGGTCAAGGTCACTGGCAGAAAAAATGCAAAATTCGTGTCTGGTCCATATCTTTCTTATAGATAGACATTGACATTGGAAGTTCTTACTTCACACAAAGATTGTTTATGACCTAAGGGTGTGTCATGACCTTGACCCAAGGTCATTTGGGCAAGGTCAAGGGCAGAAAAAAGGCAAAATTCGTGTCCGGTGCATATCTTTCTTATGGAGAAGCATTGAATGTTCTTACTTCCCACACATATTGCTTATGACGTAAGGGGTCATGACCTTGACCCAAGGTCAATTTAGGAAGTTTAAGGTCATTGTTTCGAAAATGCTAAATTTTATCTGTCATTTCTTGTATTAATGGAATTATTAGAAGCTAAAATTTGACACAAAGCTTGCTGTTCTCAGGCCACATAAAATTATTTTTAGATTTTCATCCCCGTCTCTCTGAAAATGGCAAGCCCCGATGAAATTTTTTATTTGGAAAAAAAAAATGTGTGGACAAAAAAATTCGGAAAAATCGGGCTCAGTATACCAATAATTCAAAATGTTTAAATATTAAATGGCTGCTTGACATGTGGATTTCGTTTGATTCGAGTTTGATTTGAGTCATGGTTGTTAAAGGAAGGATGCAAATGTCATCATGCATTAACAGTTAACTTAAATAAAATGGAATTAAAGGATAGAAATTGGTTTGTTTACTCCTATTATCATTAACAGTTTTAAAAAATAGAGCAGTTGTTATTTATAGAAAATGGTCAGTGAAATAGATTCATCTAATATTTTCTATAATAGCAAAAATATCAATTGTGAGCTTGCTCACAGTACCTAAGTTTGAACAGGGGATCTTACATATTTGTAAAAAGTGCTCAGCTATGTTAAGGGCGTCCATACAAAAATAGCGATATTTATCACATAAAATGTTAGCCTTTGAACAATCTTGGTGTTCTACTCCAAACATTTGTTAAACAAAGTGATATTTTATCGATTATACAAATTAAATAATTTGTTATCGGATGAGCAATTTTTGAGTCTCTTGGGAATACCCTGTCACGTGATACTGCTAAAAATAGATGAACCAGGAATAATACGAAAAAATGCAAAGTGCAAGGGCATAACATAAACAAATATAGTTATTTCTGTTTCTAACTTGTAAAATGAACCTTCAAAATTTCGAAAAATGCTGGGAGCTTAAAATATTCAAGTAAGAACAATTATTAAATTCAATGTAAACAGTGTATGAACAGCAATTTACTGGGATTTCCCGCAATTAACGCTTATTTATATGAAATGCGCAGCGACTTCATACAGCTCCCAGCACTTTTTGATATAATAGGGATACAATGGTAAGACATGGAAATTTTCAATATATTTGATCAAGTGTATGCCCTTGCACTACTGCATTTTATCTTACCCACTTCACTTTCAGCATCATTTGCGTGAAATTCAAACGCAACACTGACTAAGATCAGGATTTTGATTTTCATTCTTAAAATAATTTAACGCTGTGAATTTCACTAAAATAATGTTTAAATGTTGTTTCTGTTCACACCAATCATCATTATAAAATTGTTGAAATTGGAAAAACATAACTTCATCAGTTGCCTTTATTGGGGGGGGGGGGGGTGTAAGTGTTGAGTTTGTTTATGTTTCATAATAATTTATGTTACTATGCTGGTGAATAAGTTCTTTTAATGTATAATCAGATTTACTTGTAATCAATATTGATATTTTAGTACTAATGAAAGAAAGCAAGAAGAAACATGAATATATCAATATATTATCAAGAATTTATTTTGATAATCAACTTTACAAATACTATAGAGATTGCTTTTCTGTGACAAACTGTTCAACAAGACTAGTGTTTTCTGATTTTTAGTATGTTTCAGTCATAATGTGTAATTTATGTAAATTGACAATTCTTCTTGCACACCATATGTCCTTCTCTTCTGTCTTTTTGATATTAGGAGGTAGTCCAGTTGATAAGAAAACCAATACCTGAAATGATGAATATATATCAATTTCAAATTTCATTTCAATAGATATCAATGCAAATTATTATAATAGGTTACATTAGTATCATTATCAATATGATATTAAAAAACAACAAACTATGCATGAAGTTGAAGTTAGTGAGTAAAAGAGATATTTATATACATTTGTAGTACCTACTTTTTACCAACATCCCAAGAAGTGTTTTCAGTGGACCATCTACTGCCTTAGTAACCCTGAAAATGAATAATGTGTCATAATTAGCATTAAGCTATTGTGTTAAAGATAACATGAAAATGAAACATTACTCTATTATTGGGCATATTAATGGCGGTTTCAATTTCAGTGATATTACAACAGGCATAACCAAATGTTTATTGTTTTAAAATGTGTGGAAATTCAGTTTGAACACACTTTAATTTTGTCTTAAATAAATTTAATTAGATCTTCATAATAGAAGGCTGAATTAAATAACACATTTCGATTCACTTAAACAACATTACAATCTTATCTATAATCATTCCAGATCCTCACAGTAATCTTTGTAGTGCTAGCACATACAGTGTTTGGCCATGGACTTTTTATTGTGTACTTTGAACATGGGGGAAATGCGATCTAATATTATCGCGATATGAGACCAGTAAAAAGCTAAAATGAGCCTCAACGCTCTCTATGATCAAAACTAGCGAAACACAGAACAATTACTTTGCCTGACTGAGTCACCAAACTGATGTTTGAACACAATATTACATGAAAAACAAATGTAAACAAAATCGAAGCCGAGGAATTTCACTTCGTTTCCGTTCCATCCAACAATATTAGGTAATATAAAACAATATCTAGGGGAAGTACAGATAAATCCTACCTTGTTCAGTTGAATCCTATGCCGATTTCTGTCCACGCTGGTTGTAAACGAGTTAAATTCCGAGATATATCACTGAAGTCCACATGTTTATTCTGATCACAGCTGCAAGCGCCGGTGTGACGTAGTCAACCTCGACACGTCATCAGACGACTTAGGATTTCATGATTTCGCGAGAGATAAAGAATAGATTATGATTTTATTTCAGTACACGTTTCTTGAACCATTCAAACCCAATAATTAATCATATTCATTTTGGTAGATGTTTGTTAATTACCGAAATACCCATATCTCGTAAAATCTCATGAATAAGGGGCGGGGCTTATGCAAATTTTTCTAAATCACACGTGGTAGAATTCTTAGACCTTCCTTAACATAGCTGAGTGATACATGTATCACTCTTTGATTTTGAATAGGTTAAAATACTTATTCAATAAGATGATTTAACTTGATATCACCTATTCAATTTGATGATATCTTAAAGAGGCAATAAATAAGAAAAGAACACCTCATTGTTCAATAACATGTACCTGTAATAATATATTAATATTAATGATACTATTATTTATTGAAAGCCTATATATTTGGCATCATTGTCTGACGATCTTGTTTTATACTCTGTAACAATTCTCAATATTAAACTGTCAAGAAGTCCTTTAAACTCTCGGTTTTCTCTCTTGTTCTCCATTATTAGATTAATAACAACCCGAAATATTTACGCACATTGTCACTATAACAACTCGAATAAATAAGGCGACGACGATTATTTTCATAGCGTACGATTTGCTGTACATCCATATCTTGGAAACTGATATCTACGTTTGAAAGTGGCGTACAACGTCAAATTGATTAATGGGATGGCATTCATGTATCATACTGGAAAGATGCAATACCAAAACTAAAAGTTGGCATGGTGTAATTGTTTCAACACTAAACCAAATTGAAAAGGGACATTATATGGCACATTTATGTACGCGTCTACAAATTATTATTTTCGTGGTTTGTTACAGGACACAGGGTAACATATAAGTCATAGGCGTCTTCTACAGACTCGGGGATGTTTACATCGTAACTTATGCAACTCGGGTTCTTTTGTGGTGTTCTTGTAAAATAACCACTCGTTTCTGCATTTCGAAGAACACTTTGATCACTTTGTTTTGAACAATTCTTAGTCCCTTATAAAATATAAAATGCAAACTTCCTAATATACATGTTTTCTGTTCCACGATTTCCTTTTTTCTGGGACATTTTTCTATTGATGAAATGTCCATAAACAATTCGAGGTGATAATCGCTATTCAACAGAGTTGCTTCACAGCATGATAATCTCATACAGAAGCCATCAATGCAACTGTTATTCAAATCGCATTTGTTTTAATTTGTCACATGAATCAATGCCTCCATTGATAAGGTCCCTTGGCATAATTCTCTCTACGACGGAGTCATATCGGGGGGGGGGGGGGGGGGGGTGTTTACTCAAAGTCTTGATACCATGTATCCCGTTAGTAAACATCAATGGTACATCCATCAAAAATTTATATAAATTTATATTTATAAATAAAATATATATTTTTATTTATGCACAATTTATATGAAAATCCTGATATCAAACAGCACGTACTGATTGTACGGGGAATCAAAATGTACACAGTGCACGTGCACGGGATGCATCTAGACCTCAGAAAGCATATGCATTATTTCTGAATGTTGGAACTGTGAAAATTACAGTCATCGATTTTACACTGAATATATTTACATGCTACGTGTTTCGTCATTTCTTCATTTATCAAGCATATATCAATCCCATTTAATTCAAACAGTAGACTATCCTTGTAAACGACGTGACAAAAACTTTAAGGCAGAAATACATGTGCAGAATGCATATCTAATTGTTTACGGACTTTCTCGCGTTGGTGTAAACTGAACCCGCGAGTTCTACTTTCGGTTCGCTTTCCGATCGCATCTTTTGAAACTGACATTTTCCCCACTGGTCAAGCGATTACTAACCTTATTTAGACCTAGCCTTTCTATTTATGTAATGAACGTGGCATTAACACACTCTCACTTCCATGAATTAAGTGTTTTGATGGCACTCTCTGTCAATGAAATTCGTACGCGCGAACCCAAAGGTGCGTTCCAATCCCACCTCAGACAACATTACATGTATTTAACTTATTGTCTACCACTCTTAAATGCCATGCACATAACGACTTCTTTAGAAGATTGTGCAGTTTTTAGTATCGCTAGATACGACCTCGTTACGAGTAACGAGTAGGTCTTTCGTCCGATTTTTTTAAATCAATTTAAATGATACCATGAAATATCGATACAATTTCAAAATTTACACCCCCCCCCCCCGAAATTTTAAGATAATAAATAAAAATCCCTAATTACGTCAAACAAATAAAAATCCCTAATTACGTCAAACATGGGTCTGACGATGAGTTTTTTCAAACCGATAATGTAGCGATCAACAACCTTGACTCTATAATGCATAACAAAATATTTATCGTTTTCAAGTTATTCGTAACAGATTTTACGAGTTTTTTGGTCCCTAAATATAGGAGGAAGCCTCCTTTTCTTGATTTTGTTGGATAGAACTTTTAATTCTCTTCTACTTTTGTTCTATATGTCTTATAAAAATATCAACTGATAAAAAGATACTGATCAAAACGTATGAAAATTTTGATTCAAAATCTCTTCCCAATTTTCGTGCCTAAACGAGTTCCGAGGAATAGCGCGACTGGTGCAAAACAACTATATAGTGCACAACTTCAAACCATGGTCTACCTATTCTGAAAATTTCTAAGTCATTTTTCTGGGTAGACAGGTATATCTAAATACGCCAATGTACGTACAGTGTGTTATGAAATAACTAGATGTCACCAAGTGATGCGTTATACACTACACTATGCAACAAAAATTAATCCAGACGATCATCGATCATCAACCAACACGATCATCTTTAACCTTCTATACATGTGTCAGTGCGAGAGTAAGCAGGTGAAATAAATGATAGAGTATACGGTATTTGATACAATAGTTCTGTATGACGTGTTTTGAGGATCTACTATGATTATGTGCTTTGTGAGGTAAAAATACTTACTATTAAATCCCACATTGTTTAATCACTTTAAGGCACGGTTAATTGAAAGAAAAGTTCATTCCTGATTAAAGTACATGTATGCATGGTTTTCAGTAAAAATGTTACACAATTTATCACCTCTTTAATTTTGCTGAGTTATGAAAGTACTTCAAAAGTCAGCAATACTAATTAAAATATATATTTATTTTTTTTTAATCTGGAACCCATTTAAGTACTTTAGATAAAAAATCATGCAATTCAACGCCACTATGACAAGATGTTTGATTTTAATCCTGTTGGCATCACACTTGTCAGTACTGTCCGCTATGACAACAAACAACAGGATACTTCTTAGTTCACTTCTCGTTGGATCAGCGCTTGGTTTATCTGTAAGTACTTGGCAGTTTTTGACTTTACTTCACCCAATGATTTACTTCATATTCAAAAAGTCTTGCATTTTATCTTGCAATCTTGCAGATGGGCTAGACGAAAAAATAATTTAAATAACATTTGATATTGAATTGATTTGTTAAGTTCACCGATTGCATTCTTAAATTTGATTTTCTTTATGAATAGTTTCCATACATGTAATATATTTATTACCGAAAAAAAATTGCATTTACATAGTATCAATCGCAAAAGCGAATTATATGATACCATTTGGTGGTTGATATCATAATAATTTTCCTCCTTTAGCTATTCTCACAAAAAAGTTGAGCTTATTAAAAGTTTATTTTTCTTCATTAATTCAATTTGGAGAGGGTTTCAGGCTTTACAATTTGATTTACTTGCAAAATTCTTCAATAGTTGGTCTTGTATTGTTGATTTGTAGACGGTGATTATGATTTTAGTCCATCAGAGATTGGCCTTCTGGCAACGGCTTTTCTGGCTATTAATCACCCTACAGCCCAACCGACATCGACATCAGGTATTCTTCTCTTTTTTGTTTTATAAAATCCACCACAAAAAAAAACCAATTAAGATTAAGAGATATACTTTAGTATTCAAACAGTTTTCTTCAATTATTATTTCATTTTCTAGGTTCGATCAGATATGTACTAGAATTAATCACGTAGTGAATCACATTTCATACATACAGCCATAAGTGTATGAAAGTCTACCCTCATTTAATCCATATATCAATTAAAATACTATGCTATTCAGCGAAGCGATATGTAACTGAAAGTTTTGGAAAATAGATTAAATATTGCTACAATCTGTAAAATTATTGCAACATTATCAAAATAATAATAATATATATTGCACATTAACACACACGTTCGGTAAAAGTGGGGTAACATGAACAGTTTATGCCATTAAGTAGCATTTCAGTTCTATGTTGTTAACAATCAGTAAATAAAATGGCTGGGTTTTTTCACTGAAACTTTGATGTGGCCATGCAACTTAGTTTTGATCTCAGTTTTCACTTTTTATTCCTTATAAACAAATGAGTCAAAGAACTAAAGTGAGATCGCGTTATTGCTCCGAAGCCAGTATAACTAAACAAATACATCTTCTCTGTTTACAATAAAGAAACATATAATTATGGAATTCAACATATTGATCATTGTTTTGAGCTCCGCATACTTTTGAATATAATTGTCTTTCTCTGCTCGTATGGTAGACATAAATGTTTATATATAAGTAAATGAGCTGTCCTGTTAGTTCGGTGTAAGGTTTTAAGCAAATGATATACTCATTGTGACGTCACAAAAAAGTTCATACAGAATTAAACGTTTTCGCTATTCTATAAGTTCATATAAGGAAAAATACTTGCAAATTAAAATATCTTAAAAGGAACTGTTCTATGTTGATGTACTGTGGAAAAATTAGATTTCGTGGTGGCTCAATTTTCGTGGAATTCGTGGGTACCTCTCATCCACGAATTAACAGCCTACACTAATTGATAAATTGGGTAATAAAATCATATATCCTTTTGAAGGTATAAGAAAATACACGAAATTACCTCCTAACGAATCTATTAAATCTAAGCAATCCACGAAAATTGACCCCCCCCCCCCCCCCCCACGAATTTTAATGATTCCACAGTATGTACTAAA
Organism: Magallana hongkongensis; assembly: GCA_015776775.1. Classification (NCBI taxonomy): domain Eukaryota; kingdom Metazoa; phylum Mollusca; class Bivalvia; order Ostreida; family Ostreidae; genus Magallana; species Magallana hongkongensis. The sequence continues at coordinate 35,503,583 of CM027469.1, forward strand.
AATGACTGGCCCGGCCACCTTTTCAGTGACCTGCACGGCCCCTGGGTACACGGACCACCCACTGCTGGGATGTTACCGAATTTACTCAGATACACCTGTTGTGTATGATACCGCCAGACAACAGTGTATAAGTGACGGCGGGAGCCTCCTGTTGGTTAATTCGGCACAAGAAGCCCAGGCACTGGCAGAACAGCTCGGTAAGTGCTAGTTGGAAAGTTTTGGGTTGTCTTTTTTAAATGCTTTTTCTTCAATCAATATCAAGGTATTAATTCTTTAATAATAAAAATTGGCATTTCTTGCTGTAAGAAAATTATGCTAAACTAATACATAAAAAAGCTTTCGTTGTAATGACTTTTTAAATCGACAATAAAAACAAATATAATTTCTTAGGGGGAAACTTTAGAAATCTAGCATTAATCTAAATCTGATTATATCTACATGTAGATGTACATGTACCTACATGTACGTGCCATTTATTTGTCAGTTGCAAAGTCTTTACAAAGAACATTTGTCCAAGGGTCAAGGAGGAATGCTGTTGATCCGTGGAAGGCGGAAGACGGTAGTCCACTACCTTACACCGGGCCAGACACAGTACTCCGACAACGAAACGACGCGGCTACCGTCCTGGTTATGTTGGACTCTACACGATTCGCTGCTTCTCTTAATTCTCTTCTGTTCCAATCCTTTACATGTGAAGTATAAGCTCTCCTTGACAATTAAAGAGTTTTTGTCTATTTTGTGTTAAAATGGTTGTTCTGTCACGGGGTTTCATTTCTAGAAACAGTTTACTTTCAGGATCAAACTTCATTAAATCATGTTCGCAGTAATCTTCAAGAAACTAGTATTGCATATACATACTTCGATTAGTACACATATCCAACAAGGGTATTTTTGTTCTGTTTTTAAGGTAATTTAAACCAAAAAGTGCAGACAAATATTTTTAATTCACCGATGTCCACTAGAAACATGTAAACTATTATATGTTAAAAACGATGTTAATGATCAAATATTTTTTACTCCTTTGTTAAAAAACTGAAAAAAAATTCTATATAAAATACACTACAAAAATATTACATTACTGTATGTGAAGTAAAGGCCTGTAATCGGTTGAGAGAATAATAATAGAACCATTTAAACAAGACATTTGACTTTCAGAATATGCACCGGTCGCAAAGCCTTAGCTCAAAACGCGGACAAATCCTGTTGACTTCGAAGAGGCATGGCTGAGTGGCCAGCAATGAAATACGCATGCCTATACACAATCATACCAAAATTGTGAAATTCATGACCCCTGTGCCAGGGGTTCAGGCTCTATAGGTAGCAAGGGACAGTTTCGGATAAAGTACCCGTCAATATTCTTGTCAAATTGAGAGTTGCTTTACTTTAGGGCTTATGAGTGTTGCTAAAATTTATTGATTATCATTAGTTAGAGAGGTGTCTCTTGTTAAAATTGATAAACAATATGTAGTCCCCATATGTTAGGTACATGAGAATCAGAAGTAATTTTTTTTTTTTTTTTTTTAATTGATATTAATTTCATTTGCACATACAATATATCATACAATATATATATATACATGTAAGTATATTTAGCACAATTTAAAAGTCTGTTGACAAGATCAATTTCAACCAATTTAAGGGAGAGAAAATGAGGGACAGTAGGAAATGGAGAGTGGGGGGAGAGAGTGGGGGAATTATGAGGAAACATGTATCATGTCAAAAATATTCTATTAATAATTAGGCGTAATCAAAATATTTACTACCGAGTTGTTGTATTCAGACAAGGTATATATAAATCGTGCCTTATGTAAATATGTCAATGGTCAGGATCTACATGTACATGAGAAAAAGCCAGTCAGTCCATTGGTTTAAGAAATTATTGTATTTGCCTTGTTTTGTTGCAGTGTATTTAAGTGTAGTTATATGGGTTTTGAGATCAATCAGAAGTTCATGGATTGATAAGTTTTCCTGTAGACATCTTTTCCTGTATATGTAAGATTTGATTATAAGAAAAATTATACCCAAATAAATTGAATTAGAGGTTCCTAATATAAATGATTTTTCTTCTAATGTAATGTAATGTAAACCTTTTCCGTCACATATTGATATAAAGTGGCTTAAAAGATTTTTGACATGTAAACAGTCCCAAAACAGATGCACGATAGTTTCTTCATTTCTTTGACATAAAGAACACAATTTTGTGTCGGTTTTACCTATTTTAAATAAAAATGAGTTTGTTGTAAAAATATACTGATTTATTCTAAATTGCAACCATTGCAATTTAGAATCCTTAGTGTATAAACAAGAGGCCCATGGGCCACGTCGCTCACCTGAGGAACAATAGGTATGATAAAATCAGCTCAATGGAGTCATAATACAAACTATCTGGACAATGTACAATAATTCATGTAAATCCTGTATAAATAAAATCCATTTTCCCCTGGATATTCTTATGTTTATAATCATTAGTCCCTTTTCTAACAGGATGATTTTATAGTCATATCAGATGTTGAGTATTGCAGTTCTAAAAAAGATCCCTAACAATAGTTTATATATGGGATATAAACGTACATCAAACTCTTAACCTTCTCGTGAGGCCAAAGAATTGTCCTGGGGCCAAAGTCTTAACAATTATAAAGAATCATCTGGCTGATTAGTTTCTGAGAAGATTTTTGAAGATTTACCCTATATATTCCTTTGTTTAACTCTGACCACCCCCCCCCCCCCATTGTGGCCCCATCCTACCCCCTGGGGATCATTTTTTTCACAACTTTGAATCTACACTACCTGAGGATGCTTTCACACAAGTTCCAGCTTTCCTGGCTGATTAGTTTCTGAGAAGAAGATTTTTCAAAGATGACTCTGTTTATTCCTATGTAAAACATCGACCTCCCATTGTGGCCCAAACCTACCCCCAGGGGTCATGATTTTCACAAATTTGAATCTACACTACCTGAGGACGCTTCCACACAAGTTTTAGCTTTGCCGGCGAATTAGTTTCTGAGAAAAAGATTTTTAAAGATTTACTGTATATATTCCTATGTTAAACTTCGATCCCCCATTGTGGCCCAACCCTACCCCCGGGGGTCATGATTTTCACAACTTTGAATTTACATTACCTGAGGATGCATCCACACAAGTGTCAGCTTTCCTGGCTGATAAGTTTCTTAGAAGAAGATTTTTAAAGATTAACTATATATTCCTATGTAAATTTAAACGTCAATCTCCCATTGTGTCCACACCCTACCCCCGGGGGTCATGATTTTCACAAATTTGAATTTTCACTACATAAGGATGCATCCACACAAGTGTCAGCTTTCCTGGCCAATTAGTTTCTGAGAAGATTTTTAAAGATTTACTTTTTATATTCATATGTTAAACTTCGACCCTCCATTGTGGCCCCACCCTACCCCCAGGGGTCATCATTTTCACATCTTTGAATCTACACTACCTGAGAATGCTTCCACACAAGTTTCAGCTTTCCTGGCCGATTAGTTTCTGAGAAGAGGATTTCTAAAGATTTACTCTATATATTCATTTGTTAAACTTCGACCCCCCCCCCCCCCCCCATTGTGGCCTCATCCTCAGGTGAGCTAAAAAGGTTTAGTTTTCAATTCAATAAGTTGGTTTCTGGAAGAACAGATTTTGAAAATTTTAGTAATAATTATTGACAATTTTTTTTAATTTTTAAAGCGCTAAGCATAGCTCAGCGGTTTATTGTGGTTAGACTTCAACTTCCGGTGCATCGAATAACCGCCCCCTATAAGCAAAAGTATACATCATTTAAACTGGTTAGGGAACCAGTTTCAGGGGTTTATGCACATAACTGCACGGGCAATTGTGAATCTAATTTACGGGCTATTGTGAAATTAATGTACGGGGCTTACATACATCATTGCAGGGACTGTCATGCAGTGATGAGGAAATATAGTGCGTATACAGAAGCTGAAATGCTATATACATATATCTGTTAAATACATACAGAAGCTGGGTTAGCGCTTTTCACTACTATCAGTACTTTGATTTAATCTTTAGCTTTTAAGATCTGTGTACAAACATAGAATTGTGAGCAAATCTCTGTATTTTGCTTATAATTCGAAGCTTAACACTCAAATATGGTTAGTAAATAGAAATTGTAAACAATTAAACACAAGAAACATGCACTACATGTATAACAAATAAAGAACACAATTTATTTTTTCGAAATGAATCATATATATATACATGTATATACCTACATATTTCCGTAAGCGATATCAAACTTTATTTAAACTGAATAAACTAGAGAAAATGCCGAGCATCTTAACAAAAACCTATTGCATTAATCTACCATTACGCAAAAGATAATGCCGAATTACCGATAGAATGAATTGTATTTCAGTACTCCTACATCAGATTTTGCTTAATTTCCGCAGGTAAACAGTTAACGTAACTGTTTGATTTACCGAAGTCTCTGTTTGATTTGATACGTAAAAATCACGAGATACAGACGACAGTTTCTAGGTTACAAAGCATAAATAATGAAAACGAAACGAAAATCAGAACAAGCTAACATCAACGTCATGTGTGAAAACTGTCAACGCATTGAAATATTTAGCCTCAATTTACTTCACAAAATCGGCACCAATATATTTTTCATGTTTCAAAAATTTCCCTTCATACGCGAACTGTTGCACAACAAGCAATTTCATCATAGTCAGATCGACCCTTTTTCGTATAATGCCATGGCTGCTTTAAACAAAGAACCTCGTTTTAGAAGTATGGAATACGAGTCTTGGTAAAATGGGTACGCAAACCCGGGCCGTGGCAAAATAAATGCCGGGGCAGATCGGCAATCGTCAACTCCAAATGCGCATTATTTTGCAGCGATATTTACAGCAAATGCAAATATACTGGTCCATCAAATATTCTGAAATTTTAATGAGATTGGCAGATTAATAACTGCCAATCTTTTGTTTTGCCCAGGCCAAGTCTTGTCTACCCATTTTACCGGATGCCGAATCCGAAGCTATTAAACTGATTGAAACACGCCTTTCCTATTTTATTATTTTCGTAATAACTCAGATCTGAAACAGAATAAGACCTTAATTTTTGCAATTTATATTTTCCTTCCCATAAGGATAATTTATGCTAAACTACGTTGAATTGGAATCAGTAGTTCTTGAGAAGAAGATTTTTAAAAATGCACCCCCCCCCCCTTTTTCTACAGTTTCAAGGTTTTCTCCGCTTTGAATACAGACCGGACTTTTATTTCTGCAATTTATATTCGCCCTCCCATAAGTATGCTTTGTGCCAAATTTTGTTGAAATTGGATAAGCGGTTTTAGAGAAGAAGTTCAAAATGTAAAAAGTTTACAGACGGACAGACAGACGGACGGACGGACAGACGGACGGACGGACGGACAGACGGACGATGGACGAAAAGTGATCAGAATAGCTCACTTGAGCTTTCAGCTCAGGTGAGCTAAAAAGGAAATGTGAAGATATTTTCCCACTGAAGGCCTAAAATTTCAAAAAACTTTCCCCATTTTACTTTTCCAAGAGGGGTAATTTTTTTCTGTAGTAAGAATATTGTAGATATGTTTTGTTCCTTTTTTGTTGTTACAAAATGTTTTAATATTATGAGGAAGAAACGGTCTAGGGCTATTGGTTCCAATTTGAATTTTTGAGCTTGAGAGACTTGCTTTAATTGAATTTCTAAGTGATGCATAATTCAGAAAATTTGTTTTTATCTTAAATTTTTTTTGTAAATCTTGTAAAGAATAAAAATTTCCATTTTCATCAAGCAAATCTGCTATGTATACTATGTTCTTATCAAACCAGTTTGTATAGAAAACTGTTTTATTTTCAATTTTGATTTTCGGGTTGTTCCAAATAGGCTGAGTAATAAATTCATCCCATGATTGAACTTCTAATTTTTCTTGAATTATTTGAAAGACAGTAAATGTGTCTTTCCAGAAAGAATATTTTATTTCCTTTTTAACAACATTAATATAGTCTGATCCAGTTTTTAATATTTTTTCGATAGATACAGTTTTGCCAAGCAGCACATTCCATTTTGTTTCTTGGGAATAAAGAATTCTTTTTATCCATGATGATTTTAATCCCAGATTGCAATTGTTAATATCAAGCATTTTTAAACCTCCATTAATATAGTCTTGCACTCCTTGCTTTCTTTTAAGTTTATCTACTTTGGAATGCCATAAAAAATTAAAAAGAGTTTCATTCAGATTTTTCATGAAAGTATTTGATGGGGAGGGTAGAGAAATGAAGAGGTGATTTAATTGTGCAATAAGCAATGATTTTATAAGAGTTATTCTGCCAAGTGGAGTAAGTCGTCGTTTACTCCATTGATTGATGATATGCTTGATTTTTACTAATTTCTTGTCATAATTAAGTTTTGGTATATTTGTTAAGTCCACATCAAAATATATACCTAAAAGTTTAAAGGTGCTTGTCCATTGAAAGTTCATTTCCTCACATATTATATTAGAAGAGTATTTTTTACTACCAATCCAGACAAGTTGAGTTTTTGATATATTTATTTTGAGACCAGAAATTTGATAAAAGTTATTTAACTCTCTAATTGCTTCTCTGAGAGACCTCTCACTGCCATCTAATATAATAAGGGTATCGTCTGCATATTGTGATAACAAAAATTCTGAATTATCTATGTTAATACCATTTATACCTTTATTATTTTTTAATTTAATAGCTAGTACTTCAGCACATAGTAAAAAGATATATGATGAAATTGGATCACCCTGACGACAACCACGCTCTAATTTAAAAAAGTTGGATAAGTGACCTGCTTGTGATACAGAGGAGGAGGTGTTTTGTTGAAAAACTGATATCCATTTTCTGAGCGATGGACCAAAGTTAAAGAATTGAAGCGTTTTATCAATAAATTTCCATGAGACAGAGTCAAATGCCTTTTCAAAATCAATCATTAACAGTAATCCAGGAATGTCATTATTCTCAGTATATTGCATTAAATCATAAACAAGACGAGTATTTTCACCTATATATCTTCCTGGAACAAAGCCATTTTGATCGGTACTGATAATTGAACTGATTATTGTTTTCATTCTTTGAGCAATGCAGCCTGACCCTATTTTATAAACTACATTTAATAAAGAGATTGGCCTCCAATTTTTCATGTAAAATTTACTTTTTCCATCTTTTGGTATGCAGGTGATTATACCCTGCTTTTGTGTAACAGATAACTCCCCTAGATTGTATCCGTGATTTATTGATCTAATAACAAAGTCTCCTAAGTATTTCCAAAAGACTTTGAAGAACTCTGTAGTGAAACCGTCACTTCCAGGACTCTTATTATTCGACATTTTTTTCAATACATGAGAGGCTTCATTATAAGTTATTTCACCTTCAAGGGTATTTCTTTGAGTATCGCTTAATTTAAAAATTTCAGAGTCTGATTCTAGAATCTCATTTAAAACATAGTCTTGAAGTTCACCCTTGTTTTGATATAGATTTCTATAATAATTTTCTATCTCTAACAGGATTTCCTTTTGTTCATTAATTTCTTCGGAACAATCTTCTTTTAATAATTTTGGGACAATTTTATTTACAAAATTTCTATTCTCAAGATTAAGAAAGTAACTTGTTGGTTTCTCTCCTTCACAGGTCCATTTAGCTCTTGATCTTACTAGACTTCCCATAAGTTTGTGATTTCTGATATTTTCTAATTCTTTCTTTTTAAAATTAATTGTTTAAATGTTTTCTTCAAACTTTTCCTCCAACTGTTTTATTTGGTTTATTAAAAATTTCTCCTTTTCGTTATTTTTCTTTTTGGCATAGCTAGAATATGATATACATTTGCCCCTGATTTCCATTAATAGTGTTTCAAGAAAGAGCTGGTCATTGACAGTGAATTGAATTTCATCATTTGGAATTTTGTCAATAGATGCATTGTTATATACGGGTACTGCATAATTTTGTTTTATTTCTTGTATTTTTTATTAACAACATCTAGGAATTCCTTATCATATAAAAGTGCATTATTGAACTTCCATAAACCTTTTCCATGTGTAAATTCATTGAATTTTAGACTAAGGAGTACTGGTGAATGATCTGACTTATAACTTGCTATGATTTCACTTTCTTGTGACATACACAGTAGGGTGTTTGATATTAAAAAGAAATCTAGTCTTGCTTGTTTAAGAGGAATTGGTTTACGCCATGTATACCTTTTCTTATCAGGGTGAGTTTCTCTAAAAATATCAATAAGATTGAATTGATTTATTTTTTCTATTACTTTATCTCTTGCTTTAGGATTGTTAAGATGAAGATAATTGTAATAATCCATATCGGGATCCGTAATAAGATTAAAATCGCCAACAACTATTATGTCTTTATTTCCTATTTCACTTACAATTTCAAAGAGTCATCATAAAAAAGGGGCGTGTCCTCATTTGGACAATACACTGTGATCAAACTTAAACGATGGCTTTGAATGCTGAGGTCTAGTACCACAAAATTTCCAGAATCATTTGTAAAATTCTTATATTAAAAATTGTTATTGAAAAAAAATGCTACTCCTCTGGAGAGAATTAAAATAAACTTCATTGCCCCATTCGTTTTGAAAACTATCTTCCATATCACAAGTGAAATGAGTGTCTCGTAAACATAAAATATTGCATTGGGTTTGTCGATAATATTGAAAGACATCTTTTCTTTTCTTAAATTCGTGCAGACCCAGACAGTTAGCAGATATAATTTTTACCGAAGACATGTTACAGAAAAACTTTGCTTACCTTGTACGATTCGCTGGAAATACAACAACACGGTCAAAAAATGCTCTTGTCCAATAATTATACTAATCTCAGGTTGATACATGATTGAGAAAGGAAACATACAGAAGGGGGAAAGAAAAGGAGTGCTCGATTGCTGGGTTTAAAGTTAAAGTTAGAATCAGAAGTAAAATGCCAAACCTGCGGCTATGAGTGTTGTGTTGACTTTACACAGTGAAATTGCAAGTTACAGACGGGAGGTAAAATAACACGAAAAGTAGATGGATGGGACATTGTAAACCTTGCACCGTAAGTTTCTGACATGTGATGGTGCAACATGCACACGGTACGGAATGTCAACCCTATGCAGGGAATTAGCTGGGGGAGGTCAACAAAAACTGAAAAATCATGAAAAATTAGCAAAATATGAAAGGGTCAAAATCTCATAAAAACGAGTAGGTAGAGAATTTTACATGTTTAGACTAGTACTTTTCTTCAGAAATTGGTGATTTGCCTTATAAAGAGTGAATTAAAGGTATTTGTACTGAATGGGACCTGAAGAAATTCTAGTTACAGAGTTCCGAAGACATGCATCCCTTAGCTACAATGAATTGTATAAAAAAAACTGTTCTGTGCCACCCTAGGGTGGGACCAATATGGCCATATAGTAAAAATGTATAGAATCTTAGAAAATCTTCAATACTCCCATATGTAGCTGTTAAAAACTAATTACCTGGTTATGATGTCCATTAGGCCCTCTACCAAAATTGTGAAATTCATGGCCCCTGGGTCAGGGGTTCAGGACATGAGGGGGTGGGGGGGGGGTGAGGTCAATATGGCAATATAGTGTAAATGCATATAATGTTTAAAAATGTTCTTCTCTATTACCACACATCTGTATAAAAAACTGACTTATATTTATGTTATTTCATGTTCCCTGGAGTATGGGTTTTGACTCTAGGGCGGGCCCAATATGAATGAATATGTGTTTATGCATATGTTACAAAATTATTTTAAGGCGCCCAAGAGGACAAGGAACATTTCGTGGAATAAGGGGGACAAGTTATAAACCTTATTGAAATAGTGACTGGTGTCTTTTTTAATCACCTCATCAAAGGAACATTGCGATTTCCGAATCTGTATATCAGAATATACATTTGTTTTGATGGACTCTTCACTTAACGTATTTTTACGTTATTATTTTATTATACTGGCTTTTTACACTTTTTTCTAACATGATTTAAACTGTGTATTTGCTAAACCAATCATCTTTCTTTTAAACGATTGTAGGCGTGTCTAAGCTTGCACTTGCGCTACATACAAATTGGCATTGATGTAAACCTTTTTCATTCATTTACGTTTATCCATGTAACTATCAAAATGGGTAGACGTTTTAAGAGAACAGAAATCCAAAAAAGGCTCTTATACGAGTACGATCTATCTCTGCTCGTAACTTGCAGCCTAAGAATGCTCTTTTACGAGTACAATCTATCTCTGCTCGTAACTTGCAGCTAAAGAATTTAAAGAAAACTGAAATGCAGATTTTAAACTTGTCAAAACATTGTTTGACATGTGCTGAACAATCTCTGTTAAGTAAAGCAGGCACGTAGCATCAGGGCCCCTACCCCCCGTTTTCTCGCGGCAACTAATTTTTTAAAATATACATATAAAAAATTGAAATATCATTGAGTTGCCCTCCCCCGCTTTTTTGGAAGCATGTAAAAAATCAATATGAAAGTAAGGAAATTAGGATTTAAATTGAAGTTATATACTACCCCCCCCCCCCCCCCCCCCCCCCCCCCCCCGATAAGGATTTTGAAGATTTTGGAAAAGTCCTAATTTTCTTCTTTCTTTTTTTTTTGGCTTTTCTAGATTTTTTGGATCAGTCTGCCCCCCCCCCCCCCACTTTCAAAAACGATGCTGCGTGCCTGTAAAGGACTAAAATTTATACCAAGTCCTAAGTCGTACAATGCCAAAAACATTGTACTAAGAGATTTTGACGAATTTGCACGAAAATTAAGATGCAAATATATGTTCAGCAATTCCGATGACAATTTACTGCATCCTTTTAGACAACGCTCAGGTTACATACCAGGGCACACATGTGATGCACTAGAAAAGTATATCGATAAGACTAAACTTGAAATAACATCAATGCCAAACAAACGTTTTGAAGACAATCTCACTAAACATGAGAGGGAAGCATTTGTCTCATTAACAAATAATCTTGGGATTGTAATTAAAAAGGCGGACAAAAGCAACACAATTGTTGTAATGGACAGAGATCAATATATCTCAGAAGGTATGAGACAACTCGATTCTGCCTATTATGTCCAGATAGAACAGGATATCTGTGAGCCAATGCACACTAGTGATACCCCCGCTCTGATGTGAATATGCAAAATAAGCAAAGTCGACATTTAACAGGAAGCTGGAATTGGTACAGAAATATAACCTACAATATGGCATGCCTAAACAAATAGTATGTGAAAATTTCAAGCATCTGCGATTAATAGCTGCTAAGAAATTTTTGAGGAAAATTTGTTTGAAAATTTTGGCTCAAAATAAACGAAGTACTCATTAAACTTTCAAGCATCTGCGATAAACAGTTGCTGAGAATTCTTAGACAAAAGTTTGTTTGAAAATTTTTGCTAAAAATGAACAGTCATTATTTAACAGGAAGTTGACGTCCAATTGATACAAAAATATATACAACAATATGACATGCCAAAACAAATAGTGTTTTTCAAATTTCAAGCATCTGCGATAAATATTTGCTGAGAATTCTTTGACAAAAATTTGTTTGAAAATTTTGGCTAAAATTAAACAAAGTCGTCATTTACCAGGAAGTTAACGTCTGATAGGTACAAAAATATATCCCACGATATGGCATGCCTATACAAATACTGTGTAAAAATTTCAAGCATCTGCGATTAACAGTTGCTGAGAATTCTTTGACAAAAATTTGTTCGAAAATTTTTGCTAAAAATAAACAAAGTCGTCATTTAACAGGAAGTTGACGCCCGAATGGTACAAAAATATATCTCACGATATGGCATGTCTTAAAAACACTGTGTAAAAATTTCAAGCATCTGCGATAAATAGTTGCTGAGATAAATGCGACAGAAATGTTTGTTACGGACAGACATACAAACGGACAAACAGAAAGACAGACAGACACACACACACACACACACAAGGGTAAATCAGTATACCCCCTCTCCTTCGGAGCGGGGGTATAAAAACCTGATTTAGAAGCTCAACATCAGAGCATTCAATCTAAAGATTTTGAGATGTATCAAAACAAAACTTTAGACAAGGAAAACTATCGGTTTTTAAGCAAAAATAAAAATGCAGATTTGAAATGGCTTTGTATTTGCTCCGTAAAATACATAAAATAAACAAACAAGTGCTTGATGCACTTTTAAAAGGCCAATGCAGCCTCCGAAGAATTCCACCTGGTCGACCAATTATCTCTCAATGCGGCACACCAACGGAAAATATAGTTCACTACTGTGATCATTTCCTTGTGCCCATCGTTCAGAAACAGAATTCTTAGATCAAAGACACGTCTGATTTTATACTAAAAATCGAATCTCTGATTGTACCTGAAAATGGCATTTTGGTTACTTATGACGTGACTAGCGCGTACACCAACATGGAATTTGATGTATTACTTCATTCTGTCGAGAAAGCATATTTGGCAGACAATTCTAGTCTAGAATTACCTCGACCTTGCAGTCCTGATCTTATCTTTTTTCTCAGATCCATACTTGAAAACATTTTTTTTTTGCGTTTAACGGAAAATATTACAAACGAATTATAGGCGCGGCGATGGGGGCACGCCCGTCACCAGAAATTACGGATATACGTATGAAAGACGTCACTGATGATGTAATATCTAAATTTCAACATGCCGATAAACTTATCTATCACGGCAGATATAGAGATGACGGCTTTATTCTATTTAATGGAAGCCCGGATGAAGTTAAAGAATGTTTTGACATAGGTAACTCTTGTCATAAATATCTGAGATTTACTTAATATGAATTATCTCACACCAGTGTCAATTTCTTAGACACGACCATATACAAAGGAACACGATTCTCAGATTAGGCATTCGGTCATATATCAAACCTACTAACAGCTTCCAATACCTGCACAGACAAAGTGCTCAAAGCTCATCAGTTTTCAAGGGCCTAATTAAAGGAGAATGTACGAGACATCTGAGAAATACTAGCGATCAGGCTGTATAACTAAATATTTTCAAAGATTTCAAAACTCATCTCGAAAGCAGAGGTTACAAACAATCAGAAATTGAACCTATTAAGCAAGAAACTCTTTCTGCAAATACAATGGATCTTTTCAAAAAACAAAAGAAGAAAAAACACTGGCTGTACCGAACGTTTTGGTGACCAAATTTAACCCATGTATTAAAGGGTTAAGGAAACGACTTATGAAATACTGGGATAACATACAACATGACGAACGCGGGGGTGTTAAGGAAGCATATGGAATCTGAGTTACATATAATTCCGTGAAATCACAAATTTTAATTATTATGTACATATTCAATTATCTAAGCAATTAAACGTAGATCAAAAACAAATGAAAAATACTGAAGACAATTTTTTTCCAGAAATTAGTTTGTATTACGTAGATTTACACATTGATGACGTCATGACTAAAGTTGAATGTCGTGTGAATTTCATCGGAAAGCATTGTAAACATATTCAAAATATAACTAATCTAAGAACTCTAATAAAGTATTGTGGTGTGATTTATTGAGAACTTAACAAAAGAATACTTGGGGATATGTTAATTTTATCAATCATTCGCTAAAAGGTATATAAATTTGCTTTTATTTCTCGGCCAGGCTTTCCTCTGTCTTTGTTTACGATATAAAAATCCGACTAGAACAACACTACCCCGTATATATTCAACTTGAAATTTTATACGTATCGTTAGTTTGATCAATGCTTAAATTGGAAAGTGCTGCTAGAATCCCATGTTGTGTGTTGTTTTGAGGCAATTTGCCGTTTTCCGTGCAAACTATATAAAAGTTTGGAAGGTTTTACGAGAACCGGATAAATAACTTTTTAATAAGGAAAAACATAGGATTCTAGCAGCGGTTTTGATTAAACTGAGATGTTTTGCTTTCACTTGGTATGTTTATCTTATTTTTGAAACTGCGGGGTAGTGTTGTTCTATCTCATTTTATGTTAAGGAATATACGTAAGCTATTTATAGTTGTCACGTGATAATGCACCAATGTGGAAGTTATGTACTACCCGATTTTATTGCACTGACATCTATTTTAAAGAATAATACTAAGTTTTTGATCTTATTTAAAATAATTATTTAATTTCACGATTTTGAATATAACAGTCAAAATAAGACGCTAATTTGCCCATATGCTTCCTTAACACCCCCGCGAAGTAAGCATAACATTATTCACAACACCTCCTATCGTTGCATACAGTAAACACAAAAATATAGGTGATCTAATCAATAGATCCAAATTAAAACCAAATGAAGTTCATAGAGATTAATTGGTTTTTGCATAAGGTGAACTCCCGACGAGGCGGGCCTTATTACAATTCAAAAAATGACATGTGCTATTGATACCGCCGAATCACTCTTAACTAACTATGACATATAAGCAATTGACCAAATGCTTCAATAAAAGTGTCGGGTTCTAGTAAGTGTAAGACATGTCTGGATGTTAGGATGCCGTCGTTTTTATGCACTTTGCTGTATGATTTACATCAATATAAATTCAAAACAATATTTAACGTCCACCTGTCCAAACACTTTTCTTTGTATATGATGGAGGATACTTATCCATCTTTTCAACAGACGATTGATATTGCCTTTACATGTACTGCATCGCCACCAAAAATGATTCACAATAGACCGTACCCATTGCAACAGTCCCCTGTATCCTGGTTTCTTGACAACATCAGAAAAAAAATCTATTGTGAGCTTCTTGGCTTCACGTCAAATGTTTAAGTTGTGATGTAGATGCTTGTATGGTTCAGATTATATCCATAGTTTTATATATATAAAAAGTGATTATTGAAAATGTGAAATACCAGTACACCATTGTTGATACAAATAAAATTTCATTATTTGCTCTAGAATCATACAATTACGTCCAACATCACCCTCGGGCTAAAATGAAAACTGCAGTGTCATGTTGTTTACTGGAGTAAATAAATTATAGTGAGAAAATGTCAAAACAAGTACAATAATTTCAAAGACACAATGGCATGTAAGCTTTTCAATGAGGAAATGTTACGTAGCATTCATGTTTTTGATTTGATGATTGCATAGGTATAGAATATAATGCATGACCCTTTTCAACAGCTAGGCATTTAAAAGTAACTTAAGTTGCATGTATTATCAAGTATCAGATGAAGTATAAGCAGTTTTATAAATAAAATTAACCTGTTATCACACAGACGTTTGCCCATGAAAGAAATTGTTTTTACTTGCATCAAAAATAATTACATAACAAGAGAAGAGTGAGTACGAAGATGTTGGTCATAGATAAACTTTCATCTTGGAAATGTGCTATCGGAAACCTCCCGGTAAATTATTGTCTTAGTGTTTTAATCAATAAATACTGAAGCTGACATGAGGTGTAAACCATAGGTATTTACAGGGTGACAGCGGGTATGTTTGTTCAGGATTTCTGATGACGCAGAATCTTCATCTTTTAGGAGGGCTATAACTCGGCCTATTGTCGCACGATCGAGAGGGTATGTGGTTGGTTCAAAAGAAGAGTTCATGTGTTGCATAAAGTCTAACTAAAAGTCTGTGGAATTATTGGCGCTTGAGCAATTTTACTGAACAGTGCACTGAGTTTAAAGGAAGAGATAGAGGGTGGGAATCCTCAACAGGATACTGTCGATGGACAGTTAAATTATCAAGGACCCGAGGATGACAGGGCAGTCAAGAACTTTATAACAAGAACAAATAATATGAATAAAAATAAATTCTTTATGGCAAACGAAAAAAACCCAAACAAACCAAAATGCATCACGGGAATGTTTAGAAAAGGGAACCGTTTGGTTTCCACCCCCAAATGATTGAGTTTAATTATATAACCCGCATGTAATATCAGCAAAGAAAAAATCATAAATATTACTGAACAAAAAGTACACAGGTTTATTTTTATTTGGCTGTACAACAGGACCTTTATAATACAACCATACCGGTCTCGACGTCAGGAGCGAATTTTAACAAGAAGCAAAACAAAGCGATACCCTTTAATATCGTTTGTTTGTTAACAAATTTTGTACATCATTTTTATATGAAAATTTGGCTTAGTTGACCGGGAAATCAACTGCAATATCTATTATTTTATACATACTTAGCATAACCATCGTTTAAAAGCGTACACAAAATTTGATATAAAATCAGACTAAGCAGCTTAAAATTTTCCATTTTGTATTGTATTATTGTTTTTTACTATTATGTCACCTGAGTCAATAAGAATACCTTCGACTTTTTGTTTTTTGTCTATCGACACGCATTGATTCTAACATTTGAACATTTTTGCTTTTGAAACACTGCAAGAATTATCTTTTCCTAAATGAGGTTTACAATGTGTTGTTCTCTAAGGAGGGAGTGGGCATAACTTTGGTTGAAAGCTGGTACCAATCCTTTAATCCTTTTTCTACTCCTAACATTCACTTAATAAACCTAACACTATGCCTTTTAATTCCTAGATCCAGAGTCAATGGCTCTGTTATAAAAATTGGGCTTTTTGTAATTTAGTAGACATGGATTTATTTTTTAAATGAAAATATCCTTTCTACTACCGATACAGAAATATGACAATACTTCCATAAAACAAAATACAAATTCAAATCGGATCAACACCGACCTCTAAAAAGATAGAGGTAGTATAAAAATATTAATATTAACAGTAACTGCCCTACATTGGCCGATGATAGCTCGTGCATTGGATTAATGCCACGATCACTACAAAACATGCTCAACATCCCTTATGAATACTCTACAAAGTGGCTTTTTTAGATTTAACGCGTTAAAGTCGTTCATCCTCGATTTTCACTCCAACAAACGATAACCAAACTCAGATCAAATGTAGTATTCAAGAAATGAGACGATTTTCCGCTAAGCCACTTGCAACCATTAAGGTTTCCTAGTGAATAACAAGTGTAACTTCTCTGACCGATTTAATACTGCCTGTCGCAAGTACTTTTTACGTTCTTTCAAATATCGGTTTCCCCTACTTTAATCCACTGACAGGTAGTTGTTAATTAAGGTGACAACATACACGATTCTGGTGTATCAGATGAAAGACTAATGTCATTGCTCAAATGATCTTCTTGCTCTTCATTATGTAAATCTGCACAAGCTTATAAATATAATCCTGGGGTAGATAAAGTTTTTCACTGCCTTGCTCAACATTCTGAATGGAATGCTGAATTGAAGTATTTGATGCATGTGTACTTGTACGAGTCTCCTAATTCACATCATCTAGAGCATAGGGATGATCTTTTTTTCGTCCCCCGCCGCAACGCGGAGCGGGGACATAGAAATGCCGGGCGTCCGTCCGTGTGTCCGTCCGTCACACTTTTTTGTAAGCGCTCTCATGCCTACAAATTTTGACGCATTTTCATTAAATTTATACCAAATGTTCATAACACAATTACCTTGGTCAAGTTCGAAAATCAGCATTGGTCGATACTTTTTGTTGGAGTTATGGGACTTTGACCATAATAATGACTCCGTTTCATCCAAAAATTGACCTTGTAAGCGCTCTCATGCCTACACATTTTGACGGATTTTCATTTAATTTATACCAAATGTTTATACCACTAATACTTTGGTCAAGTTCGAAAATTAGCATTGGTCGATACTTTTTGTTCGAGTTATGGGACTTTGACCACAATAATGACTCCGTTTTATCCAAAAATTGATCTTGTAAGCGCTCTCATGCCTACAAATTTTGACGGATTTTCATTTAATTTATACCAAATGTTTATACTACTAATACTTTGGTCAAGTTCGAAAATCATCATTGGTCGATACTTTTTGTTGGAGGTATGGGACTTTGACCACAATAATGACTCCGTTTTATCCAAAAATTGACTTTGTAAGCGCTCTCATGCCTACAAATTTTAACGGATTTTCATTAAATTTATACCAAATGTTTATACCACTAATACCTTGGTCAAGTTCCTAAATGGATAGACTCGATACTAGTATACTGCTTGACCAGCGGGGGACCCAGGAATTCTATTCTTATTCTTTCAGTTTGTGTACACTGTAAAGGCAGGCGATAGCCCTTTATAATATCCAAACCTTTCTCCAATCGTCGATCATACCTTTGTCTGATACCATGTTCCTACAGTACCAACAGTACCACTCCAAAGTTGAAAAGCCTTACTGGCTGCTGTTGAACTCTCCTTTTCTTCAACCTTGGTTACAGTTGGAACCCTTATCCCATGAATTTTTGTATCAATGAAAGTATTGGGTGGCTTAAGTTTGTCATTTGAAATTGCAGAACTCCTCACAGGACAAATACTAGATCCTGTGAATGCTCATATGATGATGCTGGGTTTATGAAATGCGATGTACGTTTCATGCAAATTCAAGGCAAAGTTCTTTTTGTCACTAGGCTTTCTCGGATTTTCACTAGTGTTTTTCGCAGTTTTGTACCACTCTTTTTTCAGAGGCCCAAACACACTATTGTCTAGTGGCTGTATTGTATTAAGTGGGTAGCATTTGGTACTAGCCTGTACATTTCAATTCCTCTACCACCTGCTTTTTTAAATATGTAAACGTTAATTATGTGAACTTACACTGTCAATTAAAAATACTACTGGTCTGTCTATGAATGCAGAAAAGGCATTTGAATCCATCCAATCGATTGGTTTGTA
This sequence comes from Magallana hongkongensis, assembly GCA_015776775.1. Taxonomy (NCBI): domain Eukaryota; kingdom Metazoa; phylum Mollusca; class Bivalvia; order Ostreida; family Ostreidae; genus Magallana; species Magallana hongkongensis. Next base: position 35,522,252 of record CM027469.1, read on the forward strand.
ATGAATAAATAATCATCTTGTTGCTCCTAACAGAGGATTATATGCTGTAGGATTTGGTGCAGTATACACCAAAAAAGCTGTTGAAACAATCCCTTCTGCACTGGCACATAACTTCACAGTCATGCGTTGTTTGTTGACCCGCCTGATAAATATGGAATGCCGTCTGTGTATTTATGTCTTGTTGGCTACTGAAAAAGCATGTAACACTTATAAATATTGAGGAGTATTCGATATCAAATTATACATTGATATAAATTGTCAAATAAAGTTTGTTTTGATTTATAATCACCATTTAGTCTAAACCTATTTCTTTCAGCCGTGCTATTAATTTTAAATAAGACTTTTTTTTTTTTTTTTTTTAAAAATCACGTTTTGCTAACCATTATAGAAATATAAAAAATATAGTTCATTAGAATCTCTATTTTTTTTTTCTAATTTTAAATTTTTAAGCAGCAACTACATTTATCATTTTCAATTATGATATCCAATTGTTATGAATATATATTGCATTTAAATAAGAAGACCAACGGTTCTTTTTTTTCAATTTTAATATTCCACATAACAAATAATCGGCTCTAAAGATCGAACATTTTTGATAGGTGAGGTTTTAAGGTTTAAGTTAATGTCATAGTAGCAATGACAAAAAAAAACCCAAATAAAGACAATTTAACAAATATAAAGATGTGGAGCATCCAGATCTAAAATAGACTGACGGTACTCACGACTGGATATTTCTGACGATGTATGGTTAAAAACATGTAATCTATAAAAAAAAATTGTGGCGTGACACGAAGCGGTAATAATGAAGACTTCAAACAGTGAATTATTTCAAGAACTTTAACGATAGTTATAACAAAAAGAGTTTCAAAAAACGTTTTTAAAAAGTTATTATTACCATAATATTATACATGTGTTTTGTCATGACAGGTGCAGCGATATAATTTGAAGAAAAAAGAAAGAAAAGTATTTGTTTATCAAAATATGTTGTATAGAACAAATGAAGAATGGCATATAAAAATATGACGCATAAATACCGGTATCGTATTTTGGTCAATAGTATTCCTTATCAAAACAGGCTCCAATAAAGTACGAACCACGTATTCTTTTACTTAATCTGTTTAACATATGGTGCATATATCATTACAAATCATGATTGACCTATATTAAATAAACCTTTGATTCCTTTTCCACACACATATACATAAAAAAAATGACAATTACAAACCATTAGCCATATCAAAAATCGATAAAATCGAAACACACATTCAAAGCAGAGCAACACGGACTTCCAAAAAGATACAGGTAGGATCATGTCCCTAGGAGGAGTGAGCATCCTCTGCATCAAACTAAAACCATTTAAAGTACATTCTTTTCGCGTTATGGCTGTTTTCCTGTTTTACTCATATAAAGTTTTAAGGGTTTATGGCACACACAAATTTAGTGATTACGAAGGTAAAAATTAAAGGATCTAGACTGCATTTTTGCAGTAATAAAAAAGGGTTGAAATGGCGTGCATGACACTGTTTGGTTCACATAATAAAAATGGCACCACTAAGCATTATAGAAATGCATACAGATTTTAAATTTGAATGTATATAATTGCTATTTACGAAATATTTAACATTGTTTGTGCTTGTATGTAAGTATATACTCTATGTTGTTAAAATCAGGGTTGGCAATAGAGCGGGATATACTCATATTTCCCAGGACGGTGGGAAATACTGGTAATTCCAGGGAATTACTGGTATTTCCCGGGAAATACTGGGATATAAAGTACAATTACATATTATAGTACTTCATACTTAGACATTTGTCTTAATCAAATCTGTAGGGATGTAGACATTAGTACACTTTGTCAGCTTTTTGACATTTTATAATGTTTTTTGATTTTAACAAGTTTTGACTGGTCAGTAATGCATTGGTTATCTTCTTATGAATACTCCAAACATGGTTCATTCATTGACAACATTGTTATTTTGTTTTTAAGACTAGTCAGGTATAGGTGAATCTATACAGTTATCATGAACATGATATCAAAAGTTCCATTTTCTGGTTATTTTGTGAATGTGAAAATGGGTCAAGAAAATTGTGAAAAATAAAGTGTGACTGTCTCACTACCTCAGTATGCAACACACCTACGAAGAAGCCAATCAGCCCCACGCATTATATATATCTCCGCAAAACAGGAGCACAAAACTGCCAAGTGTCATTTATTATAACAACGTGTGATTATTTAATTGTTACTTGTAACACCTACAGTAATTATAACAGTTTGTTTTGTGCTTTGAATTATCAATCTGTAAAACAGAAAACTTGAAGTTCAAAAAGCTGGACAAAAAATTTGTACATTAGCAGCTATAGAAGTCTTTTGGAATAGCTGATTGGTGAATTTAAGATTCATAAACTGGCAGTGAAATGGGAAAGTAGGATAAATTGGTTTTTGATGCTTATTGTTAATATCTTATATCATAAACAAAAGTTTTGCATTGAAAAAATAAAAGAAATAAAGATTATAAATTTGCATTTCCCAGTATTTCCCAGATTAGTGAAAAACAGTAGTATTTATCGAGACGGGAAATACCGGTATTTACCACATGTAATTCCCAGCACTGGTATTTCCCGGCCAACCCTGGTTAAAATCGTTGTATTGTTGCATGCTTATTTAATCCTACTCTGCGTTTGTGATACAACTGACGCGGCATGTTAAAATTACTTAAAATTTTACTGTCAAAAGTCAAAATCAAGTTAGTCTTTCAAACTGATATGATCATATAATTTTACTATTGGATAATTATATGAGTTTTAAATTTTCCCTTCATTTTGTCTAATACCATTTTAAAATAAGACACCCTAGTGAACTATGATTTGTTTTTAACACCGACTATGTCAGATTAAAATCTATCACGAGTTCAGACATATCAAATATCGGATTCACTATGATTATCACGTGCAAATTTTGTTAAACGGTATCTGTTTCAACGAAAGGTTGAATACAAACATGGTCAATTATTTAAATCAATATTTTGTCCCCTTTGCACCAAACATAGACAAGTATTAATTTCTTTCACACAATTTGAGTTTTTATTTAATTTGATTGATATCATTATTATACATTTGAATGAGGTTGATGAATAGTAATCGAGGGAATGCGATTTTTTTGTTTCTTCTATAACTCAGTTTCTGTAAACTGGATTTTTTAAGTCCTCGTTTGTAGATTCTTATGCTATGTATTCGATCTAAAAGAAAAACAAATGTATTTCAATTCATTGTAAAACGCATTCTGTCTTTCATGATTTCTGTCTAAGGATTGTTTGATTAAAACAAAAACGAACATTTAAAGCATGCAATAAATGACACATTTGAACCATATTTCTCTTCAAAAAATAACTAATAACTCAAAACATTCGCCGCGTAAGCAGGGAACCTATGTTTTATGAGCATGTACCCATTATATTAAATATTATGTTAATAAACTAATTAAAACTTAAGTGAACACATATGGGATAAAATATTTTAACTCTTTTCAGCGAAAGAAATGACATCGATTCAGTAACTGACGCTTATTATATGGGCGTTGCGGCTCTCGCCCTGGTAGTGTTGCTGGTCCTGGGTTGCGCACTGCGCGCACTCCTGAGACACTTTGGGGTGCAGTCTCGCACCCCAGTGAGAAGGCGTCCGATGACAAAACGGGATGATCTTTGCCAACTGAAGGAGGGGTCCCGGTTCTGTCAGAAATCCAGCAGCGGCGAAGGGGGCCTGAAGGTAAATGATATTTTAATTAAAATTCATTAGATAGTTATAGATCATACTTTCACACCTGATCATACATTATGTAAATATCAGTAAAAAAAGGTACATGTACGATGTTTTATTTATGGTTATAAAACAGAATATATGAGATAATATTGTATTAGATGGAAGAGGTTGAAATTCACGAAACGGGTACCCCGGAGGAGACGGAAGAAAACACGCGCTCCAAGACCCAGACATCGTAAAGTAAGTACTTTAAACCATTCATTTTACAACTTAATGCCTACAATAGATTTATTGGGGTATTTTTTAAAATTAATTAATTTTTTTTTTGCATATCGGACCCTCGCTAAAAATAATTATTAGGGTCTCCCGTTTCCAACGGAAGAACCTCTTGTTTTTCTTCGGTTTCTTTTTATTAGGGTCTTCCGTTTCCAACGGAAGAACCTCTTGTTTTTCTTCGGTTTCTTTTTATTAGGGTCTTCCGTTTCCAACGGAAGACCCTCTTGTTTTTCTTCAGTTTCTTTTTATTATTATTTTATTTTTTATTTTTTTTCTGACTCCTCGGCTTTATATCTCAAAAAGTTTTCATCCGATTTCAATGAAATTTTCAGAGCTTTTGTTAAGTTACAGTGCCTAAAAGATGTTAAAGTTTCAGCATTTATATCACTTCTGTTCAAATTTTGCGGCCATTTTTAAATTTAAAAAAGTGATTTTGTCCGGAAGAAATCTCCGTAAACTTTAATGATATCGCTTTGAAATTTTTACTGATGATAGATGTATCAATTCTATAATGTACTGGGGGGTTTAAAATTTTGTTCATCAATTTTGCTCAAAACCGGAAGCAGTTCCAATTTTTGGAAATTTTCATTTTTTTCAACAAAATAAGACAATACTGCAGTCTTATAGAACTTGCCATGGCGAATTCTGAAATCCGTTTGAAAATCGGACGATGCATTACAGAGATATCGGGGTTTAAAAATTGATTTTTCCGGAAATTTTGATTCCGCGTCCTTGGTTTAAAAAATAGCGTAATGTTCAAAGTAAAATTAATTCCTACCAAAAATAATTGTTAAGTCGTACTTAAACACATTCGGATTTTTTTTGTCAAGTCGTTCTTGAAATCAGAAAGGTTTTTTGTTAATTCGTACTTAAAATCATTCGGATTTTGTGAAGTCGTACCAGGAATAATTCGATTTTTTCATCTTTTTCATTTAGTTACTCTTGTTGTTGGTTTAAGAGCTCTGCTTCTTACAGGAACTTCCGGCTTTACTTCCGACATTAACGGAAGACCCACTCGTTGCTTTGCAACGAGCTTTGCTCTAGTTACTATTTTATTTTTTTCTGACTCCTTCTCGGCTTTATATCTCAAAAAGTTTTCATCCGATTTCAATGAAATTTTCAGAGCTTTTGTAAAGTTACAGTGCCTAAAAGATGTTAAAGTTTCAGCATTTATATCACTTCTGTTCAAATTTTGCGGCCATTTTTAAATTTAAAAAAGTGATTTTGTCCGGAAGAAATCTCCGTAAACTTTAATGATATCGCTTTGAATTTTTTACTGATGATAGATGTATCAATTCTTTAATGTACTGGGGGGTTTAAAATTTTGTTCATCAATTTTGCTCAAAACCGGAAGTAGTTCCAATTTTTGGAAATTTTCATTTTTTTTGAACAAAATAAGACAATACTACAGTCTTATAGAACTTGCCACGGTGAATTCAAATCTGAATTCTGTTTGAAAATCAGACGATGCATTACAGAGATATCGGGGTTGAAAAAATGATTTTTCCGGAAATTTTGATTCCGCGTCCTTGGTTTCAAAAATAGCGTAATGTTTAAAGTAAAATTAATTCGTACCTAAAATAATTGTTAAGTCGTACTTCAACACATTCGGATTTTTTGTCAAGTCGTTCTTGAAATCAGAAAGGTTTTTGTTAATTCGTACTTAAATTAATTCGGATTTTGTTAAGTCGTACCAGGAATTATTCGATTTTTCATCTTTTTATTTTAGTTACTCTTGTTGTTGGTTTAAGAGCTCTTCTTCTTACAGGAACTTCCGGCTTTACTTCCGACATTAACGGAAGACCCACTCGTTGCTTTGCAACCAGCTTTGCTCTAGTTATTATTTTATTTTTTATTTTTGACTCTTTCTCGGCTTTATATCTCAAAAAGTTTTCATCCGATTTCAATGAAATATTTAGAGCTTTTGTGAAGTTACCATGCCTCAAAGATGTTTAGGATTCGGCATTGACGTCACTTCCGTTCAAATTTGGCGGCCATTTTTAAATTTAACAAAAGTGATTTTGTCCGGAAGAAATCTCCGTAAACTTTAAAGATATCGCTTTGAAATTTTTACTGATGATAGATGTATCAATTCTTTAATGTACTGGGGGTTTAAAATGTTGTTCATCAATTTTGCTCAAAACCGGTTTTTGTTAATTCGTACTTAAAATCATTCAGATTTTGTTAAGTCGTATCAGGAATAATTCGATGTTTTCATCTTTTATTTTAGTTACTCTTGTTGTTGGTTAAATAGCTCTGCTTCTTACAGGAACTTCCGGCTTTACTTCCGACATTAACGAAAGACCCACTCGTTGCTTTGCAACGAGCTTTGCTCTAGTTCTGATTTTATTTCATTTGATGCTTTCACTATACTATTATTCTGATTTAATTTTTCAATTTTCTTGGGATATGTACATTGAAAACATATATATTCGATAAAAAAAAAATTAAATTTTTTTTTTCTTTTTTCTTGTTTTGTTTTTATTTAATAAATTAAATATTTAAAGAAAACCTACAGTCCGTTCAAGCATATATTTTACATCATACACCATAGCATAGCATAGCATTGAAATCTCATAGCATAGCATTGGAATCTCATAGCATAGCATTGGAACCTCATACCATAGCATACAATCTCATAGAATCGCATTCGTCATATCATACCATAGCATAGCATACAACGTTATTTTAACTCGGTTTTAAATGTTTTTATTTGAAAAAAAAAATGTTTACATGATAGATTTGTGGTAAACTTTGGCTTCTTATTATTTTACTTCGAAATGTGTGGAACTCTTCTGTGTATGGAGGCGTTTTTGTTCAAATCTCATAGCATAGCATAGCATACCATATCATTAAGCCCTTCATTTCAATTTCTCATAGCATAGCATACAAATCTCATAGCATAGCATACAAATCTCATAGCATATCATTACAATCGCATACCATAGCATAGCATTAAATTGTAAAAGATATGCATGAAATGACTGTAGGTGTAAAAAAGGTCAGATGTTTCGATGATTGGGCTAACTGGTTTGTAAACAGGTTTAAAAATGTGTCCATGATACCATCTCTTCATACGTTAGATACAGGTGGCTTTGTCAATGAATACCAGGGTAGTATGCATTAAGTACGGATATGACAGATTACTGGGGATTACTGCTGCGTAAAGGTTTTTTTTTTAACTAAACAGAAAAATGAGTTGTAAGCCTATCGCCTCATCCCCTACTATTTAAAAACCATTGATGGATTCGCGGGACGATATGGATTCCGGTACAGACAGCGTAAAAAATGTTTGTGTGATATTGTATAACTTTTATTGCAAAATTGTTTGACTGTCCGTTTGGAAATAGAATCCACGATAAATGAATAGGTAACATTGTATCTGAGTGGATCTATCGCCCATTATAATCTTTGATCCATCGGTGATGATAACAATATAGATCCTTTAACTATGACTTTTTACTGTTTTATTTGATCTTCGATCCATGGATTATCAATTCTTTGATGTCCACGGATTCCCTTGATCTTCGATATATTTATTAATGATTCCCGTTCTAATGATTATTGATTCCTGGTATGGATTGCTTTGATCCATTGATTATTGGTGCCTTTGATCTTCGATCTATTGATAATTGATATCAATAGATCTTCGATTCATTGATTAGTAATTGATCATTGATACCTTTGATCTTCGATCCCTTAATTAACATAACAATAGATATACCCCCATTAATTATGTCAAGGTCGACTTCGATTGTAGCTCTTTTGTTTTGCCCCCCCCCCCCCCTCCCCTATACAGACACATATACTACTCGAGATGTCATTAAGAGGGTTCATAGTTTAAATTATTGATAGTTGTATATGAAGTAATAACACATTGAGTGTTTATCCTTGAATAAAATGATATTGTAGTTGATCCTACTGGATGATGTTGTGTAATGAATAGACGTCAACCATTAATTGTGCGTCAAAAGGGATATGCAAAAATGCATGTTAAAATGACTATTTTAATCATAAATATATTAATATATAAATAATGATTAATTGTATTTACAAATGCAATTTAACCATATGATTTGAACATATTTTATTGCATAATATATTACAATGGGATTGGGCACAAGTTATAAAAACTTCTCACTACATGCTAAAAAACATATCATCGGGGCGGTCGACACATTTATCATCAGATCTGACTTTAACTTTTAAATATGATACTTTAGGACAAAAAGTATTAAGTGAAGACGATATCTAATCTAAATATTTTAGCAGTAAAATCCGAACACATTTATATATAAAATGCTCTTATAAGAATGAAGTAAATATAGCCTTAAAGTTGCCATGACCATTTTAATTATATTTCTTACTTGTAACTCTTAACTTTCTACATTTTTTTCATTAACGAACAGACAAAAATAGAAAAACTTTTTTTTAGTGTAAACAAGTTTTAAAATATGACATTTTAGTCACGTAATGATATTAAGTCTATCATTAAGATCATCATATTGTTAACAAATAATTGATAAACTGCATAACAAATTAGCAGCAAATATAAGCTTTTGTGCATACAATACGAAATGATCAGAATCTATCAGAATTTTATTCTCTTCTACAAATTATTCAATAAATAATAACCAAAATAAAATTTCGAGGCCGCTATTTATACCAAAAATTTATTTTGATATCACGGACAATTTAAAAGGGTATATGTTTCGTCTCCATTCAACTGCTTTTTTCCTTCTAGCTATTTTTTTTAAAAATAGTAGTGCTCACTGAAAACTCTTTACTCTGTGAATTTAATCCACAAGATAAACAAACAATAGAAAAGATCATTTCTAAAAAAAAAAAAATAAGTACTTCAAAATGTCTTTTAACGACTTCAGAATTTGATAAGTAAAAAAAAATTAGTATAAATTAATGTCATGAACGTTTGTAAATTATTACAGAATGAAATGACAACTGAAAATTGTCATATTTATTTTCTATTACATCTAATATTTAAAATAAAAGCATTTATGTGATAATCTTTAATCTTCATGATAACAATACCAATTGATATTAACTTACATTGCGATCCCTCTCACCGTTGACTATAACAACACGAGCGACAGACACATTAGAAACAAGCAGTCGAATAATAAAACTTCATCTGAAAAAAGTAGCATCACCAAACCTTTATTTAAATAACTAAATAGACAATCAATATATATTGGTCGATCTGTATGCAATAAATCAGAGTAAATAATAAAATAATTTTTTTATGGAAAAAACCCTTTGATGTTTTTCAAAATTATTTTCTAAATGCATAAATAACTATGTTTCATACTGATGTATATTACTGAGTTCGCCTATTCACTAATCAGATGCAACTAAGTGAATCTAGCTTCTATGACGTCGTTTCTGCTTTAACAGTTCTCATTTCCGCCTTAACAGTTCTCATTGCTGCCTTAATTATCTTATTCCGTATTACTTCATGTCAAATGTGTCTGTTAAATGTTATTGCTTGACCTTGTTTCAAGCCGATTATTTTTACTAAGTATGCTTTGCTTTTAATACCCTGCCGTTTTGACGTCACCAGGTGGCGTGTCTGAAGAAAAATTCATTTCAGGGAAAAATCAAAACTGCAAGTAAACTGTTACTATACATTTATGTTTGAAAAGCGACTTGACTGAAGTTAAAGCTGAACACCGCTCGTAATTGACACCAGTACCTGGTATATAAACCCCTCGATTTCGTTACACTCGACTGTATTCCTGATGCTCGTGGTCGGCGTAGTCGTATTCCTGTTGTGGTCTTTGAATTTTATGCATTTATTTCTTATTGTACATGTATATGCATATTCTGTTGGTAAAAAATGCATTTACCAATTTTTTTGATGTTAGCATTCTCCTGGTACAATGTTAACGATGTAAACAGAAAAGAAAGGACACGATGTAGATGTCGTCAATGTAAATAGGATAAAAGAGGTACGATGTAGACATGATGCTGGCTCGATATCGATCAACATTGCGGTGTCGACGATATAAACAGGAAAGAAAGCACGCAATGTAGACAAATGTTGGTTAACACTACGATGTCGACGATGTAAACAGAAAAAAAGGCACACGATGTAGACACAGTTTTGCAAATCGTTCGACTAAAGCTTCATCCTAAAAAGTTGCTTGAAAACACTCAAATATATGTCTGTATCAATTCGTCGCTTAATCATGTGATAAAAAAATAATTGCGGGTATTTTTTATCAATAGATGATTAAGTTACCCTCGAAATACGATATTCACCTCGCCTCGTGTCGGTGAACATTGAACTTTCCAGGTAGCTAAATCATCGTATTGACCTCAAAACAGTAATAATTATATAATATTAAAAAAACTTGTATAAAATAGATATGCTCAATTTCAATTATAACTGTTTCACAAACGTTACATGTATACGAATATGTTGTATAAAAACATGTTAGATGGAGAGGAAAAATACAAATTAATTGCACTTGATAAGATGTTTGCTGGTATTGTATTTGTAAACAATTGTTAAAACAATTCATCCAGTACCATAAGAGTGTCCACACCTTTTTAATTAACAGAAATTAGAATATTATGAATGGTGTATGTAAAAATGACAATAACAAACTGTCATTCATCTCAGAAATCCATTAAACGAAATACAAATTCAAAGCACAGCAACACTGACCTCTAAAAAGATAGAGGTAGGATCAGGTGCCATCGAGGAGTGAACATCCTCTGCTGACCGATCACACCCGCCTTGTACTCTTCCTCGTAATTTGGAAAAAAACTGAAAAGTCCGTACACAATTATATGATTAACTAGACACGATCTCGTTGCGAGCAACGAGGAGGTCTTCCGTCCGATTTTTAGAACAGGAAATGACCTTGCCTTTTATCTTCATCAACGAAACATATCAGGAAATGCAGATGTGATCTAAAAGAGCGATGGATGAAGGATTATCCACCCTGTAGGATCCTTAATTTTAAGGACCAGTCCCATTTTATTTCATATTAAATAAGAGGTCTTTTGACTTAATAACAGGTCTAATAACCTGTAATAAAAAGAAACCGAAGAAAAAAAGAGAGCCTTCCTTTGTAAACGGAAGACCCTAATAACAATAAGAATAGAAGGGTCTTCCGCTGAAGACGGAAGACCCTAATAATAAAAGACTGTTTTTGTCTAAATCTTAATTGAAGAGAGTTTTTCAACTTGTACTACAGTCCAACAACCCTTTTATGTTGATTATTTTAGTTAGAAAATTAAATAAAAAGGAGAGAAAGAAATAGAGAGAAAGAACAAATCTTGGCTCCGGCGAGATTAGAACACACAACCTTTACAGGTGTCTCAAAACATGACTGACGCGAAATAATTCCCGAATTTGTGTTTGAATTTGGGGCGTTTCCGCCCGGGAGAAGAGCTGGGTTTTTGTATGAGATGAAAAACAAAGTGTAAGATGTCTGACTATTTAGGTTTGGTAACAGTGCGAGGTCATTTGAAATATTGACGCGTGTTTTTGTCTAGAGGGGGGTGAAAAGACCCGAGCTTGATTTTCGTCGTAAATAAATCGAAAATAGAATTTTGAGGTGTGGATCTCGGATTCGGGTAACAACAATTAGGGGAAGTCCTAAAACAATGACTGATGCAGTTTACCCATGTATTTCAGTGTTGAGAATTTTTTGTTCGTGTCGTTTACTATTATGTTTGACTGTTTTATTTCAGCAGGATTGATAAAATCTTTATAAATGTAGAAATAACGAAATCAGTAACACGTAAATTTATTCGGTAAAAATTTGATGCAGTAATTTCCACAGTTCTTACATTCATAAGTAGTTCACACGCTATCGTAGATTCAGACTAAACGGAAAAAAAGAAATATACATGCTACAGAAATATTATGCGGCTGCACAGGGCCAAGCCCATTTCAACATTAATTTCAATGAAACCATAAATAAAGAAAGAGGTCGAACTCTGACCCAGATAGAAAACTACCAGCTCGCTTCAAAATCCTAAAAAATCAATTAATCTTTAAAACACTCGCAACGTGCATGTATTTTTCATAAAAGTAATGTCTGAGATACACTCCTGCCGAATTTTAAGTTGATGGGTCTTACAATAGCGGAGATATACGCAATTATTCTCTCGAAGTCACCAGTTTATTTTTACTCTGACATTTACCGGTCCAGAGCTCACGTTGGGATTTTGCCTATGACAACAGCAGTATTGCAACAAGTCGAGAAACATTTGCAATAATCTTTTAAAATCTTACATCAAACACAATTTATGGATTTACTTTTTACTTTTAAAGTTTTCAGAAATAAGATATATAAAATGCCATAACATTTACATGCTAAACACTACATATGTATGATGAGAGAGAGAGAGAGAGAGAGAGAGAGAGAGAGAGAGAGAGAGAGAGAGAGAGAGAGAGAGAGAGATTAATCAGAAATCGATTTGTTCAGAGACATAAATAACATTTATGTCTCTGATTTGACAAAGAAATTTATAATTGGTTTATCTGCTTTTTCATATCTATTATATTTCTTTTTGTCTCAAGTTTGCCGACAATAACTGCATAATAAAAAATTCTGGTAAGTCAGCAAATAAAATAACCTACATCATTAGAAATATAGTATGATTATTTATTCCCCATTTTCCCGAATCCAAACGATACCCAAGTGTTATGTCTAAATGACCAATGTTAAGCATTCAGTTGATAATAAAAATCGTTTTTTTTAATCCCAGACAGTCAATAGATTTGTTATTAAATCATTGAACAGTGAATTTCAAAAAATAACATCCGTAGACAATATCCCGTAACTAGAAAAAAATACGTATTTACTTTTTTGACGTCAAATGTACATTAGCCTCTAGCCTCATTACTCCATGTTACCTGTAGTAGATCTTTGAGAGAGAGAGAGAGAGAGAGAGAGAGAGAGAGAGAGAGAGAGAGAGATATTGATTTTAGTGTTCAGGAATTCAATATAAACGCAACATTTGTCAATAAATGCATGTATACATGCATACATGTACATATCTAAATGTTTGAATAAATACAAAACAACCTTTCTGTTTAAGCCATGTGAAATACTAAAACGTTGGTGCATTGCTAAATGTTGTGTGTATACAATCATTGACATGGCGGCATTTCTTTGATGCCGGCAAAGCGATCCAGTGAACTCTAATGCGGTCGAACTGCAGGGGTGCTTCGGCGGCATGTCTTTGATGCCGGCAATGCGACAATCGTCCGAATTTAGCGAGCAGTTGACAGAAAAGAGCTCTATATCTGTACTGAAAAAAGTCGCTATTATTTTTATTTATGACAAAAAGAAAACGTAAACATTCAAATCCATCATTATAAAGATAAAATCGTTAAAAAAAAACACAGTTAAGCAAGAAAAAATAATCGGCACTCGGGGACTGAACCCGGGTCGCCTGGACACAAGTCCACCACTCTAACGACTGAGCTACGCGGACTCTCGCTTCAGAACTTTGGAGCCCAAAATCTCGAGAATGCATGTATCGATTTTAAAACAGATTTCATATTCAGAGGTTTTTAGAGTGTCTCTATCGAATAGTAACATAAAAAAAATTCAAGTTCAAAAAATTGAAAAATTAAGGTTTTTCATTTCCTTCCGCTGACGACCGGAAGTGACGGCGGACGTTCGGATATGCGTAGTACACTGCGGCCGTTCACTCTCTACGATCTTTGAACATTTGAAAGTTCTATCTTAAATACTTTTGGAGAAAACTCGTGAACAAGCAAAAACATAAAATCTTTAATATCTCGGGACCGGAAGTGACGACCAAAAAAATCCCACGTACTTTTCTTACAAATGTTGTCATTAACAAGATCTGAAAGTTTTATCAAAATCGGCTGAAGCGTTTTCGAGAAAACGTGGGAGAAAAAAAATAATAATAATAACTAGACACGATCTCGTTGCAAGCAACAAGGAGGTCTTCCGTCCGATTTTTAGAACAGGAAATGACCTTGCCTTTTATCTTCATCAATGAAACATATCAGGAAATGCAGATGTGATCTAAAAGAGCGATGGATGAAGGATTATCCACCCTGTAGGATCCTTAATTTTAAGGACCAGTCCCATTTTATTTCATATTAAATAAGAGGTTTTTTGACTTAATAACAGGTCTAATAACCTGTAATAAAAAGAAACCGAAGAAAAAAAGAGAGCCTTCCTTTGTAAACGGAAGACCCTAATAACAATAAGAATAGAAGGGTCTTCCGCTGAAGACGGAAGACCCTAATAATAAAAGACTGTTTTTGTCTAAATCTTAATTGAACAGAGTTTTTCAACTTATACTACAGTCCAACAACCCTTTTATGTTGATTATTTTAGTTAGAAAATTAAATAAAAAGGAGAGAAAGAAATAGAGAGAAAGAACAAATCTTGGCTCCGGCGAGATTAGAACACACAGCCTTTGCAGATGTCTCAAAACATGGCTGACGCAAAATAATTCCCGAATTTGTCTTTGATTTTGGGGCGTTTCCGCCCGGGAGAGGAGCTGAGTTTTTGTATGAGATGAAAAACAAAGTGTAAGATGTCTGACTATTTAGGTTTGGTAACAGTGCGAGGTCATTTGAAATATTGACGCGTGTTTTTGTCTGGAGGGGGGTGAAAAGACCCGAGCTTGATTTTCGTCGTAAATAAATCGAAAATAGAATTTTGAGGTGTGGATCTCGGATTCGGGTAACAACAATTAGGGGAAGTCCTAAAACAATGACTGATGCAGTTTACCCATGTATTTCAGTGTTGAGAATTTTTGTTCGTGTCGTTTACTATTATGTTTGACTGTTTTATTTCAGCAGGATTGATAAAATCTTTATAAATGTAGAAATAATGAAATCCGTAACACGATAATTTATTCGGTAAAAATTTGATGCAGTAATTTCCACAGTTCTTACATTCATAAGTAGTTCACACGCTATCGTAGATTCAGACTAAACGGAAAAAAAGAAATATACATGCAACAGAAATATTACGCGGCTGCACAGGGGCCAAGCCCATTTCAACATTAATTTCAATGAAACCATAAATAAAGAAAGAGGTCGAACTCTGACCCAGATAGAAAACTACCAGCTCGCTTCAAAATCCTAAAAAATCAATTAATCTTTAAAACACTCGCAACGTGCATGTATTTTTCATAAAAGTAATGTCTGAGATACACTCCTGCCGAATTTTAAGTTGATGGGTCTTACAATAGCGGAGATATACGCAATTATTCTCTCGAAGTCGCCAGTTTATTTTTACTCGGACATTTACCGGTCCAGAGCTCACGATGGGATTTTGCCTATGACAACAGCAGTATTGCAACAAGTCGAGAAACATTTGCAATAATCTTTTAAAATCTCACATCAAACACAATTTATGGATTTACTTTTTACTTTTAAAGTTTTCAGAAATAAGATATATAAAATGCCATAACATTTATATGCTAAACACTACATATGTATGATGAGAGAGAGAGAGAGAGAGAGAGAGAGAGAGAGAGAGAGAGAGAGATTAATCAGAAATCGATTTGATCAGAGACATAAATAACATTTATATCTCTGATTTGACAAAGAAATTTATAATTGGTTTATCTGCTTTTTCATATCTATTATATTTCTTTTTGTCTCAAGTTTTTCTTTGCCGACAATAACTGCATAATAAAAAATTCTGGTAAGTCAGCAAATAAAATAACCTACATCATTAGAAATATAGTATGATTATTTATTCCCCATTTTTCCGAATCCAAACGATACCCAAGTGTTATGTCTAAATGACCAATGTTAAGCATTCAGTTGATAATAAAAATCGTTTTTTTAATCCCAGACAGTCAATAGATTTGTTATTAAATCATTGAACAGTGAATTTCAAAAAATAACATCCGTAGACAATATCCCGTAACTAGAAAAAAATACGTATTTATTTTTTTGACGTCAAATGTACATTAACCTCTAGCCTCATTACTCCATGTTACCTGTAGTAGATCTTTGAGAGAGAGAGAGAGAGAGAGAGAGAGAGAGAGAGAGAGAGAGAGAGAGAGAGAGAGAGAGAGAGAGAGAGAGATTTTAGTGTTCAGGAATTCAATATAAACGCAACATTTGTCAATAAACGCATGTATACATGCATACATGTACATATCTAAATGTTTGAATAAATACAAAACAACCTTTCTTTTTAAGCCATGTGAAATACTAAAAACGTTGGTGCATTGCTAAATGTTGTGTGTATACAATCATTGAAATGGCGGCATTCCTTTGATGCCGGCAAAGCGATCCAGTGAACTCTAATGCGGTCGAACTGCAGGGGTGCTTCGGCGGCATGTCTTTGATGCCGGCAATGCGACAATCGTCCGAATTTAGCGAGCAGTTGACAGAAAAGAGCTCTATATTTGTACTGAAAAAAGCCGCTATTATTTTTATTTATGACAAAAAGAAAACGTAAACATTCAAATCCATCATTATAAAGATAAAATCGTTAAACAAAACACAGTTAAGCAAGAAAAAATAATCGGCACTCGGGGACTGAACCCGGGTCGCCTGGACACAAGTCCACCACTCTAACGACTGAGCTACGCGGACTCTCGCTTCAGAACTTTGGAGCCCAAAATCTCGAGAATGCATGGATCGATTTAAAAACAGATTTCATATTCAGAGGTTTTTAGAGTGTCTCTATCGAATAGTAACATAAAAAAAATTCAAGTTCAAAAAATTGAAAAATTAAGGTTTTTCATTTCCTTCCGCTGACAACCGGAAGTGACGGCGGACGTTCGGATATGCGTAGTACACAGCGGCCGTTCACTCTCTATGATCTCTGAAAATTTGAAAGTTCTATCTTAAATACTTTTGGAGAAAACTCGTGAACAAGCAAAAACATAAAATCTTTAATATCTCGGGACCGGAAGTGACGACCAAAAAAATCCCACGTACTTTTCTTACAAATGTTGTCATTAACAAGATCTGAAAGTTTTATCAAAATCGGCTGAAGCGTTTTCGAGAAAACGTGGGAGAAAAAAAAAATAATAATAATAATAGAGGAAAAGAAACAAAGCAAAAACAATAAGGTCTTCCGTTTCCAACGGAAGACCTTAATAATAGAGGAAAAGAAACAAAGCAAAAACAATAAGGTCTTCCGTTTCCAACGGAAGACCTTAATTATATGATTAATTATGGTCTTACAATAAGTATGAAAAACGTAAGTCACCATGCGACCCAGTAGAAGATTGTATTTGCTGACAAGGTCGTTGTATCGACCATAGAACTTACATGATGATGATAAGATGACTTCAAACGAGACTGTTGATAGTCCTGTTTTATCTACGTGTGTGTCAGTAGCTTGTCTGTTCATACTAAGAGCATGCTCTTGCGTATCGAATCAACTGAGGGACCAAAACACCATATTCAGGTGATGAACGTATATTGCTTCATAAGTAAGAAAAGTTGACTATAGAAAAATTGTCATCGCGTTTATCATAAAGTTTTGTTGTAAGGTTGCCATCAATGTAAATGTCCGGTAAAATATCAAAAAATGAAACAGATGACGCAGACTCTGTAGTATAATATACAGTACACCATGGGAAACCTTGAGAGATTCTATTTATTTTGTTTTACCACGTCCTGTATTAAACCATAATGTTCTTTGTAAACATAACAGTGAGAAGCACAACATATTTACTATAAGAAGTCAACAATTTTACGCATGAGAAAAAAAAAACTTGAAGATTTACAAACATTTTTTTTTTTTATTAATGAAAAATCGAACAGCCTTAAATGCTTCACATTTATAACTCTATACTTTTAACTGATTTATTGTTATTTAACGGCCTAGAACACGTAATGTTAAATTACGACGCCACTCGACGTAAGAATATAGAGTGTTACTTAAAACAAATATTACATAGTTGATATCTACAGCATATTGAGCTAAACATGTGACAAATGTATAAAAGTTCATCGTTTTATAACAAGCTAATTTTTAGAAAGATTGGTGAGCTAGCGCTGTAGCCATCAAAAATCCCAGGACCAGGTTTATAAAACATTGGTTCAAATTTCTGAATCGATTAATTAACAATAAGAAGGCACAATGGTGTGTTGAAACTGCGCTGGAGTGGGGTTTGAATTAAGAGTTTTGAATCTAAAAGCTTCTCGTCGGCAATGGCATAGCTCATTGACTGTGCCTTAATCATTATGTATCTACTGTTATTTCAATTTCGAGGTGAACATTTTGAAGATCCATCGGTACTGTTTTGTAGCAATCGTAGCTTCGCGAGCGTTTCCTGCAAGCTTATCGGCAAACATATCTCCGAGGTTGTTTTCCGAGTTTGAAGGAATGAAAAATAAAACTACCTATTTATTATGATTCTGAATTTCTAAATGCCTCTATATTTGTTTGAACTCGAAATGCAATCCAGTATGACTGAGCAAAATTGCTTCATTCCATCAATGAAAGATTCATGAGGAACCCGAACTCGTCCAACAAATAACTCAATCGAACAGAATATAAACGTTCATTGTTTATACAAATAAAGACAGCCCTTTATTTCTAGTTGAAAAAATATGAATTTATAATATACAGAAAGGAAGTGATTAACAAACCAATCAAAGAGCCTGATGCAGCTCGACTATAAAGAACGTCCCCTACAATGAAGCCGAGTATGCATATTACAGTGAAAAAAAACTAACTCAAGAGCGCTAGCAATAAGTCACTGATGATTTTGCCTTCATTGGCCGTAGTATTCGATACTCTCCTTTGAAATTAATGAAAATTGATAGACGAAGGGCTTTTATCTGGCATTACACTAATGAGTATTAAATGCTTTATATACTATAGCTAATAAAGACAATTTTTGATTGATTAATCAAAATGCAGTCCACAATACCTGTGCAAAATTGTTTTTTTTCATCAATGTAAGATTCATGAGGAACCCTTGTTCGTCCGAACCAATCCATATTCGTCCAACAATAACTCAACCGAACAATTTATAAACGTTCATTTTTTTTTAATGACGACAGTCCTTTATTTCTAGTTGAAATAAAAGATATCATTTAATAGTTCACAGAAAGGAAGCGATGAACAACCAATCAAAATAACCCGATGCAGTTCGACTTTAAACGTTTCGATTTATCATCCATAGAAATACTTCGTACAACACATAATCTGAAGTTTGATAGAGAGGATAAATGATAATATCGTTCGTTACACATAAGTATTAAAATACCAATCCATTATCCAACGGTATCTAGTAAAAAAAAACAAACAATTTTTTTAAAGAAATGGAATTACGGAATTTAACGGATATTCTTCGTATTTTAGTAGCGCATGTTTTTCTATCAAATGCATTGGAAAGTACAAATGTATTTGGGGAAAAGTTACCAGAAGTACATGTTTGTCTATCAAATGCATTGGAAAGTACCAAAGAAGTTGGGAAGAAGTTACCAGTGATTCCTTTTATGGTACTAGACAATTTTGGAATGCAGATGTGCCTTAAGGAATGTGAAGCATTTTCTTTGTGTTCCTCTATAAACTTTCATCGTAAACTTTTTGTGTGTGAGTTGAACAGCCAAAGGAAGGATGGAAATATTTCTTTGATCAACGATCAAGATTATGTTTACCTCGAAATATCGCATCCGGTATGTAGTTCCTATTTCATTACATTCATAAACAATGTGATTAAAAACATTTCATTATAGCACTGAATGATTTATTTTTGACGTCGTCGTGTCAATAACTGCCTTCAGGTGAGCAGAAAAATTGAATAACGCGCTAACGCGTTATGATATTTTGTCTGCTCATTTGACGGCAGTTATTGACACGACGACGTCAAAAATAAATCATTTAATGCTTATATTTACATTCCCCTTCTGAAGAAATCAAATGTTTACTTAAACAAATCGATATAAAGTGCAGATCACGGAAGGAGTAAATTAGTAACAGCAAGAACAGCTGCTATGTAAAACCGGTGTAAACTGGTTATTACAGAGACCGTTGATATGAGATCGACGAGCATGAAAATATAATCCATAAAAAGTAACTATTGAAATGTTGGTTTTAACAATTAAGTCAACTGTTTTGTCGAATAATTATAAAACATGGTGTTTTGGCAACATTTATGAAAAACAGTTTTTAACCGATAAGTTTACATAGAAATCACTGTTTGAGAACTACTTATGTAAATTACTTATAAATTCATACGCAGTGAATAGGTGTTGCATTTAGAGGCATTTAAACATCACGGAATTTAATGGAAAAACACAGTAGAATGTTAATATTCGAGATTAGACATTACTTTTTTTTTTTAAAGATAAATATATCTAACCAATTTTGTATTTACATAAATATGACGTCTAACGTCTATGCGATGGTTTTAGTTATGTTAAAAATAGATTTAAACTTCTTTGTAAATGCAACAAGAATGTTAAAAACACAAAAACAAAAACATAAAAAAAACAAATCAAACAAAAACGCTAAGGTGATTTATTTACTATATCTCAACACAATCACTTGTCTTTTCAGCGCTTTTTTTTGCGGAGAGGGGCCTTCGCTAAATCAATGACATTCTCCAATAGCAGACATATGCGTAGATTCAGATGTGCATCAAACCTGTTTTAAGTTCATTTCCTTTAAATATCGTCATTTTGTGACATTATATTATAAAAACTAAATTGGTTGCCTGGTGTCATGACGCCACCAAGCAGAGCACATGTGTAATCCTATTAACGAAAATATGTCTGTCTAGTAAAAAACAATTCAACAGTTACTGCCTTGAATCTTGCAAAAAGCGTTATATATTCAATACCCATTTCTTCAACGCGGAACAAATAGTTGATGGAAATTCATGCGCATTGTATGTGTCCAGAATGCATGGTATTGTTTTTTTAAAACACGTTATTAATATGAAAACTAAACAAGATAGAATAAATCTCTTGAAATTAAAAAAAGAAACAAAAGACCAACACGTAGCCTTTTGTGTAACTTTTTTGTATAGTGGGAGTTTTTTTTGACGCTGTTTGGTTTTTTGTTTACTTTTGAAGTTGTGCTATTTATGGTAACATTGGCGATTTGACTGCCAACAACCAGTTCTCTGCTTTCAGCAGAGCCCGGCTAAAAAAAAGATTAGCCATAATTTAACATTGGAAAAAAGGGGGGGGGTCATCGCTACAGGTTGTTACAATATTGTTCATTACGATAAAATATAAGTAATAATTGCTGTTGGATTATCGTCATTACCGAAGAATCATTAGTTAGTATTAAAATAAATATATATTCACATAGCTGAAAAGTTTCCTGGAAGGACTTAATCGTCGAAGTAGGATGTTATCCGATTTTCGATCAATTGGGCTATTTCATTCATCATTCATCACAAAACTCGCGTGTCTTACTAAATGTATATTAATACTACAGTCAACAATTGCTAGTCACGTGGGTTAATTCGATAGATTCTTCCAAAATATTCGATCCAAAGTATAACATATGTAGTTGTTACAAAAAAAATGTCAAAAATTTCATTTGACCACCTCCCCATGGATCTGTGCCAATGGATGAGTCCATTCAAACCATCGGATCGAGATCTCTGCTGTTGCGTGAATGGTAAAGCAGGACTTCGCGCCAAATTGTCTCATTTATAGATTTAGCGCGCCGATTAGTGGTTGAGTACAAATTGGGATCACAGAAGAATACTCGAGAGCACACCATGTGTACACATCATAGGCACGTAGCATCGGGGTTATGGAGTGGTAGTTTCTTTCCCCTTTTTTGCAGCAAGCACTTTTCTTAACTTTACATATATACAGTAAAACACGCTTATAACAAAGTCCCAGGGACGGCCAATTTAACTTCGTTATAAGCGTAATTCGTTATATCCGTCAAGTTTACAACATGAAATAGAGACTTGCGGAATGAAATTCACTTCGCTGTAAGCGTCAATTCATTATAAGCGTGTTCACTATAACCGTGTTTTACTGTACTGAACAAAAAAGGGTATATATGTAAGTGTACGATTTTGTTTTACTTTTGTTCGAACAAAATGTTTGACAATAAAAAATATATAAAAGAGTTAAACTACATTCTATTGTGATGAAAAAAAAACCTGATTATTTAACCGTAACGGCCCTTTAACTGACCGTGAGTTCAATGGGTAGAAGCTCGTGCTACACACAGTTTGACCACGTGTATCCACAAAATTATTTGCAAAGAAAATCTTTGCTGTCTGTCAAAACAGAAAATCAAAAATATAGTTCAATAAATGCGATTTTTGAAATGCCCCGATTTTCTAAAGAAAACCGTGAACGCTGCGTTGGGATGCTACAAGCATGCATGTCCCAAAACACTGTAGCAGCCACAGTTGGAACGTCTCAGAAGACGATCAGCCTTCTTTGGAAAGGTTTCCAGAACACTGAATATACCGATGACCGGTCCCCGCAGTGGAAGACCTGGAGTAACCAGCCGTCAAATCCGGTTGCTTCATCTGAGAAACAGATTTTTAGCGGCGGCAGATTCAGCTGAAAATGCTTTAGGGAGGATGATTAGCTCTCAGACGGTACGAAACAGACTGAAGCGTTGTGGTTTGAAAGCCCGTAGACCGTACAAAGGAACAGAGACCTCCCGACGCAACTGGGCGCGGCAACATTTGTGCTTTCGGATAGGAAGACTGGTCGTGAGTTCTCTTTAGTGACGAGTCTCGTATTAGTTTGAAGTTTGCCGATGGAAGAGCCCGTGTCTGGAGGAGACGTGGTGAGCGTTTTGCTGGTTGCTGTGTGACAGAAGTAGACAGATTTGGTGGTGGCAGTGTACTGGTTTGAGGAGGAATTAGTGGTGAACATGAAAAAGACTTGTTGTAGTGAAAGGTACCTTAACATCCCAAAGATATGGAGATGAAATTCGCCCCCCTGTTGTACTGCCATATCAACAATATCCCTTGTCTAACATTCCAACAGAACAAAGCAACAGCTCACACGGCTCAAGCAACAAGAAAATTCCTAAACCAGAAGAAGGTTGGCATGCTAGACTGGCCCTCCTAATCTCCGGATCTCTCGCCGATCGAAACGTTTGGGACGATTTAGGTAGGAGATTAAGGATGCGCAGAGTCCAGCCTCAGAATCTCTTGCAACTGGCAACAGCACTAGAGGAGGAATGGAATAATATGCCGGGGCATGTAATTCAACGATATGTATCCTCGATGCGTAGAAGGTGTGTCGCAGTATTGAATGCAGGTGGTCACACACGGTACTGTCTTGTGAAATTCCATTCTGACCCCAGGGTAGATCAGAAGAGTGTTCCATGCCCGTGTGTTTCTAAAAGATACTTTTTACAAAAGAATATTGTCAAACATTGGTTTCACCTTGGTATCATAACAAAACACCGTTCTGATCCTTTGATTTTAAATAAATTGACAACAAATTATTTATGCTATACCTTTTTTTTTTTGTTCAGTATATAATAAATGGAAATATCATGAATTTGCCCCCCCCCCTACTTTTGTCAGAGAATGTAATAAATGAAACTGAAAAAAGTAATCTAATTAAATTTAAGTTACATTTTTTTTTCATGATTTTAAGAATTCCTCATTTTATTAATTGCTTGCCAAGATGTTTTTAATGAAGCTGCCCCCACACACATTAAAAAAAACAATACGTGCTTGAATATCCTTTCTTATTTCCTATGATTAAAAATTTAATGAAATAATTTAATTTCAAGTGATATACATGTACATGCACTAGAGTTTATGATAAGTAGCAAAAAGCTAAAATTCATCTCTTATAAGATAGCCTAATTCAAACATGCATGCTTCCATTGAAATCTAGATGTTAAAGAAAATCTATATTTAGTTTATTTAAAAAAAACCCCTGATATTCCTAACACTGTTAGGCAAAAATGTGATTCAAACACGCGAACCAATAGATTCCAATAAGAAATGTCCTCTTTTGAAGAAGTTTGTTCTGTTGCTTTTGGGAAGCCAATTTTGGTAACTTTAAGTCTGAAAATTCTGCTTCATATATTAATCCGAGTATTTATAATTTTTAAAACTATCTTGTCTTTTTTAAATCTTAGAACAACAGAACATGTGGAACTGGTGTGACCTGTAATCTACAATCCAAGTGTATCCGTACAACGTTCGATCAGTTTGTTTGTATGCCTGTCAGTAAGTTTCGTATTTTGCAGATCTTTTTCAGCATATATAATGCAAAATATGTTGTTTAAATTTTGAATTGCCATAAATGCAATGGAACACATCTAGATTTTGTTTGCAAATTTTGATAAGACTGTCAGCTTTATGGACGCTGATCAGAGTAATCAAAGTACTGAAGTACTGACGGGAATTGATTTTATCGAATATTATTTATGATAAAATGAACAATATGTTATTTTGCATGGCAAGTTGTTCACTATATGTATTTGAATTACGCACATTTTTTAAAATATGAATTATCACACATGAATTGCGTGAAAACCCAATATGGATCATGTTGTGTTATATCCAACGTTCAATGTAATGTTTAACCAGACTCTCAGCTGTCTCCATTAACAGAGACTCTCTGCTTGTCGGAGATTTTTGGAGACAGCCCAGCGTCTGGCTGTACGAGACTATATTGAACTCTAGCGTAGGAATTCATAAAATGTACAATTTCACAAAAATATCTAAATTATCAGCAACATTTAAAATCTGACTTTTTGGAAGGAATCTATAAATAAGTTGCCTTGAAAAAATAATGCTTAATAACTCATTACATCAAATTAATCGATTAGAACTATATGTTGTCAGCGGCGTATTGATTTGTGCTCATGTCCAAACACTGTTTCACTTTCGGTTTGTCCGAGTAACTGCATAGGAGAGTTTATTAAATCAACTCCCAATAATATATTTTAAATCGTATTCATTATCTTTCTTTTTTTACATTTCACATTTAAAAGTCCGATATAAGCTTTAATCAAAGTACTGACGGGAGTTGCTTTTATCGATTATTATTTATTTTAAAATCAAATATATTATATTTTGCTTGGCAAGTACCGTAGTTTATAATCTATATTTGAATTACGCACATTTTTAAAATACGGATTCTTGGACTTTTTCGACAAGAATTTCAAGAAAACCTCTTGTGAATCATGTGGTGTTATATTAAAATATAGTATTGATTTCATCAAACTTTGTATCAGTATTCGAAATATTTCAAAAACTGTATATATCCAACCAAAAATGAACTCTAGTCTCGCTCAACCAGATGCTCGGCTGTCTCCGTTAATCTCCGACAAGTAAGAGATACCAGGTCAAGTGATAGCTTGATGATGCGACCTCTAAATATAGACTGACTCTCTGCTTGTCGGAGATGTACGGAGACAACCGATGGTTGAACGAGAATACATTGAACTCTGTTGTAGGAATAGACTGCAATAAACTTCTAAATTGTTCGTACTGTTTAAAATCTGTCTATTTCTTAGGTATTTATAAATAAGTTTTCTTACTAAAAAAAATGGTTCAGCGTACATTACATCGACTTTATCGATTATTTTCAAGAACTAACTCTTGTCAGCGGTGATGATTTGTGCTTAGGTCCAAACACTGTTTCAGTTTCGGTTTGCCAGAGTACATATAACTGCATAGGGGAGTTGATTAAAATCAACTCCCTAAAAATTGAGATTGTTTTTGTATTCATTCAGAGGTAAATTAAAAATAAATATGCGTTATTTTGCCTGGATTTTTGCGATAACAAGGTATATAAGAGCTAATTATTAGCGAACGTATAGTATTATTTTCTAATAATACATGTTAAAAGGAGTCAAGGACATGTAATCATTGTTTGAATCAAATGTGTTTATTAACACAAGAGGCAAATAGACTACTGTTTACCCGAATAATATAGACCACTACTGGACTTGTCAGGGGTTCTCATGACTGCATTTTGAGCTTCATTTTGTAGTCTTACATTAATCTGACACTTCACTCTCTGTTCTTCCCGCTTTTATTATTTGATATTTGCAAACTTAAATTTAAAAAATGTGAGTAGTTGAATCCAAGAGTGACATTAGTGGCCTAAAAAATAAAGATTATTTTAAAATTACCCCCTCCCCCCAAAACAAAAACCAAAAATATATAAATAACAGCTTTAACTTTTCATGGACAGTGTATATCCTTGAAGTTAAGGGTCAAGGAATTTCAAAATTTCATAATTTTGATAGACATTTTCATGGACACCATGACTTTGTATATTTTTCCTAAATATTAACGACATTTTTGGGTAATTTTGTCCCATCCACATTTCGCAAATAAGATTACTCTTATCAAAGAGATAATGAGACTAAAATGGTTACAACTGGCTTTTAAGTTTTCAAAAATAAGACTTCAATAATGCAAAAAGTTACTGGTCGTCGCATGGCGATAGAAGGATATACGTTACCAGAAAGACGCAGGGGACCGAACAAAATGTGTTATTAATTGATATTTGTTTGGTATTCACCACCCAGGAATTGTATATTGGTGTGCCGATACCCTTAAGGACTTATTTTTAAAACTTATATTTTCTATAATTGTGCGTATTTTATCAAATAAATCATCCGATATGAATTATGAAGACAAAACTATGTAAATTGCGTAGAATTATGACTATTTTTATTGCAACCTGCATTTCAAAACTTTTTGTTACTTTTAAAAAAAATGCAAAAGATGAAAAAATAATTTTCGACATTAGTTGACATGTCTTTTTATAAAAAAGAAATACTAGCGATAAACGCCACTAATGCAGACGCTGCATTTTTAGCAAAATAGATCACATAAAATGGGCCAGAAAAATATTCCCTTAACGAATTGTTGAAGTAGTTTCCAATCGATATATTTCTCTCGACATTATTTATCCTATCAACCAAAGTGAAATGTCATAGCATATGCATCTGAGTATATTAAGCGTTTGCACTTGTAGTCTGTAGTGACCCTCCAAATATACCAAATGGTTACATCGCTCAACAGACGTTCTCCCCACCATCAGTGACATACGGATGTGACTTTGGATACATTGGAGTAGGAAACAACTCCACCACTTGTGTGCCTGGCAAGAATTGGAATACCGAAGGCTATAAATGTGCACCAAGTAATTTTTTAAACAATCTTTAAAAAAAAATTCAGTTGACTCTGAACAATGTTTTGGCCCAAGGACGTGTCAACTAAATGTTATACACGATTCTAGAAAACATTTATTAAATTAAACGCAGTTTCTTATGTCATACTTTTAGAAGAAAAACGTCCATATGTATATTTAAAAGATGAATAATTGGACATATTCGTTCCCGTGTAAGTTTTCCTTCTTTCGCCAGTATTTTCACCCTGCGAGTATTCAGACTGGAAAAATTCAAAACGAATTTTTATGAATGTGTTTATTAGAATATCGCTACCATTGTGACTTTCTATAAACAAGGCGAAAAAAACATGGAAAATTAGTCGTTAACTGTCATATCAATCTATACCACTATTTTAAAATAAAAGACTCGAATTTTTGGGCCTTAATAACGAGGAATCGGAAGAGTACTGTCTTTTGTTTTCTATATTTTAAACATCATTAGTACTTTAAGATTACCAATTTGTTATTATTTTTTCTCAATCAGGCTTCGCTAAGTATTAATCAACGAAAACTTTTTTAAAATCCGAATCATCTGAATTTGTTGGAATTTACAATATTGCGCATGCGCATTACATTCATGCTAAATCACGGTTGTCTCTTTATGTTATGTTTCCACAATATCACATTTGCAAGCATGGATAAACTCAGAAACGATATTACAAATACGTGTAAACTTTCATTGAAAATTGTCAGTTATTGTGTTGATCAAAGGAATTACGGGAGATAACCCTTACTCAGCGCATTTAATATGAAAAATCCCGAGAATTCCGAATGTTAACATTGTGTTTAAATTCAAAGTGAGTAAAAACATTGGTGAAAAAGTGTTTAATTCTTCATTAATATGAATAAAGTTCATCGATGAAAGGTATTTATAGCCTCAAAATGGTTTGCTATTAATAATTACACTGTTATTTTCAATGCAGCATCTTTAATTTTCTCCAAAATCGTTTCGGAGCGATTCTGCAATGTTTTACTACATTGCGTGTATATGGTAGGCATTTTAACTGTGGTAAAGGCATGTCGCGAGACACGGTTAGATTTTTCTAACTAAGCAGAGTGTTGTGAAAGTAGTAGCAATATTGTAGGCTTAAAGCTTGGTTATGTAATTGTCAACAATACGGTGTATCGATGTATCTATTTCGTAAATTTTATGTCCGATATGATATGCAATGTCAACACGTTCACGCACGGGTCAAAGTCTAGTTAATTAAAGAATAACCCATGATTAATATGAGCGAAGACCTGATTCTTGATGTAAAGAGTATTTGTTTATTTTTATAGATTGAACAAAATATATATTTAATTATCGCCCTTCAACCTCTTAGAGTAGGCACTGTAAGAAAACGCATTTGCTAAACATTGGATTAGTCTCGAAACAGATATCACTATTTAAATATTCTTTAAATGTTTCAGTAACTAAAATGAAAGGTGATTCTTGTTAATGATAAGGTTAAATGTTTGGCTATAAAGATATGATTTTTGAGAATTTAATTGTGCATCGTTCATAGTCTAACAAAACTGAATTCTGAATATTAAAATGTATATCACGTACCAATTGACATTGAAAATAAATTCATTTAGCGAGGTTTTACAGTTTACTCTGAAAATTATAGAGGTTATCCAATCATGTTGATTTTCACTAAGCAAAGTTGATGGCAATTGTTATTAAATAGCTTCTTTGGTGCTTTAAATCAAACAGATATACATGTAAATACAATTTTTTGATTAAATTGACCTATGCATTCCACATTTTTTTTGAAAAAACAAGATATAGATAATTGGTATGAATATCTAAGCTAACTTATTATAAAAAGCTTAATAACATTTTTTTTTCTGTTGTACATGTGTGTTCCTAATTTCTTTTTTGATTACAACTAATGAATAAACTTATGAAGTAAAAAAATGATTTTAGGATAGCAAACTTTATCAGTAATTGATGTGATCCTGATTTTTAATAATTTTGTTCAATTCAGTTTGCGGATACGGAGGAGTACACAGCTATGAAGGAAAAATGTATTGTGTTGTTCTTCAGGGACGCTCTTGGATAAATGCAAAGGTTTGCTGTGTATATTTTTGACAAATATTAAAGGGGCATGGTCACGATTTTGGTCTAAAATTATTTTTTCCGATTTTAATATTGACATTGCTTCAGAAAGGCATTTTAAATAGGCAACCGAAATTTGAGTGTCATTTGTTAAGTATGAGCTACTTACAAAGCTTGAAAGTCTTCTCTATGTAAACAAAGCGTTTGTTTACATTTTGAACGTTGAAGTAAAAATGTCAGTTTTAAAACTAAAACGAATAGGTTAAAAATTAGGAACTGTTTATCTATGCGTAAAATAAACAAAAATATAAGCAAATAAGCTGGAAAAAGATTTTTACTGGTACATGTATATTAAACATATGTAAACAAAAACAGGGCACGAGCCTTGTTTACATGCGGAAAATTGTGAGCCCTGTATCTTGCTTAAAACTCTATGAATTACTCTCAATTTATTTTGTCTCCGATTACGAAAAAAAGCACACGGCGAGTGTGACAGGTCAGCAGAGAATGCTAACTCCTCCATGGCACCCATTCCTAGCTCTACTTTTTTAGAGGTCCGTGTTCGTATGCTCCTGTTTTGTATTTTTTCTTTTGGACTTTTGATTTTGAACACTGTTTGTTATCATCACGATTTATAGAGGATATCTATATTGTGTGATTTTATATTTATATTTTTTATATTGACAAACAAGAAAAACAATCGAACGAAGAACAGTTGTTATTGTTGTTTTATAACACAAACACCAGCCTAATGATTCGGGATCGAAAATAGTGATTAAGGATGCTTACTGGTGGTGGAATCAAAATCTTTGAAACATTAACGTTTGAGGGGGCTAAACTTATCAAATATCTTGACAAACAAGAAAAAAGGTATTTTGGTTACGGTTATGTATAACTTTGCAAAAATTCGTCCCCCATAAGTCCGGGTTCCGACGCCTATGCTTACGCAGTTATGTGTTTTCCTTCATATTTGTAGTAGTGGAAGTCTATGACAAAATGTTTTTATGTCACTTTTTGTAGTATATATAGTTATGTTTAAAGTACTCGCAAATCTTCGAAAATAGGTCACCGAAGCGTTGAAAAGAGGGGCTGTGTCAAAAATAGTTCGGACCGAAAGTATTTGATATAGCATCACCCGTTTGATATAGCAAAGGTTTATCACACGGGTAATATACACCACACGTATGAAATAAAACCAGATACATTATAATTTTAAAGTTGTACCTTAACAAAAATATTCATTTGGAAATCAAACTAGTCTAGACCTAATACAAAATCCCAAAATAAAGTTCTTTCTTTAAACTTGTAAACATTTTTACAACAGTTTTAAAATACTCAACAAAATAGTTTTACCATATGAACTTAATATTTCGATTAAAGTAGTAGCGTCTTTCCATTTCTACATCTGGAAATAATGACCTTCAAACAAACCGTTTTACTTTATATGATGGGAAATGTATTGATAAGCTTAAAAGCTTAATTCTTTTTTAAAAATTTGATTTTAATATTTCTACGCTTTCTAAATGAAACATGCTATCGATTTAACGCTGATACCGATTTAATTGTTCATTTTAATCGGGAAGAATATTGTTACAGACACTTAGCATCGAGGGTAGGAGATCGGGGCAGGGGCCCTCTTACACCCCCCCCCCCCCACAGACACACACCCTTTTTATCGCAGCAAACATTTTCCTTAAACTATCAGGTAAAAAAAACGCGATTTCATTTTCATAGCGATGTTCCGTGCCTATGTTATCTTATATTCTATTAGAAGCTACAATTTCATCATAATTTCTTTATTCTGTTTGACTAATGCTATTTATTCAATGCCATTTTTTTTATTTTTTATTTTATTTTTTGGTTTTTTTTTTTTGGTTTTCGGTTTTGAAGGACTATTGTTATCAAATCAACGCACAACTCATGGAAATAGAAAGTGCTGAGGAGCAAAGCTGGATAGCTTCCAAAGGTAATCTCTGCATCTTTCATTTATTTCTTCTATTCAACGACGGCTTAGTTTATTTGTAAAAAAAGAATATAGAATGTTTTGAAATCGTCAGGGCGCACTTAAGTATAACTTCACAAGTAAATAAAAGAAACACTTTTACTTTATATTGCTACTAGATGATACCCCGCACAAGCGCGGGAATTAACACTTTACGCATTATTTTAATATAATGCTTTATATTTTGAACCTTATATTTTACATTTTTGTAAATACGTTGTCCATTTTTTTCTTCTTATTTTTATCCTTTAAAATGCAAATAAAAACGAACTGCATTCAATGTTGGATATTTAAGGAGCGGGCAGGGATGAAAAAATCTCCCGAGAACTTGCGATTGACAGTATATAGAATATCTGTTCACAAATGTTTAAGGTGTACAACCAATTTGTCGTGGTATGAAAATGTATAAAATTAAAATAGGCTAGGTTATGCGTTATTATCCATTTGCATGCATTTTTTTTAAATCCAAAGTTGTCAGATTCAAAGTATCTGGTCAAAGACGATGGTTAACTCGCCCTACACTTTCCTCTATGATGTTAATTATAGTCTGTCCCAAGTTATTGCTTCCATCACTTTTTGATGATTTTTAATAAAAAATACATATACATGTGAAAGAAATACTGTGAAAATCGATGAAAGGGAATATTTCAAAGATAACTTCATTGAACAATTATCATTTTCGCTCATAAAAGTTCACAGGAGCGTAAACAAGTTTCTTACGGAGATTTATAATGGGAAATGTTTACATCTTTTCTCCATTCGGAAGTACTCGGGACACCTCGCACAACTTTTCAACGTTATCTTATTAATGGCTGGTGCAATGCAAAATCTCCGTAGACTTTTTAGTTTGGGATGTGTATTGAAACCTGAAGCGATAGAGGGGGCGTTTCAAGATTATCTGGACATTTGTCATATTATTGGATGAACGTAGTTTGAGCACAAAGGTATTTATGATTACCGAAATATCAAGCATAAAGTGGTGGTAGCAAAAACTCGGGACAGGGTATAGTCAACCCGTTTCTAGGCACCCCGTTCTGGAAAGTCCTTTCCATTAATACTAAAATCGTATTATTTGCTCCATTTTATTAAGGTCTTCCGTTTCCAACGGAAGACCTTATTGTTTTCGTACTGTTTATTTTTTTTTTTCCAAATTTTGTGCACGCGATTTCTCGAAAACTACTCAACCGATCTCAACAATTTTTTCACAGATGATGGGACATTATCTGAATTTGTTATGTTTTTGAATTTTTTGTCGTCGTCACTTCCGGTCAGGATTTACGGTCGATTTTGTATTTTTTACGACCAATTTTGTGCAGAGCTGATCTCAGAAACTATAAGAGATATGACTTTGAAATTTTTAGGATAGGTAGAGCATGGTTTGCAGTTGTGCACTATTTAGTTGTTTTGCACCAGTGGCGCTATTCCTCGGAGCTCGCTTAGGCACGAAAATGGGGTACAAATTTCGAATCAAAATTTTCATATGTTTTGATCAGTATCTTTTTATCAGTTGATATTTTGTTAAGACATATAGAACAAAAGTAGTAGAAAATCAAAAGTTCTATCCAATGAAATCAAGAAAAAGGGGCTGGTCCCTTTAATTAGAGACCAAGAGACTCGTTAAGTCTCTTACGAATAACTTGAAAACGATAAATATTTTGTTATGCATTATAAAATCAAAGTTGTTGATCTCTACATTATCGGTTTGAAAAAGTCATCGTTAGGCCCATGTTTGACGTAATTAGGGTTTTTATTCTTTATCTTCAAATTTGGGGTGGGGGGGGGGGGGTAATATTGAAATTGTATCGATATTTCATGGTATCATTTAAACTAAAAACAAAATCGGACGGAAGACCTACTCGTTACTCGTAACGAGGTCGTATCTAGTTCATTAACTTTTTGTATTAATCGAAGTTCAATCCAAGGCATCTGCCCGCGATGCATGTTGAACTCTTCCTACACTTGTCGTTATTTAGTCAATCCGAGTTCTTAATTACCCCGTTCTGGAAAGTTCTAGCCCATTCTCTCCCTAGAAGTCGTGCTTTGCAAGCGATTGAGTATCAAAACTAAAGCCGCCCGCTTAAGAAACGAATTGACTTATTTTATTTATTCAACATTTGTCAAATCTTAACTTTTTTAAATTCTCGAAATAGGCTCGATGTAAATATATTCACTCTATACGTAGTCATTCAATATTATTTCATTGCAAGTACATATTTTGATCGGGACTATTCCTGACTTGGATCCGCCAAAGCGTGTCCACCACCTTACTCTTATTTTTGCTATTTCGTTTTTTTTTATCGAAAATGAAAGTAGGTCTATGATTAATTTCACAATTATAACTTATTAGTTAAAATTCAATTACTTACGGACATATTTCACGTGTTGATATCAAAGGTGTAAACAAGTACTCTGGAGCGGGTATTTCGTAGTTTGTTTTCAAAATGCCTTAATTTATAAGTATAGGTTTATAAAAAGCACTTGCTTAGATATGTACTTCATAAGAGTTGTTTTTTACTTTTCAATTGATTGTTATATTTTACTCTACTTGTATTAGTTAGTAGCAAGAACAAACGTGGCAGCCTCAACTGGGCTACGCACCTTATCTCAGGGAAAAAAAAATAGAAAAAAATTGATATTGTTTGCATTAAAGAGAAATTTAAAATGTCTGTATTGAATCAGTTCCAGGGTTAGAAGGTATTTGGATTGGTCTGACAGACCAAGAAACAGAAGGCATGTGGCGCTGGTCTCATTCGCATAGTGCTCCTCAAGATTCACAATGGCTTGACGGTCAGCCGGATGGGGGAACTGTCCAAAACTGTGCGATGCTGTATAAGGGCGGATGGAATGATTATCCATGTGATGGCAACAGGTACTTTATTTGTGAAAAGTAATTGGCTACCATGTGCTACAACAATTAAGGATAATGTGCGTGTACCGGATTCATTAATCTGATACGTTGCACCGTTAGTTCTTGTAGGAATTCCGATTAATATTGTATTGGGTGTGCTGACACTTTCTGGAATATTGTGTGCCGTTTTGGGACGGTTCCGTGTTTTAAGTTCACTTTTACGGTCAGTTACGGTGAGCCTGATGGCTAACGTCTAAGGTCCTCCTATTCATTTTTAATTGTAACTTGAATTTGTGGCCCCGAGGGTTAAGTTTAGTATAATATTGTATGAATGTATGCGCTACTTACACAGCAAAATGTGCCACATATGTTTCACACACGTTAAACATGTGTGATACGTATGTGACCTCACGTACGTTTAACGTACGATAATGAACATATGTGAAACGTATGTTACACGTGTGTTAGACATACGTGATACATTCCATATGTTTTACGTGTATATGTGGATCCAACGTACGTTTTTCACATGAATTACATACGTATCACATGTAAATTGCTTAAAATTAAATTACTTGAATATTTTTTTTATTTTTCAGTTCATTCTTGATAAAATTCATCTTGCTACTTGAATCACTTCAATTGATTACTCAGTAACTGCAGTGGATCTTTGGAAATATTCATTTTGCATTTCCAGCTACTTGTTAATCTAAAATTAGAGTTACAGAAAAAAGACAGTTTCGAGATTAAAAATGAATTTAATTCCTTGAATGATTACATTTAGATTGTTGTCATTCTTCTGTGCTTTAATAGTTTCTGGAAAAAAAAAAAAGAAGTTTACATTAAATTTCCTTTTATGATAAAGTAAAATTTACAAATTCCTCGGTTGCTTTTTTATTCAACAATATTGTTATAGAATAACAGGATCCATTTAGATTTTTTTGCAAATACAACATGAAGAAAGTTGAAAGTTTACAATTGTTAATATTTTTTTCTTTTAATTTGCAAGCTCTCAGAGAGAGAGAGGGCCGGGGGGGGGGGGGCAGGGCAAAATAGAAGGTCAATCACAAGTATTAATTTGACAAAATAATTTTTTACCTAGTATATTCATCCAGATTTTTGTCCACCTCCAACTTCTTCCTTTTTAATGTTTTCCCATGACAATGTTTGTTTGAACTTCTTTCTAAAATATTAATACAAATTTAAGTAAAAAAAATCATTAGAGTTTTTAAATACACGATAAAAAATATAATTTATACATGAAAGCGGAAAACAATGTATACAGGTAATTATTTTTTTCTGCAAATAAGCTTGAATCATTTGGGTGAAATGATATTCTAAAGTACACTTACACATAGTTTCACATAGTCCCCAGAAAAGTGTGTGTATGTGTGCTTGCATTGGGGGAGGGGGGGTTGGCAACTCCTTGATAATTCACTTTTTATATGAAAATTTAAGAATAATTTTTGCTGCAACAAAAAAAAAATAAGGGGGGATGGGGTTGGGGGTGGGAGGTTGACTGGATATATGTCTGTTTTAATCCTCATCCTTATCTAAATTGAATTACCTTAATCTGTCACTAAATTAGCAACCACATTGCAACTGTCTTTGAACTCCCCGAAGAACTTTTTGATCCTGGATCATTCATTACAAAATCTTCAGGCTACATCAAAACAGATTTTTGAAACTTCTGTATTATATCCATTTGCTACAAAATATAATACATGCATTAGATAAATAGATATATCAAAATTTTACACTTACTTACTAAGAAATACAAATGTACATGTAGGTGTCATTCAACAGATTATCATTAATGATCCTGAACACCCAGTGACTTCTACTTTTAATGAAGTATATCATAGAAATCCATACCTTTGAGTTATTTATTAGGTTGGATTTGTATGGAAAAAAAATTCCCAGCGGTGTTGATGACCCTTTAAAAATGTTTAAAAAATGAAATGCAATAGTATGTGTACTTACATTATGATTTTATCAATTAAAAGAGACATCTGTCATTGACTGTGTTAGCTAGTTGATGTCCTCTTCCAGGGATATGTCAAGCAGCCAATGCATGCCTATAAAAAATGTTCAATTACCATGCAATAAGAATACAACTTAATAGAGGCAATTCAATAATCATTTCACTTAGTTGCAATGGAAGACCTACTCGTTACTCTGCATAGGCCTTGCTCTAGTTTTTCTCTACTTTCAAATATTTCAGTTTTCAAATGCGTCTTATCCAAGATCGACTTATATTTTATGGGTTTTAATAAGTATTGATTCTTCTAAATTAACTAAACCAAAAGCTGCTAAGTTGTAGCTCTTTGGGGAAACATCATTTTTTATCGTCATTAATTCAACCCGAATTTTCCCGGAGAACACAGTAACAGCTCTGTGCTACATGTTTACTCTTTTGACATCGGTAATTGTAGGATATAATTTTCAAATGCAAGTAAATAAAAACGAATGCTTAACAATCATGACCTCTGCTAAATTCATCCTGCAGTTCGATCTTCTGCCTCCGTGACGTAAAAATGTGACGTATATTTTGTCATCGACAAAACTTAAACTGATTTCGTATTAATTCCGGATTCGTTATCGAGAATTAATTTTCAGAAGACACGTGGCTTCTGTTAATGAAACAACTTTATTTATGCATAACTACATATAAAGTTTAAACCAATAAACATGCACAGTAGCAAGGCTTTTCTTCACACATGTTCACATGCATCAATTTTTTTTCCGGGGGGGGGGGGGGTCCGAAGGATAATTGTGTTTGCCTTCACAC
The DNA here is from genome assembly GCA_015776775.1 of Magallana hongkongensis. Classification (NCBI taxonomy): domain Eukaryota; kingdom Metazoa; phylum Mollusca; class Bivalvia; order Ostreida; family Ostreidae; genus Magallana; species Magallana hongkongensis. The sequence continues at coordinate 35,559,076 of CM027469.1, forward strand.
ATATGTAAAACATATATATTATTAACGCACGTGTAACATATGGTTTTTAGAACGCATGTTAACCATGTGTTTTTTAACATGTGTAACATGTGGTTGAGATTTACATATGTAAAACATATGATTCAAATATGTTTAACCTATGTAAAATCTAACGTATGTTAAACATATGTGATGTTGAACGTATGTTATCACACGAATGTTAACCATGCGTTTCTCAACATATGTGTAACGTACGGTTTGACTTCACATGTGTGTAACGTATGTTTAACGTATGTTTAACGTATATTAAGTTCATACATATGTGAAACATATGTTAAGCACAACAATTAGCTGTGTAAAACAGAAATGTTTCAGTGAAATTTTTCAATGTTACTATGTTTTGTAATCATGGTGATGAGGAAATTCGAATGTGCGTCAAAATATCAACAAATTCTAAATCTGTAATACCATAGCGAAAATTTATCCATCTTTTTCTATGAGCATATTGTGATTGCTTTTATTTTTGTTTTTTTTTCCTTCAGTTTATTACCCTTTAATGTCTCGACAATATTAAATGACCAACTAAACTGTTTATTGTGAATGTGTTTGACTCATAAGGGACTCTGGTTTTACATGTTACAACATTGTCTAACTCAGTCATATGTATTGTAAATAATCGGAATGTTTATGATGGAAAAAAATCACCAGAGTCTAACCATGCTTACAGCAACTGGGTATACACAGGATGTTGACCAATTGCAACTTCTTGGGCCTTTCCGGCAAGCTCGGAAAAACACCTCGAATGACTTAACATCATCGGATGTTAGAATTTTATACAAAATGGAGTCGCTTCCCATTAAAATAAGTGTCGGCTAGACAGTCTTGTATGTCGCTTCTGTGTTATATTTCAGTGTATATCGTTTACTTTAATTAAGTATAGCTCACATCTCAACAGATCGTAAAATGTGTTCTATTTATTTCAAGTTTTACAAAAAGGGGGGTTGTCATGGACGCCTAGGTAATACATTCGAGGTGTTTTTCTGAGCTTGCCGGAATGGCCCGAGAAGTTGCGATTGGATGTTGACAATATAAACATAAACACAGAACTGGCATAGATTAAAAATTTCCGGATAAGTAAATAATACCCAAAAATAAGCAGTGTTTTATCATATAAGTTGACACAATAATTAACCCTCGCTTTTTGATTTGTAAAACAAAATTTATACCTCGCATATTTAATGCGTAAAATATATGTTTACCACAAAGAGAGAGCACGTGATACAAAAGTGCATCGAAAAACAAAAAAGGTGAAAACAAGTGCATCGAAAAAAGAATTGAAAAGTATGTACAACTTAAGATAATAAAAAAACAAATAGTTATTGCTTGCATGTAACACAGAGGCATAGTGATGCAGCGCAATAAATCTTAAAATCACGTGTTTTTGTTTTTATCTAATAGGGAAAAAAACATCTAGTTTTAGAATGCTATAGGAGATCACGTGTTGCCATATAAGTGCTAATATTGTAAGTGAGCATGATTTTTCCTACCTTTATAATGCATCTATGTACTGTACATTATGATAGTGAAACAACGTTTGCACCAAGTGCAATGTGTATATATATATATATATATATATATATATATATATATATATATATATATATATATATATATATATATATATATATATACATATAGTCAGACGGAGTTCCGACGTTACTATGAATAGATACAGACAGTGCACGGCCTTAACAGAGTGCCCTTGGTTCCTTGGCGCACTGGCATATGTTTTCCTTTGAGTAAATGTAGCTGGCGGTATGTTCAGTAGATCATTCAATAGTGTCTTTTATTGTGCTCGTACATGGTTTTCGTTGTTTTCGTGATTTTCTGTCGGGATTTCCATGAGGTGAAGCGCACAAGTAGGTCTCGAGTGGGTTTGGAGCAGGACCTTCCTATGCGGTGGCTCCTGTCAATCTCCCTCATGTCGAATTCAACTTTCATGTGTTTTTGTAAAGAAATATAAACCAAATCATCAGTATTTTCTCCAGCATTTTCTTGAATTCCGGAAATTCTTAGATTGTGTGTACGTGTGTACTGTTAAGATCATTATTCTTTGATTCCAGGTCAATACACCTCTGTTCTGAATTTTTGAGTTGTTCTGTTGGATTTTCAAACTAAATGTAAGCTGTCTTGAGGTTTGGGATTAGGTGGCTAGTAAGTGAGTTGACGAGAACCTAATGATGCACATATGCTTTCTACAAATTTGGTCATTACTTCGGGATTATGTAGAGCACCTACTAAGGCATCGACAACTGTCTCAGAATCGTCTTTCCAACATCTTTATATTCGTTACTATTTTCGCGAGCACGTTTAGTGAAAGGTTTGGCACTCTGGCTATGACCACGAGTGTGACCCCCCTCGTTGACGGCCTCGGTCTGATTCCGTCCTTGTAGGAAGTATTTTGAGCTAGTGTGCAAGTATTTGTGAAGTTGAATTCCCTTTATTGATATCAATTGTAATTAATGGCGCGAGCTCTGGACAAGAGAGAGTGCTCACAGTTCAATCACCGAGCGATACTTTCGAATTTAAATATGGAGAACCAGCAGTTGTTCTTTTGTTTTATATAGTCAAACAAAAAAAACTAAACACAAACCTCATCTTGAAAAGTTTGCTTGGTATTAATGATGCAACCAAAACATCAACATATTGAGGCCAGATATACCAAATATTGCTCCTTGAATCGTCACAATTAGTTATTTACACATATTTTGCTTTGCTAGTTTAGCACATGATGGTCAGCTGACACTTAACAAAGCGGCTTGGTATTTACCATAACAATATGTGAATAAATTGGAAGATTTTTTTTTTATTTAAAGCACCTGTACTCAGTTATCAAGGTATTATAATTTTAATGCTGAAATGCTGATTTAATCAGAGTTCGGGCTATTGTGGCTCAGTCTAGCAATGTGGCACCTGGGCGTTTTGTTTTAGTATTACTTAAAAGATAATACGGCGGGTATGACCGGTCAGCAGAGGATGCCTACTCCTAAATCGCACCTGATCTTACCTCTACTTAATTTTAGAGGTCCGTATTTGCTCTGTTCCTACTATGTATTTTCCTTTGTACTTTTTATTTTGAACACTGTATGTTATCACCACATGTCATGTTTATGATATGAAAGTTTAAAAATAGCTTTGCGTTAAATTACAAAGCTTTTTTGTTTTTTTTGTTCCACCAAACGTCGTTTCTAGCTTTTAACTATTCAAGATAGGAGACTTGTTATGGAAATGATATATTAGAAAAAAATTAAGATGTTTATGATTTTTTTTAAAATTTAATTTCAGTGATGTTTAAAAAATGGGTATGTTCCCAACTTGCACATGAGTGTGAAAGTTAATTATCAAGTCCTCCAAGTACTCGTTTTTCTGCATGTCAAATGTTTTCGTTGTTCCTAAAAATATAGAGTTTGCCGCTGTGTTCGGTTTTTTAATGTTGTTTTTCTCTTTTATCTCTTTTTCTTTTTGTTTTTCACTTATCTGAAGACCATTTATTTAGACAAAAGTACATGTAGATGTTATTCGAAATATTTAAATTACAGTATGTACTTAAATACATGGTATAATTGCAAAAACCCACACCGTTTAAAACACTCTGTGTTCACACATGTAACTATGGAGAGAAATTGGATTACGGTCAGCAAATTTGTTATCTGGAATGCGGTATCGAAATCGGTCTTCATTTAGGTGATTGGATTCATCAATGTAAGGTTGTAAGAAAACAGGCATTTGGGAGCCATCATGGAACCTCCAGACTTCGTCGATATCCTCTTGACTTTGTATCCACACAGAATCATCAACACGCTCTTCTGCAGTGGTGTAATCTTCAGTAAATGTTAAAAGTGACATTTTTGTACAGAAAAGGCTGTGCCGTTTTGTTCTCTCGAACAATTCTTACAATGTTAAAGGAAATTGATTTAAAATGACGTTTGTCTTTAACTTTAACATGAAATTGATTGCAAACTTACTAAAAAGGAAGTCCAGAAAGATATCCCTCATTCTTGGTCTATCTATTTTCACCAGATCTCCATTATCTTGTTGACAATCAGACGCCGCAGTGATGTAATCAGCTGTAGATGATACAAATCGCAAACAAGTCCAGGTGGTGTGCGATATCACTCCCGTATACCCGACAGGACATGCTAAAATAACACATGAGAAAATCACAAATGATGCAACAACTAAAACTTCAATTGATTTTTTCAAGTATGAGGTCCTATGCAGATTGCACATACACTAAAAATTCAATTGATTTGACATTTAAAAGAGGAAAAGGACTATATTTGGTATGAAAATCAAATCTTCATAAATTATTGTACAGAGTATGTCTATCACTTTAAGTTTGATTTTAGTTACCATTGTTCATTCACTGTTTGTCTATGACGTCACCTAATGGACCAAATTCCCTCCGTTTTGCAAACAAATGAAAAAAAAAATCTTTATTTTTTTCGATCGGGAGTATAGAGCGGAGGTCTAATCAAGTGCGATTTTAACATGTTTTTCTTCATATATTAATACACTTCATACTAAAAAATTGTACCTTAGCGAGCCTGCGCTTGATGTTTTCCAGTCGAAAAATCCTTGGAAAACACCCATATTTTGCTACAGAACATCAATTATCAAAATAAGGCAAACTTTATGACGTCATTTCTACATTATGGCGTCACTGTATTGATAACCTTTTACACACTTTTTTCCGATATGATTTCAACTATCTTCTTTATTATAAAGCTTTTTGAATAACTTTAATATTGGGGGCCAAAAATTGCATAATACCGCACAAAGTCCTTTTTTAAAACTGGTGTTTATTTTGTTATATTCATGTTTTAGTATAATAAAAAAGAACATGAAAAATTATTGCGACTTTAGATTGCAAATACATATCGGTCGCAAAGACATACTTGCAAGATATTCTTAAACTGACAAGTTATTATGGATATTCGTTGAAAAACCAATTATTGTACAATTCGTTGATACTTTATACACAAAATATGTTCATTGAAGAAGGAATATTGCAAGATTTTCGAATTGTTAAAAAAAGTGGTAAATTATTAATTAAAGCAAGATGAACAGAAATATAAAAGATTTTTATCTCATTGTTTTTCAATGGTACAACATTGCATAGAAATAGTATTCCAAGTCTGGAATTTAACAATAACCATATCAACTTCATATCTTAAACAAAATATCAGTATCACAAAAAAACTACATTTTTTTTTAACCTAACCTTAATTCTAAGGTATAAAAGACAATGGCATTGACCAGACCCTGCGAAAGCATAACAGATTCTTGATTACAATTTTTTTATCGTAGCAAAGACAATTTATTTGTAAAGATGTTTTATATAACAGTAATTGTGTTATTATATCAACGCCAAAATGTTTTGGGACCAAAAAAAGTAATTCTTTCTCCATGTTTTCTGAAGGTACCAATTTATGCTCAGAATGAACAAACTATTGATGCATAATAATAATAATTATTATTATTATTATCATTATTACTATTATTATTATTATTATTATAATATTTGTAAATATAAACAATTATGTGCAAGAAAGAATGTAAAATGACGTTTCTGACTTACCAAATGAGTATGAAGTCCAGTAACCAGAACTGTAGACATCTTCTGTTGGTACATCCGGGCAACACAGACACTCTGTAGTATCGGCATTGCGGCTGACCATGTACGATGACCCGTTGTAAACCATGCAGGATTGGAAACAATTCCCGAGGTTCTGCGTTGAGTTAGCCAACTTTTTACAGGACGTAGACGGGGGTATGCTGATTTTAATAAAACTTTGACAGAACCTTTCTACCAGAATTGATTCACATAAAGTAGCATACTGCATTATCAAAATAAGAACTGTGTTAAACATATTGCCTCTGTTCGTTGGATCTGCCTCTCTTCCGGTGCGAGAAGAAATGCAGTATAAGAGAATATGACCTGTTCACTACAATTATTCCAAAAAGGAAATCCATATATTGATAAATTGTAATATATAAAGGATGGATTATTATTAGAATGAATGTAAAAAGATTTTGACAAAGATCTTTAATTTTTTTTTTTAAAAACATAGTCAACAATGAAATATATAATAAATATAAGTTTTCTTAAAACGGGAATTTGCACTAGTCTACAACTCACAAAGGTGAATGTATTGCTTTAAATATTTGTTCAATCGGCACTCATTATCAAAGGAACCATTCATTTACTTAATCGTTACAACGTTGTTAACAAATGAAAAGAAACATACCCGATCGTTACAAATTATTAATTACAGCGTTCGCAGAAGGGTATTTACATTGATTACTAACTTTGGTTTTGCATCAATCAGGGTAAACTTTAATGAACAATATTTGTAAGAAAAGTATTGATCCATTACGTAATAAAAATAGGATAAGTTTCGTTGCCAGTACAAAAGAGCTTGTTGAAACTGGTTACTAGGTTCTTTAGTTGAATCAATAACAGCTAAACTTAAGAGACAGAAGAAAAAAACCATAATATTAGGAATTTACCCCCCCCCCCCCAAAAAAAAAAATCCGTATTTTTGTACTTTGGTATGAAATATCGAGTTGATATATTGGCACAGTCTGTTAATGTTTAATGATTTATATAAGAGCAATACATGTCATTTGATAATGCATAGCAAAATCAGTGTAAATTGAACTGTTTTAAATTATAGTTAAATTAGTCGTTATGATTAATATACAATTACGTGATTTCTAATTTGCTACAACAATAAGTCAGTTAAACTTTGTGAAGATTGCAATTCTTAACCACAATACCTTACCTACAAAAAATGTACCTCATGCAGTTCAATAGCTTGTAAAATTTCAGAGACATTTAACTAATGAAAGTGTAATATAATATCGTTTATAAAATCATTTCTTTTCTTTTTTGTTTTAACCATGCCAGCAAATGTTTTGTCGCACTGTATATGTGGACTTCCAATATATTTCTGATTTTACTTCCGATAAGCATTGCAAATCTATATTTTTGTTTAATTTACCACGGTCGTAAAAAATTGACATTAAGTGAGATATAGGGACGGTTTAAAAGTAAATTAAAGTTTAAGGGCCAAAAATAATTCAACAGGAGCACATGCCGACGGCAAAATGATCAAACTACTCTCCTAGAGGATGCAACCTATTATGTATCTAATACACTATGTTCGAGAAGTGAGACATTTACAGCAAACTAATGCTTAACAAGTCCCCAAGAAACTACGAATTTCAGGGCTTTATATAGCAATCGATGTCAAAAGAAAACTATAACGTTAAATCTAGTGAATAGACATTAGGGTATGACCTTTGACTGTATTTAGCACCACCCGAAAAAGGTTACTTCCGGTATATTAACCAATAGAAAAGTGTAAACAAAAACTGAATATTTCCTATGATGATCGAACACGTGTGAAGGATTATTATCGATCTATTTGTCAAAACGAGCCTATTTATAGTATCAACGAAAGTAAGCATATTAACTGGAAACTTCCAAATATTATAATAAACTAGATTCGATCTCGTTGCGAGCAACGAGTGGGTCTTCCGTCTAATTTTTGAATAGATAAGATTAAGAGTGGGTCTTCCGTCCAATTTTTGAAAAGATAAGATTAAACTTATCAATTCAAAGATAAAATCGTAGATCTAAGCGAAAAAAAGAGAAAACATTTTGCGGCACTCGAGGCTTGAACCCGGGTCGCCTGGGCCATGTCCACGACTTAACGACTGAGCTACTCGGACTCCGCTTCAGAACTTTGACGCTTAATTTCTCGAGAATGCCTTGATTGATTTTAAAACTAATTACATATTCTTAATCAGTAAATGGGTCACTATAAGGTGTAAAAATTTCAAAGAAAAATATTAAAAAATAAAAAAGTCGGAAAATTCAATTTTTGAAATTTCCTTCCGGTGACAACAGGAAGTGACGGCGGACATTCTCTTGACCGAGGTACATTAGAAAAACGGTAGATCTATCATCTCTGAAAATTTCAGCCTTTTATCTTTACTCGTTTTTGAGAAACCCGACAGACAAAATTGACTTTTTAAAATCGTAAACGGACGATAACTTCTGACCGGAAGTGTTTTTTAAAAAAATAAAAATTATATATCAGCTTTAGATAAAAACACGTTTATATTAAAAATTTGAGCGAAATCGATCTAGACATCTCCAAGAAATCGTCTGCTTATCTCCTTATTGGGGCCAGATAACGAAACTTTTATGATTGAATATATTTTAAAACGCCATTCTAAGCATCTTTTATTCTATATTGCTTTTCAAAATGTTTGTCCTTTTAGAGATATATTTGATCGAAGTTTTGGACCTCTGGTCCCTTAAAACCCCTTATTACGTAATGCATGATAAAAATTTTGTAATGTATAATTTTATAAGTGAAAGATAAACATTTTTGCTTCTGAAATATATAACAAAAAATTTCTCAGTAAAGTGCTATGGAAGAAAGACTTTACAGCCCTAATGGCCCCTAATTTGAGGGTCTAGCCCCTTTTTCTTGACATATAACGAAAGCTCTTGTAAATACAAATTTTATTTCCTCTATATGTTATGTTAAAATATTTTCAGGAAAAGAGATAAAGAACGAAAACCATTAAGATTACGTCGTTTTTTCAAACTCGATTTTCGGGTCCAGGCGAGCTTCGACGCCTTTGCAGCCAGACAACCATAAATGCCTTTAAACACATCTACAATCTTTTGTCTACAATCCCTGAAAATTTGAATTCAATATTTTTTTTCGTTTAGGAGGAGATAGCAGGACAAAATGGCCCTCTAAAAATCACTAAAACGTCAATATCTCCCGAACGGAAATGACGTCATTAAAATAAAAAATTATAAATAAGGTTTTTATCAATATCTACAAGATCTGAAATTTTCACGTTAATCGGTCATGTCGTTTTAAAGAAATCGCTTGTACAAAAAATGCGTAAGAAAAAAAAAATAAAAGGGAAAAAGAAACAAAGCAATAACAGTAAGGTCTTCCGTTGGAAACGGAAGACCTTAATAATAAACGACTGTTTTGTGTTAATCTTAATCGAAGAGTTTTTTTCAACTTGTACTATGGTCCAACAACCCCTTTATGTTGAATATTTTAGTTAACCCCCCCCCCCCTAAAAAAAAATGGAGAGAAAGAAATAGAGAAAGAACAGATCTTGGCGCCGGCGATATTTGAACACACAGCCTTTGCAGGTGTCATAACAGTATTTCAGCGAAGGTTTACGTCAAAACATGGCTGACGCGAAATAATTCCCGAATTTCTTTTTGAATTTGGGGCATTTCCGCTCGGGACAGGAGCTAAATTTTTGTATGAGATGAAAAACAACGTGTGAGATGTCTGACTACACAGGTGTGGTAACAGTGCGAGGTCATTTGAAATATTGATGCGTGTTTGTGTCTGGAGGGGGGTGAAAAGACCCGATCTTGATTTTCGTCGTAAATAAATCGAAAGTAGAATTTTGAGGTGTGGATCTCGGATTCGGTTAACGACATTTAGGGGAAGTAAAGGCCTAAACCAATGACTGATGCATTTTGCACATGTATTTCAGTGTTGTGATTTTTTTTCTCGTGTCGTTTACTATTGTGTTTGACTGTTTTATTTCAACAGGATTGATGAAATCTTTATAAATGTAGAAATAACGAAATCAGTAACACGTAAATTTATTCGGTAAAAATTTGATGACAGTAATTTCCACAGTTCTAACATTCATTAGTAGTTCACACGGTATCGTAGATACAGACTAAACGGAAAACAAGAAATATACATGCAACAGAAATATTACGGGGCTGCTTACATCCTGAGAACTATGTAAATTTTAAGTCCCCGTACTGGCTATACCCGCCGCTTGGTCTCAGGAATTTCTTTTTAACTGTTCAATCCGCTGCATATTTGGCAGACAATAAGAATGGGGTCCGAGATACATTTACACAAAATTTCATTAGGATTGAGTGAAGGGCTCGGGAGTTAGAATTTTTTTCTACAGTACATGTCAAGCACGACATTCGAAACTTAAATGCCCCAAAACTCATAACTCGCTTATAAATGAACAAATTGGTCGGGTCATTGGTACAAAAATCAAGAATGGTACTGGGTTGAAATAAAAGGTTCAAATTGAAAGATCTAGTAATAGGGGCCAGTACCTTTTTCTTGGAAACCTTTGAAATGAAAATTTATTTGATTTTAAAGACATTTTGTTCAACAATTGTTTGGAAATTTATATTACATATAAAAATATATTACAATATATTTCTCAGTAAAGTGCTATGGAAGAAAGACTTAACAGCCCTTTTGGCTCCTAAACTGAAGAGCCAGTCCCTTTTTCTTGGCATCAAATGAAAGGTCTTTTGATATTATACATATTTTGTTCAAGAAGTGTTTAGAAATTCGTTGCCGTCTTTGAGCTATCTGGGATAGGACGTTTTAAGGGCCGACCCCTTATCTCCTTATTGGGGCCAGATAACGAAACTTGTATGATTGAATATATTTTAAAACGCCATTCTAAGCATCTTTTATTCTATATTGCTTTTCAAAATATTTGTCCTTTTAGAGATATAATTGATCGAAGTTTTGGACCTCTGGTCCCTTAAAACCCCTTATTACGTAACGCATGATAAAAATTTTATAATGTATAATTTTATAAGTGAAAGATAAACATTTTTGCTTCTAAAATATATAACAAAAAATATCTCAGTAAAGTTCTATGGAAGAAAGACTTTACAGCCCTAATGGCCCCTAATTTGAGGGTCTAGCCCCTTTTTCTTGACATATAACGAAAGCTCTTGTAAATACAAATTTTATTTCCTCTATATGTTATGTTAAAATATTTTCAGGAAAAGAGATAAAGAACGAAAACCATTGAAAATTACGTCGTTTTTTCAAACTCGATTTTCGGGTCCAGGCGAGCTTCGTCGCCTTTGCAGCCAGACAACCATAAATGCCTTTAAACACATCTACAATCTTTTGTCTACAATCCCTGAAAGTTTGAATTCAATATCTTTTTTCGTTTAGGAGGAGATAGCAGGACAAAATGGCCCTCTAAAAATCACTAAAACGTCAATATCTCCCGAACGGAAATGACGTCATTAAAATAAAAAATTATATATAAGGTTTTTATCAATATCCACAAGATCTAAAATTTTCACGGAAATCGGTCAAGTCGTTTTCAAGAAATCGCTTGTACAAAAATGCGTAAGAAAAAAAAAATAAAAGGGAAAAAGAAACAAAGCAATAACAGTAAGGTCTTCCGTTGGAAACGGAAGACCTTAATAATAAACGACTGTTTTGTGTTAATCTTAATCGAAGAGTAGGGGCAAATAGGGAATTTATAACGTGAATTAAACTCATTCCTGCTACGCCCCCAACCCCATCCCGGTTAAGAATAAAATATATCAGTATATAACGTTATATAATTATAGCAGGAACTAACATAAAAATAAAACAAACATTATTATTTTACTACAAACAAAATATAAAGTTCCACAATGTTATCATACAACATATGGCCAGTGATTACTGATCTTAGAAGACAAAAAACAAAACTAGAATGGCCAGATATTAATATATATTAATAAACTATTGGTGAAAAACAATCACGAAACCTTTTTAAGTTCAAGGTCTGTAATTTTCAACAGTTTCTGAGCTAAACCTCCCCCACAATCTTCCCGTGATGATGATAGCTCCCTCTTCTTGTGGCACTACCTCTTGGTCCCTTGACACTACTCAGATCCGCTCCAGCTTTTCTGCTGCAGTGGTGTCTGCTAACCTTCTCTTTATAAGTATAAATAAGCACATTAGTGTATATGACACAAACCCCTTCTCCGCAGGTACCAATGAATCGTCTGAGCAGGTGCTCAAAATTACGGTCAAAGGAGTCCCTCTGTCCGTAGATGATGATGAAATCATGAAAATGCTAAAACAGTTTGATCTAAATTTCACCAGTGGCTTAAAGTATGAAAATATTAGACACCCCGAAACAAGAAATATGACAGGAATTTTAAATGGTAATCGCTTCATCTATGTTAGCGCTCTTCCGGACGGCAAATTTCTGCCCCGTCAATGCAAATGCGCAGGGTTGCAGTGTTTCATAAATCACTACGGTCAACCTTCAAATAAACGCACTCCTCTTTGTACTAACTGCTGGGAGGCTACCCACTGCCCTAACTCGTCCAGATGTAAGGTCTGTAAGAAAGGCGAACACTCCCCGGGTGACGATACGTGTGACCATTACACAGCACCTTTAGCCAAAGTTGTACCTTTTTGCGGGGGCTTCTGATACCCTATCCAATTTTTTCCCATGTGAAATAAAAGCATTTGGTGTTACTCACAAATCGTCGGAAAACGCGTTTCAATACGTGAAAGCTGTACGAAGTGGCGATATTCCCAAAGCAAACGCAATTCAGTCTGCGACTACTGCATTAGATGCAAAAAAAATTGGAAAAACCATCTCGATCTCTACCTGTTTTGAATCTGAAAAATTAGCTTTGATGACAGAAATAATAGAAGCGAAATTTGACCAGGTATCGGCTTTCCGTGAGGCTTTGCGCAAAGCAAAAAAATCAACAATCTTCGTTGAGGCAACCTACGATGATTTCTTGGCGTCCGGTCTTGACAAAGAGGGAACGATCCACACCCATCCCACTGCCTGGCCCCGTCAAAACAAGTTAGGGGAAATTCTGGCCAACGTCGCTACATCTCATTCTAACGATAATCGAACCACTCAGCGCTCGAATTCAGCACCGCGAATGTCCAAAGAGAGCTCCCAGCGGGTCATCTCCGGTATGCTCAGCGAGCTTAGAGCCTCGAGAATACGCGATTGCTCCGGTACACGGAAAAATTCACCAAAGTCACAGAAACAAGCTAACAGTGATGGCTAACATTTCATGTGAACTTTTACAAATAGTGTCAATCCGACTATCTGATCAATTGAGAAAAATGGCCTTACAAGAGGATACCTGTGTGGACTGTTGCATAGGTATACATATTTACTATTTTTTGTTATCTTAAACAACAAATATGGCTATGCTTAAATTTATTTCAATAAATACACGAGGTTTAAACTCTAAAGAAAAAAGAGATAAATTTTACAGTTGTAGAAAAAAACGCTTTTCAATACGACTATGCTTGGAAGTGAAAATCTATACACTGCTTTTCTGACTCACCTTTTAGTAGAGGCGTATCTATTTTGTTTAAAAAGGGGTTAGATATTGATATAAAAAATATAAATAAGACCAGTGATGGTAGAAATATACTGGTCAATTTTAATATTGGTGATATCTCCTATAGTTTAGTTAATATTTATGCACCGAACAAAGAAACCTGCAGAATTGATTTTTTGAAAGGAATGAAAAGATTTATCATTAAGAATTCTATAAACACAGAAAATATTATCTTATGTGAAGATTTTAACTGTCATCTTGATGGGGAAAATACTGATAAAAGTTCAAAAATATTGAGCGACATTATTGTAAGTTTACAATTAAATGACTTATGGAAAGATAAGTATGTAAATAGCAGTGGTTACACCTGGTGCGATGCAAACAATATACCAAAAAGCCGTATATATTATATCTTTATAAGCACATATTTGTTGATAAAAATAAAACAAATAAGTATTCGTAGAATTCCCGGTACTCATAACAACGGGATCAGAATGTCTGACCATAGAGCAATAAAATTTCATCTATCTGTATATGATAATGAACGGGGAAAGGGGTATTGGAAACTAAATACGTCACTTTTAGGAAGTAATGAATATAAACGTCAAGTCAGCAAAATAATCACAGATATAAGTAAAAAAGAAGGTTCTTCTATTGAGAAATGGGAGTCTCTAAAAATATCAATTAAAGATTTTTCTATAGCTTTTTCCATCAAACGCCAAAAAACATATAAACAATTAGTATTCCAAATTGAACAAGAAATTTCCGAAATTGAAAATTCTAACCATAAAGCAATGGATATGAACAGAAAACGTGAATTAGAAAATCAGCTAAACAATTTATATGATAAAAAAGCACAAGGGGCACAAATTCGTTCGAGAGCAAAATGGGTTAGTGATGGTGAAAAAAATACAAAATATTTTCTTAGTTTAGAAAAGAAGCACCAAACACAAAATGTTATCCACGAAGTTTTAAGTGAAAATAGTTTTCTCACCGAAGATGACGATATTCTTGGTGCAATGTGTGACTACTATGAAAACCTGTATAGTTCAAAATTAATATCAAATGAAGACATCGACTTATATTTAACAAATTGTAAAGTAAATACACTATCTAAAACTGATAAAAACATGTGTGATACATTTCCGTCAATGAATGAGTGTAAAGAAACCGTTATGAATTTAAAATTAAATAAATCCCCGGGCCTCGATGGTATACCCAATGAATTTTATCAATGTTTCTGGCACCAACTATCCTCCTTATTTTATAACATGTTAAAAGAAATCTTTCTGAACGGAAAAAAACAGCTTATATAAAAGGCCGATACATAGGTATTAATGCCCGTTTCATTTTAGATATTTTTGAATATTGTGAACATTTTAACAAAGAGGGGATCTTGCTATTTTTAGACTTTGAAAAAGCTTTTGATTCAGTAGAATGGAATTTTTTATTTAAAACACTAGAAAAATTCGACTTCGGGGAAAACTTTTTAAATTGGATGAAAATTTTATATCAAAGCCCAATATTCAGATTAAAGAATAACGGATGGATTACTAAACCATGCGAGATGAAAAGGGGAATAAGACAAGGCTGTCCAATATCAGCCATTCTATATCTTTTTGTTGCCGAAATTTTATCTGAAAAAATAAAGAATAATGAAAATATACAAGGCTTTAAAGCTAACTTCATGGAAGAAGAAGTAAAAAATATACAACATGCCGACGACATGACATTAATTCTACAGAATATTGAATCACTTAAGCATGTTTTAGAAACAATAAACAAGTTCTGTATTCATGCGGGATCTAAGGTTAACATTAGTAAAACTGAATGTATTGTGCTTGGTCCTTTTAAAAACATGTTTACAGAAATCGAGGGTATATCAGTCATGAACAAAGCAGTAAAATGTTTAGGTATTCATGTAGGTCATGATAAAATTGAATGTTATAATAAAAATTGGACGAAAATTTATCATGATAAAGACACTTTATTCGAATCTTGGAAAAGAAGAAAATTAACATTATTTGGGAAATGCACCGTAATAAACTCTTTAGCATTATCAAAACTCATATATGTTGCAAGTATTTTGGAAAATCCCGATGAAGACTATATCAAAAGTATCAATAAGTTGATATATAATTTCATTTGGAATAAAACTGATAGGATTAACAGAAATACGTTAATTGTTCACGTAAAAGAAGGCGGACTGGGTATTACTGACGTCGAATCTAAGATTAAAGCATTAAAAGCCTCATGGGTCCCCAGATTAAAAGAAACAAAACATTGTTTTAAAAGTTATGTAAAAAGTTATTGCACTCCAATCAACATAGACATAAACTATTTAATTAATACAACTGAAAATAAAATTGAAAATTATGAAATACTAAAAACTATGCCGCTATTCTATAAACAAGCTTTTGCATGTTTTAACACATGCAAAGACTTACAAAACAAACTAAGCCCTGAAACATTTTTGAAGCAACCGATATGGTCAAAACTGATGTTTTTATACAAAGGGAAAACAATATTTTTCAAAACTTGGCTTAAAAGTAATATTTTTATTGTTAAAGACTTATACTCTGAGGCGGGAACTTTAAAATCGCCCGATGAAATAGCAGACATATTGATAAACAAAAATTACTGGTTGTGCGAATATAAGATAATTAAAACAATATTCAAGAATTATGAAAACAAATTGGATCTTAGAGTTTGCCAATATATGAAACAAGTACAATTATATACCCCTTCGTACAATCAATACTCAACTAAGGATTTCTATAATCATTTTATAAAGAAGAAATTTCAAAAACCAACCATGCAATCAAAATACAATAAAGAATTTGATATTCTCAAAAGCGATTGGGAAAATATTTATATGAATAAAATCGTTTTGTTACAAGACAAAAAGATTTCGGAATTTAATTATAAATTGTTAAATAATTTACTTTCAAATAATTATTTTGTGAGTAAGATAAATAAAAATTGTGATTATATGTGTAAAATATGTACAGAAAAAGTTGAAAATTCACACAACCTTATTTTTGAGTGTGTGAATGTACAACATACATGGAAGATAGTGAGCAATATTTTTGGTTTCGATGTTAAATGGAAACACATAGTTATTGGTTTTTACTCTGTAACAAATGAAACCACTCCATGTATAATTTACTTTTATCTTTTGTTGCATTAAAAATTTACAAATATAAGATGTTTTGTAGACTAGAAAATATTGTAGAAACATCAGAAGGAATCGTATGTTATTTGAAATTATGCATTCAGAAATACTTATAAATTGTACATTGTATCGTAAATACTAGATATTATTGATTCTTCAAAACGCTCTTGGATAAACTGTAGATAATTTTATGTTGCCATGGGTGACCTGGCCCATGGTTTTTCACATAAATAGGGAGGTAAAAAGAGACTGTGATGACGATGGATCTACCTCCCTACAAAACTCTTTTCTTATTACAACCTATCAACTTCAATATTTCTGTACACTTCTCTTTATTCAGATCAATCAATAATAATATTATCTTTGAAAAAAAAAATAACAGTGATTTGTATAAAATATTGTAACTTTATATATATATATATATATATATATATATATATATATATATATATATATATATATATATATATATATATATATATATATATATATGGTACTTAGTCCGATATAATAGCTGTTATTATTACTACTACTACTATTATTATTATTATTATTATTATTATTATTATTATCACTATTATATTAATTATTATATATTTGTTACTACAAATACATTTGAATATTGTAACATGTACGTTTGTCAATAAATATCTGGAGAAAAAAACAAACCTTCTCTTAAAGGCTTCCTCCTTCCGGTATATATCTCTGGCTGGGGTCACCGGAGCAAGGGGCATCAAACGTCGCCTGGTGGTCTGTAATTTGCGTTAGCCACCAGAACCGGTAGAGGATCCACCGTACCCTTGTACGATGTGTTTAAACGTAAGTCGGTTAGTTTGAGCACATAGAGAAAGAATTAACCTAGATTATGTATGCGCTACTTTGACCTATTGACCAAAGCTAGCGTTATGCAGAAATAACGGCAACTTGCGCAAACAGTGTTAGCACCATTTTAAAAAGAGCTTGGACTTTCGGTTGGATGTAACTATCTAGTTTGCTCATTAAACAAGCTGTCAAAAATTGACTACCTTTCTTCTTCGATAAGATAACCTCATTATTAATCATAGACTGTCAAAATTGTTGCTTTGCTGTGTGAAAATGACTCTGATTTAGCGAAATATACACCCCAGGATGAAGTTGGACAAGTGTCATTGTGTTCAATGTACGCATACCAATGGCTGGATAATTAACCATTAGTAGACCACGCTTTCATAAAAGCATTATCACGTACTGCCAAAGATCTTGTTAAAACAGGGTTCTATATAAGCGAACACATTTGTAAATGTAAATATATACAGTAAACGAAGAAAACATTTCAAATTTAATTGACCCCCCTCCCCCCCCCCCACGACTCTTTTTAACATTTAGAAAATAGGCCCATTTTCATTTTCCATTTAGTATGATGCAAAACATGTTTGGCTTATCAATCAGCTGAATTTGATAAAATGTTGGTAGAACCTGTCTACTAAAATGGTTTCACTGGATGATACGTATTTTAATATCAATACAAGGGTTACGTACAAACCATTGCCTCTTTGCTTGAAACCCGCCTCACATTCGATACAGGGAAGTAGTTGATATAGGAGGACATTGTCAGATTTGTACAAGTATTATCATCCATAATTCAATATCTTGAAAAAGAAATTCGATTTGTCAATAAACAAGTACAGGTCGTCTTATAATCATTTTGGAAAAAATAAAGTAGACAACAATGAACAACAAGAGACGACAATGAAATTATTTGGCCTTATTAGTTTATAGCAGTTGAAAATTTGCAAATTTGAACAGCGTATCAAAATGATCGTTTAAATATATGTTTACTCCATATTTATTTTCAAAAGAACCATTATTTTCTCGTCGATCGCTGCAGCATTGTGCGGAGAATTTAATTCCAAATTATTAATAATGCAGTAATCAAACACAGTTATGTATCAGAGGAAAACAAACGTCGATGCACTGTAGGTCATATTCGTGTACTAGATATATTGAACCAAAAATGATAAATAGGGCGAATGTTTCTCTACCGATAGAACAGATTGTCCACAAGTCTCTGAGCCAATTAATCCAATACATATGAATTGAACAAAAAGTTATAAAATCTAATAAAAAAAGGATGTGCGGGTCCATGTTTTTTTTTGCGTTTTTAAGCCGAGAAAGGTATCTTTGGTGTCTCTCCTGTCTTGTTTCAAACAATATTGATACAAAAATTACTACACATAAACATCAATGTGCAATTTCCCCCCCCTAGAAATGAGGTGTGATGACAATTTAAACAAACTTTGTTGATCACAAAAAGGTACTATAACAAGATCTATACGCATAGTTTTTCTCCATATCCACTTTTGGCCAAGTTAATTTGTTTGAATAATTTATAAAAGAGCAATACAAACTACTGATAAATACATAGAACCATATTGTTTTAGATTTAAATATTTATACACGTCGTACATATAGGAATTTCTTTTGTTTAACAGGATGACCATAAGATTTGTCGATATGTATCAGTAAACTCCCTCTACCTTTCTGTTTTAACACCCGATAAGTATTAGAAAATCTATACGCAGCACTGTTAAGGTTTACTTTGTGGTCGCGCCGACCAGAAAATACGGGAAATGTTAACTATGACATCATAAAAACAACAAGTTCTCAAAAATGCTAATAAATAATAAAGAAATTTCCTATTGTTATGGGGTCGAAAACATTAAACTACATTGAAAATTACCTATGCGTTCAACTTTGTAGTCAAATAAGTCCAACAACGATAAATATAAACAACTGACTGATCGCAGAGCACTTGTCGATCTGACGTCATACTGTAAATTTTGACGCATGTTTTGTGTCGAGAGAGGCGAATCAATCAATTTTTTAACATGGAAATATTATCATATTTTATATTTTAAACATCATTGGTACTTGAAGATAACCAATTTGTTTTTCTTAATCAAACTTCGCTAATTAATAATCAACGAAACTTCCTTTAAAAAATCCGGATATTATCTGGATTTTTTTTATTTTTACAATTTTGCACATGCGCATTACATTCACGCTAAATCACGGGAGGCTATTTAGTTTATGTTTCCACAATATCACATTTGCATTGATAAACTCAGAAACGATATTATATGTACGTGTAAATTTCATTGAAAATAACTATATCTGATATTAGTCAAATTTGGCCCCCAAAATTCGCTATTTTTAAAATGATTCGGGAACATTAATTTGTTGTGTTATTTTATACAAGAGATGACATGAAATATGTGTTTCACCAATTTATTTGATTTATATGCACTCACTGACTGTATATGACGTCAGAAGTGACGCTGTTTTTATAATTCAATCAAAATCAATCAAAAATTGACATTTTTCTTATCTTTTTTCGAATGGGAAATATAGAGCGACACTGTGAACAAGAACGAACTTTTTGTGACTTATAAGTACATATATGTATTGGGGAGATACATCTTTGGTTAAAATATTTTGTTTGTTAAAGCAGTCGCTCAATGTTTCCTTAAAGAAAAACTGCCTCAAAACAAGCCGTTTTATGCTAAAAATGAGAAAATGGCGGGAAAAGGTAAACTTTGTGATGTCATATTTTTAAATTGTGGGCCTTAAAATCAAAATGAAAATTCTGAAAAAACTTCAAATGTATATTTGTACAAATAAAATAAAGAATTACA
Organism: Magallana hongkongensis; assembly: GCA_015776775.1. Taxonomy (NCBI): domain Eukaryota; kingdom Metazoa; phylum Mollusca; class Bivalvia; order Ostreida; family Ostreidae; genus Magallana; species Magallana hongkongensis. Next base: position 35,579,126 of record CM027469.1, read on the forward strand.
GTAAAAAGACAATGTTCATTTTAGGGGGCAATTTTAGGCTCAAACCATATATAGTCCTTTGTCCTATATTCTATTCATTAAAGGAATACGGGAGATACCTCTAGCTCAGTGCATTTAATATGAAATATTCCAAGAGTTCCGAATGTCAAAATGGTGTGCCAATTCGAAACGAGTAAAATTGTTGAATTTTTTATTTAAATGAATTAAATTTGTAGATGAAAATTTGACTTATTTTCAATGCAACTTCATTAATTTTCTCCAAAATCAATCGTTTCGGAGGGTTTCTGCACTTTTGGGGCTACAATACGGGTATATGGGAGGCATCTTACAGTGGCTAAGGTCTGTTCTGAGACACAGTTAGATTATTTTATATAAGAAGAGTGTAGTGAAATAAATAGCATTTTGTAGTCTTAAAGCTTAGTTATGTAATTGTCAACAATACGGTGTCGTAAATGTCAACCCGTGCACGCACGTGTCAATTCTAGTAATTTGTTAAAAAGTGTTGCTGCTTCGATGAAATCTATAGAATGAAATAATAAATACTTAAAATATTAAGCGAAGGTCATATAAATTCCAATTGGAGCTTATTTCATTGATATTTATTCTAATAAAAGATGAACATTATACAAAGCAGCAGCAACGGAATCTACTAGAAAAGTACAAAAAAATAATTTACATTTACATTTTTAATTCAAATAAGGGTATGCCCTTGTAATATTTAAATTTGTTCATGATCACCATTCGGGAGAATAGTCAACAAGTGTCTCGTGACTTTCCATTCAAGGGACCACACTAATGTCCATACAAAGTAGCATTTACCATACTGTTTCATTTAATATCTCATTAATATCATTATGAAATAACTTTACATCAATATTTAGTAATAAAAGATGCATCGTTTTTGAACGTTTAAATCCGCTGATATTTTTATAGTAAACCTTAACAATGTTGCGTAATTATGTTATGTTTTACTCAGTCGCAAAGCACATACATTGTAAGTTTATTCTGTTGAACAACCATGTAATAAGTTCTGTGTGATTAGCGATTTTTTTGGACAGCTCTTGAACATGAAATTAAATACACTAAATGTGTTCGAATATAGTGTATAATGGTTGCCATCTTAATTCTTCTTGTCCGCTTCCTCGCTTTGTATCTTGCAATGTTATGTTATCACACAGACATTTTTAATAAAAAAAAATCATTATGATTGTACCACCTATTATAATCGCTTTAGGAATGCATTTATATTGACGACCAAAATATTAAAGTCTGTCGTAAAGTCATAAGTAAGATACAAGGCCAACAATTTTTTTTTTAACGTGAACAGGGCTCGTGTCCTGTTTTTGTTTACATAGGTTCAATATAACAAAAAATAACTTTTTAAAATGATTTTTATTCATTTTAAGCATTAATAAAAGCTTCCTTTTTAACATATTCATTTTAGATTTAAAACTGGAATTTTTATTTCAACGTTCAAAATGTACATAACAAATTTGTTTACATAGCAAATAATTGTTAACGCTATAACTTGCTTTATAACTCAACAAATGACACTCAAAAAATGCCATACAAAAGCATTGTAAATGATTACAGTCGGGAATAAAGTCTGATCAAAATTATGACCATGCTACTTTAAAGCTTACAAAAATTCATAAAACCTTTTGCTCGCCATATTATTTTTTTACAGTAAGGTTCCAAGATTTGTCACGGTCGCCATTTTGATTTTTAAGACCGACTTATCTGACACGAGTTTCTTCATTTGCGATTCATGCACAATTAATAGTTAAAAATTAATCCGTTCGCCACTTACTACTTTTTTGCGTAAACTCGTGCATCACCTACACGAATTACGATACAACCGTACATTTCATTAAAAATCATACTCCGAAAATCAGAGACATAAATAACAGAGATTGTCAACCCCGCCATTAGCGTGTAAATGTTACGGGACCTTACTTTGAGAACTACAAGTGCAACAGCAATCTTGTATAATTAAGTCATTAAATTTGAACCTGATAGTGAACATGAACCTGTAAATATTTCAAGCATATTTTATTTATGAAATATTTACAAAAGCTCTTATTAGTTTTTAAATTACTTTTTTAAAATTTATGGACTTTTCACAAAGTAATGGTAATGCATTACTTTACTCATGTAATGGTAATGTAATGCATTACTTCAAGAAAATTAAATTAAGTAATGGTAATGGTAATTTAATGCCCTAATTCATGAAGTAATGGTAATGTAATGAATTATTTTACAATATAATTCACCCCAAGCCTGATTCCAACTGAGCCGGAAAACATGAACATGAACATTTAACTTGGTTCATCATATTCGTTAATACCAATTTTCGCGGATTTCGTGTTTAGCTGATCCCGAAATTAAATGTTCATTGAAGGGCAAATTTTATTACTTTTGTATTCATAGGGTCATTAGCCACGAATTTTTGGTTTTCAACTTTACACTGGGTGATTTTCACTTTAACCATGAAATTGATCTCCCTTGATATTAAGGAACCACATTATATATTATATGCATGTATAAGTCTTCCAAAATGTAAATATATTATAGATTATACTTACATGCATTGTTTAAAATTAAATTCATTTTAAAAACAACTAAAGAGCCAACAAGAGAAGGCAATTCATCAGACTTGTTTTTATTTTTTCGTACAAAATTCCTTTAGAGACGAACAACAGTCACAACAACAACGCAGTAAGACTGGAAGCCAATGAAAGGGCCCTATTTAATTTGTTAAACATCGGTGTATAAACCCTTCCCGATTTAACTTCGGCTTGCGCATGAATCGGAAAATTTGTGTAGGATTCAGTGTAAAAAAGATTGTCAAAATAAAATTCACATTTTTTTAAAATGGCACATTGCGTGTTGGAAACCTTTATTTCGAGTTCCACATCAACCTCTTCTATTGATTAATGAGCTCGTACACCAACTGAATCGTCAACGACGCTATGCATTCAGTTACGTAACTCATTCCACATTTGAACCCGAGCAAGAATATTTTGATCAATAGAATTATTTGTTTATTTTCTAAATAGAACTTTGTTTATACACAGAGGACTTAAACAGATTTAATGCGTGTTTTTATGATACATATTTACTGAAATGCATGAACAATTTTTTGGCACTATTTTCTTACGCCTAGACTCAATTCATGTGTTCTACGCGTGCCTTCCGGTTTGAGAAATCGGCTGACAGTAAACCAATAGACGGGGTCACGTGACCCCGTCTAAAAATGAACATCTCTTTCTTTAACTAAGGCAAATTTTAGCTTTAGACAACCGTCGCTGTTTTGTTAAAAAAATCTTTGTAGGCAAAAACTAGTTAAACTTTGTTTAATTTTATTGTCAATTGTGTCAGATATTTAAAATTACAAACACGTTTCACATTTAACTGTTGTTTCATTTTAATATGTTTCTTTTTAATTTATTTTGTGTTTTATTTTGCTTTTGTTTATTTGGTTTGTTTTTGCTTTCGTTGCTGTTTTTTGTTTTTGTTTGTTTTTTTTGGTTTTTTAATGCCCCCCCCCCCCCCTGAAACCTCCCCCCCCCCCCCCTGAACCCCCCCCCCCCCCCAAAAAAAAAAAATTATGGTGATTTTGTTTTGGTTATTTGTGCGCGATTTATATAATTCATTGTGTCAGCAACGTTTCAAAACAATAAAGTCTCTCTAATTGAATTAACCCAACACATTTATTATATTTTGCAATTAGAAGGTTGAATGAATATGATATTTTGAATTTACAGTATTGGTATTCGAATATCTTTGTTTACTAAACATTAATTGTTTGCTATACACACGATGGTGCCTTTGTTGTGTATGTATTTAAATGAGTATCTATAAATGTACAGCAACTTTTTCCACTGTGTACACGCTGTCTACGTTCCCCTGTAGTGTTTTCCGTGATGATCCTTTCCTGTATAATATATTCCATCATCTCCGTTCTCTTTTTCACCCCACAAGTTCTCGACATCAATATTTTCTCCATTTTTTTTGCCATGACCTCTATTTCTTTATTTCTTCACTATAATATAGAAGAAAAAATACTATAGATTTAAAAAATCTTTTCCTATGCAAATATAAATAATTAATCAAGCTTTTTATACTTTAGAACAAAAATCATTTTGATGATAATTATTTTTTTTTTCACATGATTATTCATTACATTCATGGATGCTTTAGAAAGACAACCGAAATTTGAGTGTCATTTGTTGAGTTACAAGCGAGTTACAGAGATCGAAATTCCTTGCTATGTAAACAAAGCGTCTGTTTACAATTTGAACGTGGACGGAAAAAAATCAGTTTAAACCTAAAACGAATGTGTTAAAATTTTTTAACTGTTTATCTATGCTTAAAATAAATTAAAAGATAGACAAATCAGCTTGAAAAAGCTTTTAAGTGGTATATTGAACCTATGTAAACAAAAAAAGGACACGAGCCTTGTTATCATTACAAAGAATTGTTAGCCCTGTTTCTTGCTTATAACTCTGCGAGTAACTCTCAAATTTAATCTGATCAATAGAAATGCACTTCTAAAGCATTGTAAATAATAAAAACATAATAATAAGATTTTACCAAAATCGTGATCATGACCCTTCAACAAAAACAAACAATCCAGAAGAAAATAAAAAGCAAAATAATGAAGAAAAAATTGAGTAATGTTAATGAACATATCTAAACTAATGAAGACTTGACTGTGTCCAATTGTAAAGATGTTTGAAAGAAATTTGTATCTCAGTTGTCGACTTACTCACCAGTACAGTGTTCAAACTCCTCTGTCATTGTATCTATTGAAAAAAAGTTGCGTTTTATAAGCGAGCAGCCGAAGACCCACTTAATAGAACCTTGATATTGCATAACAAACCACATGTGAAGAATGAGAAGAACGATAATACCAAAAATGGTAGAGTCTTGACAATAGACGCACCATAGAGAATCCACATGTGGGTGTGGGTTATTACGAATGAGAATAGAAACGTCATTTATCATCAAGAAGAATAGTGGTATGCAAATGTAAACATGCTGAAATCCTTTATTTTCCATTATTTACATTTTCCGATTTTATTCACATTCTGACTTTATTCATATCAGAAGGTCTACCCTGGGATAATCCTGTTTATATCTGTGCAACGTTTATAACATTGTTTTAACATAATGATTTCTTTTTCATTTTGATCTCATTTCATATCAAGTACTACTTTGCAGCATTAATTTTCATTAAAAATAATTCATAGATATCATAAATTGTATTAACTTCATTCCTAAATTGAAATAACTATTAAAAGTTCGACACTAACGATAGCACATGGCAACTTAAACTTTAGGACCAGCTACTAAAAGGGGCTACTGAAATTCTAAATACAATAGTACAGTCATTTCATGCAAAATCTTTTACAATTTAATGCTATGCTATGGTATGCGATTTTAATGATATGCTATGAGATTTCATTGCAATGCTATGAAATTTGTATGCTATGCTATGAGAAATTGAAATGGAGGGCCTAATGATATTGTATGCTATGCTATGCTATGAGATTTGAACAAAAATGCCTCCATGCGCTGAAGAGTTCCACACATTTGGAAGTAAAATGATAAATAGCCAGAGTTAACCACTAATCTGCAATGTGAGCATTTATTCTTTCAAATAAAATTATTTAAAACCAAGTTAAAATCATATTGTATGCTATGCTATGGTATGCTATGCTATGATATGACGAATGACATTCTATGACATTGTATGCTATGATATGAGATTCCAATGCTATGGTATGAGATTTCAATGCTATGCTATGATATTTTAATTCTATGCTATGCTATGGTGTATGTTGTAAAAGATATGCTTGAACTGACTGTATCACTCAATGCAATGTGTAAATATCTTTGTAATATATATAGAAATTCTAAATATTGGCTACCGAGATTTCGAATCGTCGGTGTGAGATAACTTGGTCTCTCTTCATTGTTATTGCTCTGCGCTGTGTTTGGTCCGGAGAAAAAAAAATCTTGATTATCAAAGTGTTAAAACCCCGATGAAAAATCAGAATACAAACAGTGCACTGGGGTAGACAACTGAGTGCCGGTCAAGGATATCACTGATGATGGTTGTATCGCTTTTAACATAACCTAATGTCAATAGAGACTTCATTATCGGTTCTTCTCTATACAATAGATATCAGAATCAGAAACAATAGATAGATTCGTATTATTGAAATTTTTGAAAATTCTACTTTCCCATATGAGCGGTAAGTGAACGGTGAACGTACGCTGAGCGAACGATAAACGCACTCTGAACAAATGGTGGGTGCACGCTGAACGGAATTTCGTGAATGCTTATCAACGGTAACGGTGAGCGAGCGTACGGTGAACGATATGTGAACGTTATGTTAACGCAAGATAAACAATTTTTTTTTTGAAGCGCCTAAATATGATTTTATCTAACTGAACGATAAGTTAACACTGAACGTACGGTGAGCGTTATGTTAACGGAAGAAAAACGATTTATTCGGAGTGCCTAAATTTAATGTTATCTAACTTAACGATAAGTGAACGTTGAACAAACGGTGAGCGCAAGCTGCACTTTTTGTGAACGCGCGGTGAGTGCACAATGAGCGCTTTGTGAACGATGAGCGCGAATGAAGCGAAGCGGAAAGCACGAGTGAATGCACGATTAACGCACTTTGAGCGCACCGTGAACGCAGGAAAAAGTAAAGAAAGTTCCATCAATAGTTCGTGTACTTTTTTATAGTACAAATTACTTTCCTATATAAGATTTATATTTTTCACAAAGAAAAAAAATATTAATTTTACTTTTTAATAAGCGACAATTTTGCTGAAAAATATAGCCAGAATGCAGGAATCGGCGTGTATATTTTCAAAAATGCTCCGTGTGTGTATGTGTGTGGGGGGGGGGGGAGGGGGGGTTACATGTACCACCCCCTTCATCATGAAGCACTTTAAATATTAGCATACCCTAACTCTCCTTGATGACAACCGACTTTTCTGTACTGAGTCGTAATAAACCACATCCAGATGTATATTTTCTCGGGTTTGTTATCGTCCATTGTTCAGGAATGATTCCAACGTTTTAATATCATCGTAACCTCATTCCGAAATATGGTTTGTTATGCAATATGAAGTCAATATTAAGTGGGTCTTCCGCTGCTTATAAAACGCAACTTTTCTTAAAGGATACAGTGAAAGAGAAAGAGGATTTCAAAAACTGTAGTTGTACTGGTAAGTCTATAAAAGATTAAAAAGCTAAACTAAAACATACTAATTTATTTTTTTTAAGTTTGATATTATCATGTTTGAGTTCGTTTTATTAAGATCCTTAACATGACTTGATTTTCGATATTTTTGTTAAAGCTTCGTTTACTTTTTTTTAAGGTATGCTTTGGTTCAAATACAATTAAGACTTGGTTGCTTTACTTCTTGTTTCTTCTTCTCTAGTACTTTTCAATTTGATCTACGACGAAACTTCATCATGAAGCTGATCATTGTATTTATTGTCGCCTGCCTTATCCTAGAGGCCACGAATGGTATGAAAATCAAACTCTTATTTTGAAATGTTACCATGTGTAACCGTGTTGAACTTTTATTTGTAATTTTAATTGATGTTTGTGATTTTATTGACAAATTTCATTATCACACTTTATTTATACAATATAATAATATAATTTTCATTTGAAAAAAAAAATGAAAAATATTTAAATGACATATTTTCAAAATCATAAAGAAAAACATGACTACAATACCTGCGACGTATTTTGTCACAAAATAAACGATATCATAGGATTCAAGCACGATGTGATAGGATTAACGCATGATAGAGCAATATACAAGCACGAAACGATATGATTTATACACGATATGAAAGGAAAAAAGATGTTTGTGATAAACCTATCATCGCTTTAACGATCTTCACGATGGACCTAACAATGACCAAATTTGATAGAGAATACTTAAAAATCAAGATATACGCAAAATAGTTTGTTATAAACAAAAGTTAAACTTTGCTGTATCATTTAAGAATATATAAAAGAATGACCAAAGAGAGTTTTTAAAAATACATTTTGAGCCTAAATGATCAATAAATTATATTTATTTATAATAATGCTTTTACTACCTAACAGCCAAATCGATCACCGCAAACATTTTATAGCCCGAGATCAAATCACACAAAAAAAGCTGGCTCAATTAAAATGCAGCTCTTGTCCAAAATGAATAGAAAATTGATAACGAATCCTTTTGGTTCTGTAAACGAAGTAAGTAAAATCCACGAAACGATTAACACGAAAATGATAAACAGAAAAACTGTTAGAATTTAACGAAAAATTTGATAGGATTAATGCACACTGGGGCAGGATATAAGCACGATAGAACAGTATACAGGCATTATACGATAGGATTGCAAAACAATATGATAGGAAAATATTGTAAAAAAATAACATTGCGCGCACTGTTTATATTCAAATTTGCATAGGAATAGATCTTTTTGATACAAGTATCTTTTTTTAACTATAGGGGAAGAAAGCTATGGCGATAACAAGCACGGCAGTAACAAACACGGCAGTAACAAACATGGAGACAACAAACATGGCAGTAATAAACATGGCAGTAACAAACATGGAGACAACAAACATGGCAGTAACAAACATGGAGACAACAAGCATGGCAGTAACAAACATGGCGACAACAGACACTAGGATAGAAGTATCACCGTGTGGAAATGTTCTCCTCAGACACATCTACCCCTGTCGCTAGCATTTAGTGACCTTGATCCGGACACTACCACCGTGTGAAATGTTCTCCTAAGACATAACACCTTTTTCCCGGTCAGTAACTTTTATTGACTTTAATCCGAACACTCTTAATAGACTCTCAGCTTAACTAAGTGAACCGTTCATGGAAGGTGATCTTTATATTTACAATTATATTCTCTATTGCTGAAACTGTGTTTTGCTACCAATATGTATCTGTTGGTCATATTGAATTACTCGGCATTTTCAGAGCAACGGTCAAAATGCTCTTACCACCGATTCCCGACTTCGCAGAATATTGTGATACGTTTGCAGAGTTTTAATAAATCTTGGGACGGCTACCTTTTGGTCACAATGCACATCATGTACAAAGTGAACGAAATGGAAACGGTGTAACATATTTAGGGATAAATTAAAACAACAACAATTTTTTATATTTGATACAATTAAATGCATTCGAATTATCTTTTCCTAGAATTTCGAAACAAAAATTGAAATAAAATTTTGAGGATTGTGTTTTTTTTAATTTTTTATTCACGGACTTAACAAAACTATTTAGTACAGTTAAGTGCATGTAAGCTAAGAGACCTGGAAAAATGTTTAAGTACATAAAGTTGTCACTCAGCGAACTTTCATATACATTTCAGTCATTTTAAAGTTAACTGAATAAATGTCGGTCGCATACCTTAGATAAATGCTTAATTGTTCAAACATCATCAACAAAATCTACCGAAATTAATTGATATGATGAGATTAACTGCACAGATGTACCCATTTATGCGGTAGTTGTTATTTGAATTCATACATAATTCCGTTAGAGAAAAGTGTTAACTAAAACAAAAATAGGGACTAGATTTTCGTGCGGATCCTGAATGATCCAGAATGATCTTGAGATCCTGAGCCATTGTAAGCCGTTAATATGTCCTAACTAGATTCAACACATTTTCAAAGTAAATTTTAATTAATACATGTATATTTCTTATTCATATAATTGCTCCCCATAATAGTTGGTAACTGACTTTCACGCATAACCGATCCCGACAAACGAAATCACATGTTAGGAACTTGAACAAGTCGCAGTCTAGATCCTAATCAGCATGTTTCAAATTCAACTGTTCATTTAGGATCTCTTTTGATCCAGGATCCTGACTCATTTCAGAGTAATATTATCATCATCACACGCTGCCCTTGAAATCAGCTGTATTGTCGGGATCTTGAAATGGCTGAGGGTCATTCAGGATTAGCATAAAATGAAACTCCATATATTACTACTGATCAATTATGTTTGAGTAAAATATTGAACACAATATTATTAATTCGGCATGTCATAGGACGTACATTTTTAACCATACGACATATGCGCTTTTAAAATGTTTCGTACATTCTTGTTTTTGTACATTCATAGACAACCATATGAATACATCAACAAACGGGTACCATCCATTATATGGCAAACAATTAATTTTGAGGTTTGTTTTTCATCAAAAATTGACTGACACAATAAAATATATATAAAGAAGGATGTAAATATAAACAGTTAATTGTTCTAATGATTCATGCAGACTGTGAAAGTAGCAATCATTGCAGAAAAAAAATACATAACGCGGGCAAAGTATTTTTCTGAAATATTGCCACCTTTAAATTCCACATGAACCACCAACGAAAGCATTTATTGTTAAAATCAATCATCAAAAATTTGAATATAGGATACAAATCACGTTCTCAGTTCATTAATCTGAATGATTATTTTTTTCATTCATAAATTTTAACTCTTGAACAAATTTTAATGAATTAAATTGAAATCACTGTTCATGTAGGACAGTAGAACATTTCAGGGACTGTATGTTTAAATCTTAACTTAAAGCTGTAAAATGATTCGATTTATTCCTCCTGGACTTGCCGCTTTAACTTTAAATCTGTCCTTATTACGCTTAACGATTGTCAAGCTCAACACACTAATCTCATATATTTTTTTTATTTTCAGTGTCTTTTTAAAGATATCAACACGCAACACCGAAAAAAAAATCCCAACAGTATTAAGATGTTCCTTTATTTTACACTATAAAGCCAATATTACTTATTAGGTTTGTTACTGGCTGTTTTAAGAAATTTGTGGGGTCGGTAAAGTCAATAGAAGGCGAGGCGAAGCCAAGCCTTCTATGGACTTTACCGACCCCACAAATTTCTTTAAACAGTCAGTAACAAACCTAATAAGTGTTTTGTTTTGTCGAGGACCTAAAGTTTGATATGTAAACAAACGTTTGTGTAGAAAATCAGTTCAAATAACGTTACGTCCGCCATGGTGCCCTATAAATTTTGACGCTTGCCTTTTAAAGAAAGGACTATATATGGTTTGAGTCTAAAATGGCCCCCTTAAATGAACACTACCATTTTACTGTAATTCTTTGTTTTATTTGTACAAATATACATTTACAGTTTTTTCATAATTTTTCATTTTGATTTTAGTGCCCACAATTTAAAAATATGACATCATAAAGGTTACCTTTTCCCGCAATTTTCTCATTTTTAGCATAAAACGGCTTGTTTTGAGGCATGTTTTCCTTTAGAAAACATTGAGCGACTGCTTGAACAAACAAAATATTTTCACCAAAGATGTATCTTTCCAATACTTATAAGGGACAAAAAGTTCGTTCTTGTTCAAAGAGTCGCTCTATATTTCCCATTCGAAAAAAGATAAGAAAAATGTCAATTTTTGACTGATTTTGATTGAATTATAAAAAAAGCGTCACTTCTGACGTCATATACAGCCAGTTAGTGCACATAAATCAAATGAATAGGTGAAAAACATATTTTATGTCAACTCTTCTATAAAATGATACAACAAATCAATGCATCTGAATCATTTTAAAAATAGCGAATTATGGGGGCCAAATTTGACTAATATCATATATAGTTCTTTGTAAAGCAGCCACGTGACGCGTTTCATCCAATGACGTCGCGACATTCTAGTCCGAGGCAAAACAAATGCCGATATGAGTGTGTTATATAAATAAATACAGCTGTCATTCGTGTGACTTTCACAGTTGATGCTTGAATGATATGTGCTGGTTGAAGACATGTGCATAAACGCCACGATTAAACATAGCTGATATTAAATTTTATTTATTTCATTTATATTAAAGTACTTTTACACAAGAAAGTCAGTATTTATTTCTTAAAGATGAAGACGGAAGAATTCAAGGAACTTATTTAAAACAAAAAAGGCTAAATCCTTCCAGAATTAGGAATTAGTGTACCTTCATTAAGATCACGAATCTATAAAACTGGATAGCACGCAGCATCCACCTTTCTGCTTGATAATTTTAATAAGAGGTTCGTGTGTATTTCGTATGTAGAAATACTGACCCGAGAATTGCACAACACAATAAACATGTATGTCGACGCAAAAAACCCTTGGTTTTATTAAAGGTAAAATCTAGTACGTTTTTAAAAAAATGAAAACAGAATTGTCTGGATATCAACAAGGAAGTATATCTTAAAAGTGTATATACACGGTATGTCGCTATATATGAACAGTATTATATTGCAACGAAAAGTTCATAAATATTTGTTTTAATGTCTGAATGTTTTTATCTCAATACATTTTTTTTATAATTTCCATTTAAATCACAGCCAGCCATTGGTTTTATTTAACTGTCGTGCAGCTGTCAAAAAAAAAAAATCAAAACATGAAATATCATAACTTATATTGATGAAAAAAGCCAACTTATAGTTAACCCTACTGGATATGTCCCAAAACTATTGACATGCACAATTCTCTCTCTCTCTCTCTCTCTCTCTCTCTCTCTCTCTCTCTCTCTCTCTCTCTCTCTCTCTAAAAATTACATCATAATGGTAGTACGCTATCTAGCGGCAAAGGAATGTATGTGTAACCGCAATAAGTGTGACCTGATTTCCTTAGTTAAGAATTATATAACCACCGACAGTTATGATTGATGTTAATAAGACTAAACACTAATTAATGTTTAAAACGCCCATTTTTCAACAATGGCATATATAAATAAATTTGCAAGAGGAATAGTTGTCGAAATTGTTGTTTTGTTAATACTTTTCCATAATTTATCGCCCTAAGTTTTCACAATTTTCACTTTCGGTAAATTTTAAAAAAAAACTGTTTTAAGAGTTGCACAGATACAAACAATATCATTCTTAGATTGGCATTTTAATGCAGATAGTAACGGAAAAAATGTCAATGATAAAAAGGACATGATTTCAGCATGTTTGCCTTCTGAACAATAAAAGATTTGCATAATAATTCTCCTTTTGATGATACATGACATTTTTTATGTCTTAAAAAACCACATCCACACATGATTTTCTCAGGTTTGTTATCGTCTTCACACTATTGACATTCCATCACTTAGTTTCACTGTTAATCTCATTTCTAGGTGGGTTATGCATTTATTTCTACATAAAAAGATATGCAAATGAAGCCAATCCCTAAACATCATCATTGAGCTGATCACCGTAATTCTTGTTGTTTGCCTCATCCAATACACTTTAGCTCTGAATGGTACAGCGTCAGGTTACAAAGCCAAACACTGACTTTGAAATGGTGGGTTGTATTACTTGTCGTCTAACTTTTATCATTTTCATTATATTATGCCGTTGATGTTCTTCATAAATCACATCAATTTGTTTTTTAAAGTGTAACATATTTTTCTTGAAAAAAAAACCCACAACAAAATAAACACCTGGTTGTCATCAAAATGTTTTATTGTTCAAATGTATAGACAGCATGACTAATTATTCTAATTTGCAAAGAAATGTATTTTTAATGATGAATATTTCTCTTTTATTTTAGTAAAGAAGGAAATCAAAAAAATGAATGGAAATTACAAAACAAGTTCGTGAACAAAAAAAGATGGCGTCAACGGCGATCACATGACGGGTGATAAAGATAACGGTGAAAAATATGATAATGTAAACGGTCATAAGGGAAAAAATACAGCCAAGGAAAAGAGACAAAACATATACAACGTGAAAGAAACAGTGTTACAAATAAAAAGTAATTCAAAATAACGCTAGAAGTGATAAATTCGACACAATTAAATGCACCGGAACTATATTCATTATGTTTATTCTAGAAAATTAAGCTAATCAAAACTTTTCCTCAATTCTTTTTTTATTTACGACAATGGACAATTTGAGAGTGGAAATTTGTACAGATTCCTGATGTGTGATCTCTGATTATTAAAAAGAAATACTAGCTGTTAAACTTCTTTTTTTTTAGCAAAAGTATTACATGTAGAACACCACATTTCTCTGTATAGGTAGTGATCATCAATTCAGGGTTAAAAACGTGACGATTGATGCTTTTGACACAATTAACGGTTGACTTTCATATCGACGGCTTTTCTCTCGTATTACTTCTTTTAGGATAGCATGCAATCACCATGACAAAACGTACAATTTTCATAACATGTCATTGGATGACATTAAACAAGTTGGCATATACATATGGCAGACTAAATTTAGAGTACAGATCTTAAAATGAGACAATCGTTAATTATTTATTTATAAATATATATAATTTTTATTATATAATATAATATAATCATTTATATTATATAATTATATATATAATTATATATTCATATGTATATATAAATTGGACATAACTTAAAATGTCATCAATGATAAAATATTCCGTCTTGAAAATGTTGATTTTCCCCCATTTTTTCATAATAAATACTGACTATGCCATGCAAATGCTAATTGTATATAATGAAAGAAACAAACCCTTTTTCCTGATAAGAAATAACGAACCATTATGTTTGCAAAAGCATATTATTACATTTACTTTAAAGAAGCAAATAATAGAAAACGTGTATAAGGAAGAGCACCGAAATAATAAGGAACGTGTTTGCCTTCATTAGTGATCTCTGTATACAACTGGCGTCTGAAATGATAATGCATATCTCATTTATAATTTGATAGTATTTTTCTTGACATATATGCAATATGTCAAAAAGGATAAAATAAAAAATCAAAGACTGATAGTTATAATTTCAAAATAAGTGTTTCAATAAAAAAACCACAGTTAATGCATGGTTCATTGTTAATTTTATCTGACATGAAAACATATTTTTTAAGATTAAAATATTAATTGAAATAAATTTTCAAAAATGTACCATATGGTGTTAAATCATATATTACATGTAGCTTGATGAGTATACAAGAAAAAAGTAAGTGATTACTTCCCGTATATTTCGATTCATCATATAAATGCAATTTATCCTAGTAATTTTTGGTAATAATTTCTATTGTACATGCCCTTTTTATTTCAATAAATTACTCTTGTGTAACAGGATCACCATAAGATTTGTCGATATGTATCAGTAAACTGCCACTACTTTTTCTGTTTTAACACCTGATAAGTATTAGCAAATTTATACGCAGCACTGTTAAGGTATACTTTGTGGTTGCGCCGACCAGAAAGTACGGGAAATATTAACTATGAGATCATACAAAACATCAAGTCGTCAAAAATGCTAATAAATAAAGAAATTTCGTATTATAATGGAGACGAAAACATTAAACTTCATTAAAAATTACCTATGCGTGCAATTTGGTAGTCAAATAAGTCCAACAACGATGAATATAAACAACTGACTAATCGCAGTGCACCTGTCGATGTGACATCATACTGTAAATTTTAACGCATGTTTTGTGTCGAGAAAAGCGGATCAATCAATTTTTTAACATGGAAAAAGCATTTTTTCTTGTATTATTTCTTTTCTCCGAGTACTAGTTCTAGGTGTTTACACTGGGGAGTCTATCTTAATCTGGATTTTACAAGGGCATACACTACACAGATCATTACGATCTTTAAATATGAATTAAGAGAATGTTTAATTTATAAATAAGTGCTGCTGCTTCAATGTAATTTATAGAATGAATTAATAAATACGTAAAATATTAATTGAAGGTCACATAAATTCCAACCGCTCATTTCATTGATATTTATTCTAATAAAAGATGAACTCTATACAAAGCAGCAGCACTTTTCGGAATCTACCAGAAAAATAGAATATAATTATCATTTGAATTTTTAACTCAAATAAGGGTATGCCCTTGTAATATTGATATTTGTTCATGACCTACATTTCGGAGAATAATCAACAAATGTCACGTGACTTTCAATGCGTAGTTATGTTATTTTTAACACAGTAGCAAAGAAACATACATTGTAAGTTTATTCTGTTGAACGACCATGTAATAAGATCTGCGTGATTAGCGATTTTTTTTACAGCTCTTGAACATGAAATTAAATACACTAAGTGTGTTCGCATATAGTGTTTTAGAATGCTATCTTAATTTTTCTTGTCCGCTTCCTTCCTTTGTATCTTGCAACGTTACGTTATCACACATTTTTAAAAAAAAAAATTATTATGGTTGTACCTCCTGTTATAATTGGTTAAGAAAAAAAACATCGATTTAGGATTGCATTTGTAATGATCAACCAAAATTTTAAAGTCAGTCGTGAAGTTATAAGCAAGATACAGGACCAACAATTTTTTGTAACATGAACAAGGCTCGTGTCCTGTTTTTGTTTACATAGGTTCAATATAAAAAACAATCTTTTAAAAATGATCTTTCTACATTATTTCATTTTGAGCATAAATAAAGGCTTCCTTTTAACACTTTCATTTTAGCTCTTAAACTGGAATTGTTATTTCAACGTTCAAAATGTACACAAAAACTTTGTTTACATAGCAAAGAACTGTTAGCGCTGTAGCTTGCTTTATAACTCAACAAATGACACTCAAAACGTTGTTGCTTATTAAAAATGTCTTACAAAAGCATTATAAACGATTAAGTGTGGGAAAAAAAATCTGATCAAAATTATGACCATGCTTCTTTAAAGCTGACCAAAATTCATAAAATCATTTACTCGCTATATTATTTTCGATAACTCTTCAGCTGTCTCTAGGGTATATAAACAGGTCATAAGAAGAACATTCCTTGTCCAGTGCTGTCCATCCTGGCCCGTCGACACCATTTCAACATCGATGATGAATAAAACGATAAGCTCATATTTAAACATATTTATTTTACCTTGTTATTGCCATATATTTTTTTTAACGTCGCATCGTAGTTTGATCTTGTCAGACATATTTAATAAAAGGTGACCAAATTTTATAAATAAACATAATTTTTACAAAACATTTTACAATGAATTTATTTACTAAATCCCGATAATTGTTAATTGGTGTTTTTGTTATTAATATTTTCGCTCGATTTATATCATTCATTGTGTCAGCCACGTTTCAAAACAATATAGTCTCTAATTTAATCAACAAAACACATTTATTATATTTTGCAACTAGAAGGTTGAATGAATATGATATTTTGAATTTACAGTATTGGTATTCGAATACCTTTGTTTACTATGACTCTCAAATTTAATTTGAACATTTAAAATGCATTTCTAAAGCATTGTTAATAATAAAAACATAAAAATAAAATTTCACCAGAAATCGTGATCATGCCCCTTTAACAAAAACAAACAAAACAGAAGAAAACAAAAAAACAAAATAATATAAAAATATAAAAAAAAACATTGAGTCATGTAAATGAACATTTTTAAACTAATGAAGATTTGAATGTGTCCAAACGTAAAGATGTTTAATATTTATTTTAGAAATTTGTATCTCAAATGTCGACTTACTCATCAGTACAGCTGTTCAAACTCCTCTTTCACTGTATCTATTGAAAAAAAATGCGTTTTATAAGCGAACAGCCGAAGACCCACTTAATAGAACCTTGATATTGCATAACAAACCACATGTCAAGAAATCAGAAGAACGATAATACCAAAAATGGTTGAGTCTGGACAATAGAGGATAGCGAACTTAGAGAATCCACATGTCGATGTGGGTTATTACGACTAAGAATAGAAACGTCATCTATCATCAAGGAAAATAGTGGTATACAAATGTAAACGTGCTGAATTCCTTTATTTTCCATTATTTACATTTTTTACATATTTACATTCCGACTTTATTCATATCGAAAGGTCAATTCTGGGATAATCCTGTTTATATCTGTGCAACGCTTATAACATTTTTTTTTAAACATAATGATTCTTATTTTCATTTTGATGTCATTTCATATCATATACTGCTTTGCTGGACAAATTTTCTTTTTTAAAAAAAATCATAGATAGGATAAATTGTATTAACTTCATTTCTAGATTGAAATAACTATTCAGGCTTCGAAACTAACTGAAGCCCACTTGCACGTGGAAACTTAAACTTTAGGTCCAGCTACTAAAAGGGGCTACTGAAATTCCATATTATGTAAATGTACAGTATTATCACTCAAAGCAATGTGTAAATATCTTTGTAATGTATATAGAAATTCTAAATATTGGCTACTGAGATTTCGAATCGTTGGTGTGAGGTAACCTGGTCTATCTTCATTGTTATTGCTCTGCGCTGTGTTTGGTCCGAAAAAAAATCTTGATTATCAAAGTGTTAAAACCCCGATGAAAAATCAGAATACAAACGGAGCACTGGGGTAGACAACTGAGTGCCGGTCAAGGATATCACTGATGATGGTTCTATCGCTTTTAACATAACCTAATGTCAATAGAGACTTCATTATCGGTTCTTCTCTATACAATAGAAATCAGATTCAGAAACAATAGATAGATTCGTATTATTGAAATTTTTGAAAATTCTACTTTCCCATATGAGCGGTAAGTGAACGGTGAACGTACGCTGAGCGAACGATAAACGCACTCTGAACAAATGGTGGGTGCACGCTGAACGGAATTTCGTGAATGCTTATCAACGGTAACGGTGAGCGAGCGTACGGTGAACGATATGTGAACGTTATGTTGACGCAAGATAAACAATTTTTTTTGAAGCGCCTAAATATGATTTTATCTAACTGAACGATAAGTTAACACTGAACGTACGGTGAGCGTTATGTTAACGGAAGAAAAACGATTTATTCGGAGTGCCTAAATTTAATGTTATCTAACTTAACGATAAGTGAACGTTGAACAAACGGTGAACGCAAGCTGCACTTTTTGTGAACGCACGGTGAGTGCACAATGAGCGCTTTGTGAACGATGAGCGGGGATGAAGCGAAGCGGAAAGCACGAGTAAATGCACGATGAACGCACTTTGAGCGCACCGTGAACGCAGGAAAAAGTAAAGAAAGTTCCATCAATAGTTCGTGTACTTTTTTATAGTACAAATTACTTTCCTATATAAGATTTATATTTTTCACAAAGGAAAAAAATATTAATTTTACTTTTTAATACGCGACAATTTTTCTGGAAAATATAGCCAGAATGCAGGAATTGGCGTGTATATTTTCATAATGCTCCGTGTGTGTATGTGTGTGTGTGTGTGGGGGGGGGGGGGGTTACATGTACCACCCCCTTCATCATGAAGCACTTTAAATATTAGCATACCCTAACTCTCCTTGATGACAACCGACTTTTCTGTACTGAGTCGTAATAAACCACATCCAGATGTATATTTTCTCGGGTTTGTTATCGTCCATTGTTCAGGAATGATTCCAACGTTTTAATATCATCGTAACCTCATTCCGAAATATGGTTTGTTATGCAATATGAAGTCAATATTAAGTGGGTCTTCTGCTGCTTATAAAACGCAACTTTTCTTAAAGGATATAGTGAAAGAGAAAGAGGATTTCGAAAACTGTAGTTGTACTGGTGAGTAAGTCCATAAAAGATTAAAAAGCTTAAATAAAACCTAATAATCTTTTTTTTTTAAGTTTGATATCATCATGTTTGAGTTCGTTTGATTATGTTCCTTAACATGACTTGATTTTCTATAAAAACTGTTGTTTTGGGTTTTTTTTAAAGCTTTGTTTACCAGGGATTTTTTTTAAGGTATGCTTTGGTTCAAATACAATTAAGACTTGATTGCTTTACTTCTTGTTTCTTATTCTTCTCTAGTACTTTTCAATTTGATCATACGACGAAACTTCACCATGAAGCTGATCATCGTACTTATTGTTACCTGCCTTATCCTAGAGGCCACAGCTAGGAATGGTATGAAAACCAAACTCTTATTTTGAAATGTTGCCATGTGTAAAAGTCTTGAACTTTTATTTTTTTTAATTGATGTTCATGATTTTATTAATAAATTTCATTATCACACTTGATTAATATAATATAATAATATAATTTTCATTTGAAAAAAAGATGAATAAAATTAAAACTATATATTTTCAAAATTATTAAAAAAAAAAAACATGACTACAATACATGCGACGTATTTTTTCACAAAATAAACGATAGCATAGGATTCAAGCACGATGTGATAGGATTAACGCACGATAGAGCAATATACAAGCACGAAACGATATTATTTATACGCGATATGAAAGGATAAAAGATGTTCATGATAAACCTATCATCGCTTTAACGATCTTCACATTGGATCTAACAATGACCAAATTTGATAGAGAAAACTTAAAAATCAAGATATACGCAAAATATTTTGTTATTAACAAATGTTGAACATCGCTGTATCATTTAAGAATATGTAAAAAAATTGCCAGAGAGAGTTTTTTAAAATACATTTTGAGCCTAAATGATCAATAAATTATATTTATATATAATAATGCTTTCATTACCTAACACCCAAACCGATCGCCGCAAACATTTTAGCCCGAGATCAGTCACAACAAAAAAGCTGGCTCAATTAAAATGCAGCTCTTGTCCAAAATGAATAGAAAATTGATAACGAATCCTTTAGTTTCTGTAAACGAAGTAAGTAAATTCCACGAAACGATTAACACAAAAATGATAAACAGAAAAACTGTTAGAATTTAACAAAAAATTTGATAGGATTAATGCACACTGGGACATGATAAACGCACGATAGAACAGTATACAGGCATTATACGATAGGATTGCAAAACAATAGGATAGGACAATATTGTAAAAAAAAGATAGCATTGCACGCACTGTTAATATTCAAATTTGCATAGGAATAGATATTTTTGATACAAGTATCTTTTTTTAAACTGTAGAGAAAGAAAGCTATGGCGATAACAAACATGGCGATAACAAGCACGGCAGTAACAAACATGGAGACAACAAACATGGCGACAACAAACATGGCAATAACAAACATGGAGGGTATTATGGAGATAACAAGCATGGCAGTAACAGACATGGCGATAACAAACATGGAGGGTATTATGGCGACAACAAACACTAGGATAGAAGTATCACCGTGTGGAAATGTTCCCCTCAGACTTCTCTACCCCTGTCGCTAGCATTTAGTTACTTTGATCCGGACACTACCACCATGTGCAATGTTCGCTTAAGACACGACACCTTTTTCCCTGTCATTAACTTTTAGTGACTATAATCCGAACACTCTTAATTGACTCTCAGTTTAACTAAGTAAACCGTTCATGGAAGTTGATCTTTATATTTACAATTATATTCTTTATTGCTGAAACTTTGTTTTACTATCAATATGTAATTGTTGGTCATATTGAATTATTCGGCATTTTGAGACCGACGGTCAAAGCGCTCGTACCACTTATTCCCGACCTCGCAGAATATTGTGATAAGTTTGCAGAGTTTTAATAAATCTTGGGACGGCTACCTATGGGTCACAATTCACATCATGTACAAATTGAACGATACGGAAACGGTGCAACATTTAGGGATAAATTAAATCAACAACAATTTTTATATTTGATGCAATTAAATGCATTTGAATTATCTCTTCCTGTAATTTCGAGACAAATATGGAAATAAAATTTTGAGGATTGTGTTTTTTTTTATTCACGGACTTAAAAAAAACTATAAAGTACAACAAAGTGCATGCAAGCTAAGAGACCTGGAAAGATGATAAAAGTACATAGAGCTGCCAGTCAGCGAACTTTCATATACATTTCAGTCATTTTTAAGTTAACGGAATATCTGTGGGTCGCATACCTTAGATAAATGCTTAATGGTTCAAACGTCATTAACAAAATCGACCGAAATTAATTGATATGATGAGATTAACTGCACAGATGTACCTTTTTAAGCAGTAGTAATTATTTTACTTCATACATAATTCGGTTAGAGAAAAATATTTACTGAAAGAAGTATAAGAAGTAGTTTTTCGTGCGGATCCTGAGTGATCAGGAATGATCTTGAGATCCTGAGCCATTTTTAGCCGTTAATATGTCTTAGCTAGTTTCAACACATTTTCAAAGTCAATTTTAATTAATACATGGCTATTTCTTACTCATACAATTGCTCCCTATAATAGTTGGTAACTGACTTTCACGCATTACCGATCCCGACAAACAAACTCACATGTTAGGACCTTGAACAAGTCGCAGTCTAGATCCTAATCAGCATGTTTCAAATTCAACTGTTCATTTAGGATCTCTTTTGCTTCAGGATCCTGACTCATTTCAGAGTAATATATTCATCTTCACACGCTATTCTTGAAATAAGCTGTATTATCAGAATTTTTAAATGACTGAGGGTCATTCAGGATTAGCACAAAATGATACTCTATATATTACTACTAATCAATTATGTTTGAGTAAAATATTTAATTTGGCATGTCATAGGACGCACATTTTAACAAACGACATATGAACTATTAAAATGTTTCCTACAATTTTGTTGTTCTTCATTCATACATTCATAGATATCCATAAGAATACATCAACAATATAGGCACCATCGGGTGTACTGGCACTGTACCAGTTATCGGCTAAATTTAACGTTTTCTTTTCGTATTTTCCTTATTTTTTGATATTTTTGGATAAAACTTGACATATTTTAAATAGTGTACTCCTTATTTATCAATCTGTTAGTTTATATCATTATTTAGAACCCAAAAACATCTTGTTTTGTGCTTTTTAGCACGCTCCGAATTTGCCGAGTTTTATGATTTACTGTACCAGTTATCGGCCTCGTGATAACAATAGTAAAATCACTACACATGTTGATTTTATACTCTGCTAAATGTAATTTAAATTATGCCCCTTGAGGGATCGGACTAAAGTCGTTGGGGTTATGATACATTATAAACAAAGCTCATAAAATTGTTCGTTTATTATCATACGGAAATACACCAAATCGTAGACTTTTCAATACATAATTGTGCAATCAGGCGTTCAACTGCGCAAAGAATCTCTCGGAAATTAGTAAATTTCTTTTGTTTATACATGTTATATGTATTGATATTATATGTCAAGTCAAAGAAGGGATATAATAACGTAACACAAAGAGGTAATATTCTATTTTTAACTTATTACGTCACTTCCCCCACTGCTGAAAGTGCAAAGATGTAAAATCAGCGGTAAACAATGATCGTTTAAGGTCATGTATGATACATATTCAAGAAAATTATCAGGCAAAATTACTTTTCTCAATTCGAAAAAGACGACTGAATTAAAAATCTTGGATTGTCGCGTGCTAAAAACCCGAACTCTCAGTTTAGCCGATAACTGGTCTTAGCCGATAACTGGTACAGTACCAGTATGGCAAACAATTAATTTTAACTTTAACAAAGAAACTGAAAAAGAAATACTGTAAATTTGAGAAAGCATATTTAATCAACCCTATTATTGCAAAATATAACAAATGCGTTGCTTTGATAAAACGAAATACTGCATTGTATCAAAATCTGGCTGACACAATGAAGTATATTAAAAGAAAAATGTAAATATATTAATATAAACAGTTAAATTGTTTTAATGATTCATGCAGACTGTGAAGATAGCAATCATTGCAGAAAAAAAAAAACATAACGCAGGAAATGTATTTTTCTGCAATGTTGCCACCTTTCAATCCCACATGAACCACCAACGAAAGCATCCTATTGTTAAAATCAATCATCAATAAATTTTTGTCATTAATAAATTTTAACTCTTGACCAAATTTTAATGCATTAAATTGAAATCACTGTTCATGTAGGATGGTAGAACATTTCAGGGACTGTGTATTTAAATCTAAGCTGTATTAATGATTCGATATATTCCTCCTGAACTTGCCGCTTTAACTGTTAATCTGTCCACATTACGCTAAACGATTTTCAAACTCGACACACTAGTTTCATATGTTTTGGGTTTTTTTTACTATCATTTTTTGTTTTTTTACTAAAAGATATCTACACACAACACCGAAAAATATCCTAACGGCATTCAGATGTTCTTTCATTTTACACTATAAACCCAAATTCCGTTATGAGTGTGTTATATAAAAAAATGCAGCTGTCAGTCGTGTGACTTTCACAGATGATAGACGTGCATAAACGCCAAGATTAAACATAGTTGATATTAACTTTTATGAACTTCATTTATTTTGAAGTACTTATTCACAAGAAATTCAGTATTAATTTCGTAAAGATGAAGACGGAAGTGTTCAAGGAATTATTTATAACAATAAAGTCTAAATCATTCCAGAACTAGGGATTAGTGTAGATTCATTAAGATCAAGAATCTATTTAAAAAAAAAAAAAGTAGCACGCTGCATCCACCTTTTCGCTTTTTAATTTTAAGAGGTTCGTGTGTATTTCGTATGTAGAATTACTGACCCGAGAATTGCACAACACAATACACATACACATGTTGTATGTCGACGCAAAAAACCCTTGGTTTTATTAATGATTAAAATCTAGTACGTTTTGGAAAAAATGAAAACGGAATTGTCTGGATATCAACAAGCAAGTATATCTTAAAAGTGTATATACACGTTATGTCGCTATAATTGAACAGTATGATATTGCAACGAAAAGTTCATAAATATTTGTTTTAATGTCTGAATGTTTTAATACATTTTTTTTAATTTCCAATGAAATCACAGCCAGTTATTAGTCTTATTTCAACTATCGTGCAGCTGTCTGAAAAAAAAACCAAACAAAATCAAAACATGAAATGTCATAACTTATATTGATAAAAAAGCCAACTTATAATTAACCCTACTGGATATGTCCCAAAAATATTTACATCCACAATTCTCTCTCTCTCTCTCTCTCTCTCTCTCTCTCTCTCTCTCTCTCTCTCTCTCTCTAAAAATTACATCATAATGGTAGTACGCTATCTAGCGGCAAAGGAATGTATGTGTAACCGCAATAAGTGTGACCTGGTTTCCTTAGTTATGAATTATATAACCACCGACAGTTATGATTGATGTTAATTAGACTAAACACTAATCATTGTTTAATAACGCCAATTTTCAACAATGACATATATAAATAAACTTGCAAGAGGAAGGGTTGTCGAAATTGTTGTTTTGTTAATACTCTTCCATAATTTATCCCCCTAAGTTGTCACAATTTTCACTTTCGTTAAGTTTAAAAGTTGTACAGATACAAACAATATCATTCTTAGATTGGCATTTTAATTCAGATAAAAACAGAAAAAATGTCAATGACAAAAAGGAAATTATTTCAGCATGTTTTCATTCTGAACAAAAAAAGATTTGCATAAGCATTCTCCTGTTGGTGATACATGACATTTTTTTATGTCGTAAAAAATCACATCCACACATGGTTTTCTCAGGTTTGTTATCGTCTTCACACTGTTGACATTCCATCACTTAGTTTCACCGGTAATCTCATTTCTAGCTCTGTTATGCATTTATTTCTTCATAAAAAGATATGCAAATGAAGCCAATCCCTAAATACCACCTTATCTTTTGTCTAATAGTTTTTAATTTGATCATCTGACGAACATCATCATTGAGCTGATCATCGTAATTCTTGTTGTCTGCCTCGTCCAATAGACTTTAGCCCTGAATGGCACAGCGTCAGGCTACAACGCCAAACACTGATTTTGAAATGTTGGGTTGTATTACTTAGTCGTCGAACTTTTATCATTTTCATAAAATTATATGCCGTTGATGTTCTTCATAAGTCACATCAATTTGTTTTTTTAAAGTGTAACATATTTTTCTTGGAAAAAAACATCCCACAACCACCTGGTTATCATCAAAATGTTTTATTGTTCAAATGTATAGACAGCATGACTAATTATTCTAATTTGCAAAGAAATGTATTTTTAATGATGAGTATTTCTCTTTTATTTTAGTAAAGAAGGAAATCAATAAAGTTGGTGGTATTTACAAAAACAAGTTCGTGGACAAAATGTGATGGCGTCAACAGCGATCACATGAAGGGTGATTAAGATAACGGTGAAAAATGTGATAACGTAAACGGTCATAAAGGAAGAAAATACAACCCAGGAAAAAAGACGCAACATATACAACGTGAAAGAAATAAATAAAAAGTAATTCAAAATAACATTAGATATTATAATTTTTATACAAAACTGCGTATTAAAACTTATCACTATTTAGTTGACTGATTTACTCTGAGTTTCTTACTATAAAACAATGAGTTATGAATTAAAATTCGACAAAAAGTCTACCGAAAGAACTACTCATATATATATATATAGTTTGAGTTACATTTGTTGAGCGTCTGCTTTAGGATCACTCGGGGTTACTTCTTGTTGTCCGTTTGACGCAATGCGTTTTTCTTCTTACCGCCTGTAAAGATCGCTCCTTGTATACCCAATATAAACACTGAATCATAGCAAATCGTTGTGTTACTTATCATTTTATGAACCGAGTTTCCTAAAAGATCTATCCGGTTATTAAAATTGTGAAAATGGCGACGGACAGGCGGACAATTAGCTAAGGGGACCTTATTGAACGTATAACCCCTCCTACATTTTTCAAGATAGGAAGTTGTTCTTTTACAGATCAATTGCACATAGATTAAATATAGGCATATTGCTATTAATTTAATTTCTAATGATTTATAAGAGTAACAATAGCGTTTAAGATTAGTCATTTTTGACGAAATATTGCATATAGAGTAGGCGTATATTGTACTCTATTGTGGAATAACTCCTTCTACAGTCTTAAAGAGAGGATTTGGCTCTTCTGCTTATATTCAAGGTGTGATCGTCTGATTATTTATTTTAGATAATACTAGCTTTTGAACATTTATTTTTAGCAAAAGTATTGCATATAGAAAACCACATTTTTTTGTATAGGTAATGTTTATCAATTCAGGTTTACAAAAGAAATAATGGATACTGCTTACACAAAACAAAACCCCGGTTCGCTGTGACATTGACAACATTTCTCTTATTAAACTTGTTTTAACATAGCATGCTGTCATCATGAAAAAACGTATAATTTTTTTAACATCATTAAATTACATTTTTAAAAAAATGGGCATATAGAAGACGAATATTAATGTAAAGATCTATAAATTAGTCATTTTTAATGACATAATTTTCTATGAACATTAAAAGGTTATTCGGCAAGAGTATACACTTGGAGTTATATACGAGTTATTCTACAGCATTATATATTTTGTTTTACTGAAATAACAACCACACGGAATTAAAGAAAATACCAATGTCTCGTTAGGTGAAAAAACGAACCAAAAGTATTTGTAGGGTTTTCTTTACACTGACTTCAAGAGAAAATGTAGTAGTATATATATATTTGTAGAAGGCAAAGTGCAGCAACAATAGAGACCGTCCTTGACTTCCGTAATGGTGTCTGTTTGCCACTGGTTTCTAAAATAATAAAATATCAGTCATATAAATAAAAATTAAAGATCTTAAAGAAAAAAGTGAAAGCCGAGACTGATAAATATATTATTTGCAAAAAGGAAGCTCCATTTTCAAATTCAAATTCGATGCATGTTTAATTGTATAGTATTCATAAAATCCTTATTTTTTTTTTCTGACATTGTGATCATTTGTTTTTCTGTGATTCAGGTATACTGTTATTCATATTATAAATATGTGTTTCTCTAATTTTGATGATTTGCAATCAGCAACCAAACAACCCTTGTCAAACTTTGAATTTTTTGTAAAAAGAACTTAAAGTGATGTCTAAATGTCACCACCTGAAAACTCATATTACCGTTATTTGGATTTTTTTGTGTTGCATCGATTTCTGATGATGATGACAATGATGTTGCACTCTCTATGTTTTCCTGTGACGGTGACATTTCATCTGGAGATACTATTGGACTTTCTGATGTTGAACTAGACTGAGTCGTCCTTGTGATATCGTGATAGCTTGAAGTTGGTAAGGTTTCTTTAGATGCCGTGATACTCATTGTTGATAAGGAGCCTTGTACTGGCGTCGTCGCCGTAGTTTGCGGTACACTTGAGCTCTCTGAAGACGTCTGTGTAATTTCTGGTATTGTTGGTTTACTAATGTTATAAAATGCTCCATCCAATATACACTGATACATATTTCGATTTGTATATGGTAGAGTGCATTTCACTCCATTTGGTATTGCTGTCAAATTAATCATTAATATTAGGTTTAAAGATAAAGCATACAAAATTTGATCAAGAATTATTATTTCCTTGTATAGAATGGCTATTATGTTCACATCTTAATTTTAAAAAAACCGCGCAATTCCGTATTTTTGCGTTATAAAATTACAAGTAGCATCGAATGTATGACTCATGTAACTGACATACTACTGCATATCTTATCGGTGCATGAATTTGGAAAACAATGTCCATATTCTTCGTCTTTATCCTTTGGTTTTATCCTCATTTGAGAGACAGAAAAGTTAAATGAAGTATGTTGACAATATATAATGATGTCAGCGTCGTTGTGTAGAGTCGTATTTGCAGAAAATCCTGAAACTAGAATAAAAACGTGACATTGACTTAAACAAAAAAAAAAACAAATAAAAAAAACAAACAACTAAACAAACACAAACAAAACAAAATCCCCAACAAAGATGGAAAATGTTTTTATATGAAATGGTTAATCGTCAAATATGTAACATTGGTCATGTATACAAATCAATATCAAATACCAAATACCAAATTCATAATTGCTGTGAAAATTTGTTTTTCAATAAAAGTATACAATTATAATTCCTTTATTTTTTATTTCATAAAGATATTTAGATGTGTTTACATAATTGAACCCCCCCCCCCCTCCCCTTCTATTTAATTGTCTGCATTAAGATTACATGTAGGATATGTAAATGTACATTTGACTTTGAAATAACATCTGCTATGATAATTACTTTTGAAATGAACAAGAAACAACCTATTTCTACCTTTTTAAGGTATATATGCATAAAAAAGTAGAAAAACATGTCAAATTTGAACATTTTTCATTGAAATCAACTCTGTCTCCAGCTACCTGGGTGTGTTTGAATTTAATTCTAATTTAAGGCAGATGTCTAACTTGTAGGTTGTAACTTACTGTTTTAGCATGGTTAGAAGGAGACTAGAAATCAGAATAGATTAGATATTCACTAAATATGATTGTTAGCTTACTTTTTTCATGAAAACAAGAAATCACAAGCAGGACAACTGTCTATTTGTTAATTAAAATGGTACAAATCATACAATAAACAAATAAAGATCAAATTTTAGAATCATTGATGATTGTTTTCAAATATGTGTGAGAAATGACTCAAGGAAATTGCCACACGTTTCATAAAATTAGGTAAAACATTTCAAACCATGACTTTTTATGAAAATCAAAAGATTGGGGGGGGGGGTATACATGTAAGGGTATTTCTAAGTGATGTGAAGCTTTTATCATGATTATATCATGTAGGCATATGTTGTACTGAATAAGGTTTCTTTTTAAAGGTGGTTTAACAAAAGTTGACCTCTAAAAGGTCAGATAAAGATGTTTTACTATGGAGAACCCTGTAAATCTGTGTTTACTAAAGGAAATTGGAAATGGTGGGTTCACTTAAATGGCCATATTTTTATCAAACCTCAATGGAATTGGCAAAATGTGGTATTCTCTTTCTCAGAATTGCATTAGCTTTCTTATTCTTAGACAAACCGTTTTTTCATAAAAATGTTAGTGTACTAAGTTAAAGGTACAAGGAACAGTTTCAGATAAAGTACCGTCAATATTTTTGTAAAATTGAGAGTGACTGTACTTGAAGGTTTATCATTGTTGCGTAGATTCATGAAATGAATTTTAATGATTATCAATAGTTAGAGGGATGTCTCTTGTTTGAATTGGTAAGCAATATTAAGGCCCCTAATTTTAAGTACATGAGAAGCAGAATTGTGAAACTTGCGGCTATGACAGATATGTTGACTTTACAGTGAAATTGAAGGTTACAAACGGGAGGTTATATAACATGAAATGTAGGTGGATGGGATATTATATGCCAATTTAGTATTTACTGGGTATGAGGACAATAGCAAGTTTATTGTCCCCCAAGACAGCAACTATTTAATGAGGCAAAGCCAAGGGAAATAGTTGCTGTGGAATGGGACAATAAACTTGCTATTGTCCGAATAGTCAGTTAATTGGTATTTCATTATACAGAAGAAAACTTTATTTGTCAGCGATGCAGAATTTCTTGATGATAAGCAAATTAGAGTTAAATCAAACTTTGTATTTAATGCGGTGATCTTATTAGGTCAGAGGTGTTCCGAGTTTAAGGTGATATGGGACACTTCCATGTTGTGACGTATTGTTTATCGAAATAAACAATAAAATAAAGTGTAATTATATAAGTACATGTAGTTTCTTTTCAAAAATGGTCACCTAACTCCTTAGCACAGTGGGTTAGAGGGTTTACTAGGAACCTGTAAGTCATGAGTTCGAATCCCGCTGGGGTTTTTACAATTTTTACCTTTTCAAATATTTTTAAAAGCTATTTTTTGGTTAAATATTGTAAAATTTGAAAATTCTAAACCGGTGAAAAGTTTTCAATTATATAGTACTTTAATCCACATTAATATCGAGAGATGTCCCATACCACCTTAAAAAGGAGGGAAATCAAATTCTGCTGATAAATGGTTTTGATGACTATTCAC
This sequence comes from Magallana hongkongensis, assembly GCA_015776775.1. NCBI lineage: Eukaryota > Metazoa > Mollusca > Bivalvia > Ostreida > Ostreidae > Magallana > Magallana hongkongensis. The sequence goes on from CM027469.1 coordinate 35,609,737, forward strand.
CATGGGCAGATAGCATGGATACTATTTTAAATTAGATAAAAAGGCATGTTTATGCGGGCACCTTCTAGTGATCAATTTGTCCGTCTGTCCATCCGAGATGACTTGACAGGAGCATAGCTTCTCTCCCCTTGGCCCAATCTGGCTCATACCTCATCCACATGGTTCCTTTGGTTGAAGGATGTGCAGTGACCTTGAACCATATTTTTAGGTATAAGGTTAAGGTCATAGCAGAATTATATATATAAAATCCTTGTCTGGGGCATATCTTTTTTCCCTTTGGTCCAATCTGGCTAATACTCACAGAGTGTCTCTATGGTTAAACGATGTGCAGTGACCTTGCATGAAATTTCTAGGTAACGGGTGAAGATCATATCGGATCATGCAAAAATCCTTTTTTGAGAGCATATATAATTTCTACTAACCCCTATTTGGCTCAGACTTCACATAAGCAGAGCTTTTGAGTAAAGGGTGAAAGGGTGTGTAGTGACCTTGAACCTATTTTCAGTGAAAAGAAACTGTGAAGGTCATACCAGAATTATATTTTTAAAAATCCTTGTCTTATATTGAGTATATCTTCTCTCCCTTTGCTCCATTCAGCCTCATACTTCACCCACATGATGCCTTTGTTCAAAATATATGCAATGACCTCGAATGATATTTGTAGATGAAGAGTCAAGGTCATATCAGATCACACAAAAATCCATATTTTAAGAGCATAGATATACTCTCCTTTTAGCCCCTATTTGGCTAATATTTTACCTTTACAAAGTATTGGTTAATGGCGTGCAGTGACCTTGAACCAAGTCTGTCAATGTGAAGGTCATACGAGATCTTTTTAAAATTAGTTTTAGATAGTAGATTATTTTCCAAATATGCTTAATCTTGGTCAGATTGAACAAAAATGCATGTATGTTAGGGGGAATGAAATTGAATTAGAAGTTCTATGCCAGCTGGAAAAATTTCAAGTTATAGGTCAAGGTCAAAGCAGAATTCTCTGAAATAACATAAGCGGGGCCCTTTGAAATGTTCACCATTTCAATGTTGTCTGGTTCATAGTAATTTTACATAGAAAATATTCACAGAAGTACAGTAAAGTAAACTTTACATCGATAAGTTTCTGACAATTAATGACACAACGAGCACACAGTACGAAAGGTCAACCTTTTGAAAAGCAGTGAAGAGGAAAAGTTGCTCAGAATTATGTTTTAAACAAAATTGATTTTTTACATAAATTTTAATTTTGCATTCTGGGTTAAGAAAAAAGATGTTAGTTCAAGGTAAAGTAAACATGTACCTAAAATGAAGTCAAATTTGTTAAGTCGTACTTAAACACAATTTTTTTTTGTTAAGTCGTTCTTGAAATGGTTAAGGGTTTTTGGTTAAGTCGTACTTAAAAACATTCATGTTAAGTTGTACCAAGAATCATTCGATTTTTTTTTATCTTTTTGTACTTAGGTTTCTTTGTTACTAGATTAAGAACTCTGCTTCTTAGACGTACTTCTACCGTTGCTTTCGACATTAGCGGAAAACCCACTCGTTGCTTTGCAACGAGCTTTGCTCTAGTTAGGGTTTTCCGTTTTTCAACGGAAAACCCTTCTGTTATTCTACTGTTTCTTATTATTATTTTTTTTTTTCCCGCAAATTTTGTGCACGAGATTTCTCGAACATTTTTTGTCTGATTGCTATGAAACTTTCAGGGTATGTAGATGATATTAATATCTCTAGACTTTTTTTTCAAATTTTTAAAATTCACTTCCGGTTATGAGTTATTGCCCTTTAATTGAAAATTGGGGGGTCTTTTGTCCAGAGTTGATCTCGGGAACTACAGATGATAGATGCATGAAATTTGGCGAAATTGTCGGTAACATTTTATAATTTTGCTGGCATGAACATTTTGGTAATTTCTCTGTTAGTTTTTGAGCTATTTGTCGCCAAAGTTTAAGATTTTTTCGGGGCTGAAATTTTGTTGCTTTTTGTATTATAACCTTTAAACTAAAAATATTTCGTTAATACATATAGAACAAAAGTTGTTTAGAATAACGAGAGCTTTCATTTAAAATTAAGAAAAAAGGGCTGGCCCCTATAATTAGGGGTCAGCAGCTCATACACGTATTTTTCTGATAGCAAAAATCGTTATCATTTTATGAAAAAAAATTAATTTAGTTATTGTTAATATATTAAATAATGTCATTTGGTATCAAATTAAACAAGTTCTGTCCTATATTTTTTTCAAATTTCATAAAACAAATATGTGAGAATCGTACATGAACGAGTTAATATGTCTACATAGACACACAAGCGAACAAATGCCACATTAAGGCCCAGGCATTTACTGCATTACGTTGTGTTGCGTCTTAGATAAATTGTTGTGATTCAATTTCATTTTTTTTCATCTATATCATTTATGAATTCAATGAACACACATTATTTAAACGTTCTATGTGCAACTATTTCAGTATTTGTCGGGGCGCCCCTGTTTGTGACCCCCGCGCGCGCGCGCCGAATGTAATCAGTAACGAACGGCATTGTAGAAAAGAGAGAGCCGTAATGCAGAAGAGAAGTTGTGTATTCTTTCGGTGTACACATGCATTTTCAATTTGCTGTGAAACATATGAACATGCACAGGGAACAATACTACATATTTGTTTAAGGAGGATATTTTTCTCGTGTGAATCGTTTACGAGGAAATTCTGACAGCCACACTTCTGTCGACGATCAGCCGTTGATAAGCTACGAGTAATAAAGGAGAAAAGATGGACATTAAAGTGTGTGATTTATGTGGATGTTACTGAAGAAGGTGAGGCTTTTACTCCTTTTAAAGTTTCTTGTTAACTGGTTAAAATTTAGTATATAGTATAGATGTACATGTAAGTACGTGCACACTGTTAGATGTTTTTGTTATGGTGTGGGTGTTTGTTTACTAACGTGTAATTTTTACATGTTTCATGGATGTTTAGACTCGCTCGAGGTTCATGGGGGACTGGAAAGGGTAACTGAATTTATCTATTTAAAAAAATAACAGATTGTGAATTTTCAACTCAAAATTCAAAGCAGGGTCTAATTAGAAACATATCATATATTCTTGTGCAGAGGACTCCAAATGTAGTCATGAATACCCTGTAGACATAACTTCAAGTAAATAAAATTGTATACTTCAGACTTCAGAGTTAAAACATGACTTTAATATCTTTATGATGCCAATCATTGTATCATTAAAGAGGTATAGCAGACCAACGGGTACCCGGTACATGTACTTGTACATGTAGGTTACAAGTTAGAACTATGCCTACCATTCTACCAGTTCACATAATTTTTCTTGTTTAGCAGTTATGATGTGTACTTAAATTCAATCTAATTAAAATTAGATGTTTGATCCGCTTGCTTACTCGCTTTTTGTGTAGCGAATAAGCGAGCGGATCAAACATCTAATTTTAATTAGATTGACTTAAATTGCCCTTGTTAATGTTTTAAATGTAATTTTTTATTCTCTTTTTTTAATCTGACTACTGGCAGTACTGGCGTGCGAGCAGTTCTCGCCGAGGACCATTTCTCGCTGGTGCACTGTTACATCATATTTTCGTATATAATTTTATGTGTTGGTAAAATGACGTAACAATGCACTGGTGAGAAATGGTACTCGGCGAGAACTGATCGCACGCCAATATTGATTAATTACAGACAAAAACTGAAGGTTGCGAGTGTTATTTTTAATTGAACAACATTGTTTAAAATAATTCTTTATATATGTGACGATCAGACCGGTTTGAATACCAGTGCCAGATAGCTCAGTTGGTAGAGCACCTGACTAGAGATTCAGGGGGCCCATGCAGGTTCAAATCCCTTCATTATTTCTCCCATCCTGTTACAATATTGGTGTTGTGACCAACCCCTGGAACTAACAGGTTAACTCGATCCTGCCAGGGATGATCTTCGAGGGTGAAGATCATTTTAGGGGGAGGAATGTGACGGTCAGACTGGTTTGAATACCGGTGCCAGATACATGTAGCTCAGTTGGTAGAGCACTTGACTAGAGATTCAGAGGGCCAGGTTCGAATCCCACTTTGTTCTGTCGTTATTTCTCCCATCTTTTACATATACATGTATATCAGATATATGACAGATGATTAAGGTCATCACATGTTTTGCAAGATGCAATAAGTGTTAAAAACCTTTACTTTACAACAGAATACATTTAAGTGAATATTTATGTTTCTTGTTATTATTTGGTGTGGTTTTCTTGACAGTGTCGCATAAACAATTTACCCGCTCCTAAAACACAAACTTTCTTTTTGTGGATTCAGCTTACCGCTGATTGGCTGCTGTTGCAGCAGACAAATAAGATATGCATGCACAAAACACAATGAACTTATCAGAGAATGAGTTGAGTTTATTTAAACTGTTGGAATTTGGGTATTTTTTTTTAAAATGTATACTTGTGACAAAACATATATGTGGTACATACAGCTGTAGCTTTATGAAGAAAATTTTGGTTAGACCATATATACCTATCATGCAAGTAAATGATATTTACAAAAAACTTGCTATTTATGGCACACGAAATATACGCTAGTTTTATAAAGATTGACATACATGTAATGTACCACATTCTTTGAAAAATAATCTATTAAAAATTCTTCATTAAGTTTACTCATACATGTTTTATGCTTATTACACGTAGTATTGTGTTTAAAACATGTAATTTATAAGAAAATAAACAAAAACCCTCGCTAAATTTATTTGCAAACAAAAAATACACAGTAGAATTGATAAAAAATGGTATACCAGAAGCTAATACCAGTACATGTACTTTGACGCTGTTCGGTGGGTAATATTCGTTTGTAATTTACGAATTGAAATATTGACTGTTGCACTACAAGTATGGTAATAAACTCCCTCTCTCTCAAACTCTCTCTCTCTCTTTCTCAATTTGATAAGTGTTTATACCTATGAAATTTTTTTAATATTATATTATGACTTGATATGCAAATTTTTGATCTTGTACTGCCTAAATGTTATGTCATGTATTGGGATATGTCATACTTATTACACTGCATGGTCAGTGTATTTTTTACAGAAATACTATGCATATGTTAATGTAAACACAGCTATTACTAGTACATGTATGTAAACACAGCTAATTATTTTTTTTATTTATTTCAGCTCAAAACAGACTCTTGTTACCACATGGCTTTTACCGGTACCTGTTGATTCTTGTGGGTCAGCTCCTGAGATTAACCTGTCACCTCTATCCACATGCATATTCCTTGTGTTCTACAGACTATTTACTGGTAATTCAAATTAAATCCGATAATGCATGAACAATAATGGAACTTGAAGAAAGCATCATGCCATGTTGTGGTTTGTGTTTGATAAGAAATTATGAAAACAAAATTAAGGCTGTTCAAAGAAATTCATAATTGCTGTGAAAATTTGTTTTTCAATAAAAGTATACAATTATGTTTCCTTTATTTTTTATTTCATAAAGATTTTTAGATGTGTTTACATAATTGAACCCCCCCCCCCTATTTAATTGTCTGCATTAAGATTACATGTAGGATATGTAAATGTACATTTGACTTTGAAATAACATCTGCTATGATAATTACTTTTGAAATGAACAAGAAACAACCTATTTCTACCTTTCTAAGGTATATATGCATAAAAAAGTAGAAAAACATGTCAAATTTGAACATTTTTCATTGAAATCAACTCTGTCTCCAGCTACCTGGGTGTGTTTGAATTTAATTCTAATTTAAGGCAGATGTCTAACTTGTAGGTTGAAACTTACTGTTTTAGCATGGTTACATGTAGAAGAAGACTAGAAATCAGAATAGATTAGATATTCACTAAATATGATTGTTAGCTTACTTTTTTCATGAAAACAAGAAATCACAAGCAGGACAGCTGTCTATTTGTTAATTAAAATGGTACAAATCATACAATAAACAAATAAAGATCACATTTTAGAATCATTGATGATTGTTTTCAAATATGTGTGAGAAATGACTCAAGGAAATTGCCACATGTTTCATAAAATTAGGTAAAACATTTCAAACCATGACTTTTTATGAAAATCAAAAGATTGGGGGGTGGGGGGTATACATGTAAGGGTATTTCTAAGTGATGTGAAGCTTTTATCATGATTATATCATGTAGGCATATGTTGTATTGAATAAGGTTTCTTTTTAAAGGTGGTTGAACAAAAGTTGACCTCTAAAAGGTCAGATAAAGATGTTTTACTATGGAGAACCCTGTAAATCTGTGTTTACTAAAGGAAATTGGAAATGGTGGGTTCACTTAAATGGCCATATTTTTATTAAACCTCAATGGAATTGGCAATATGTGGTATTCTTTTTCTCAGAATTGCATTAGCTTTCTTATTCTAAGACAAACCGTCTTTTCATAAAAATGTTAGTGTACTAAGTTAAAGATACAAGGAACAGTTTCGGATAAAGAACCGTCAATATTTTTGTAAAATTGAGAGTGACTGTACTTGAAGGTTTATCATTGTTGCGTAGATTCATGAAATGAATTTTAATGATTACCAATAGTTAGAGGGATGTCTCTTGTTGGAATTGGTAAGCAATATTAAGGCCCCTAATTTTAAGTACATGAGAAGCAGAAATAAATTGTGAAACTTGCGGCTATGACAGATATGTTGACTTTACAGTGAAATTGAAGGTTACAAACGGGAGGTTATATAACATGAAATGTAGGTGGATGGGATATTATATGCCTATTTAGTATTTACTGGGTATGAGGACAATAGCAAGTTTATTGTCCCCCAAGACAGCAAATATTTAATGAGGCAAAGCCAAGGGAAATAGTAGCTGTTGAATGGGACAATAAACTTGCTATTGTCCGAATAGTCAGTTAATTGGTATTTCATTATACAGAAGAAAACTTTATTTGTCAGCGATGCAGAATTTCTTGATGATAAACAAATTAGAGTTAAATCAAACTTTGTATTTAATGCGGCGATCTTATTAGGTCAGAGGTGTTCCGAGTTTAAGGTGATATGGGACACTTCCATGTTGTGTCGTATTGTTTATCGAAATAAACAATAAAATAAAGTGTAATTATATAAGTACATGTAGTTTCTTCTCAAAAATGGTCACCTAACTCCTTAGCACAGTGGGTTAGAGGGTTTACTAGGAACCTGTAAGTCATGAGTTCGAATCCCGCTGGGGTTTTTACAATTTTTACCTTTTCAAATACTTTTAAAAGCTATTTTTTGGTTAAATATTGTAAAATTTGAAAATTCTAAACCGGTTTTCAATTATATAGTACTTTAATCCACATTAATATCGACAGATGTCCCATACCACCTTAAAAAGGAGGGAAATCAAATTCTGCTGATGAATGGTTTTGATGACTATTCACCATGGGCAGATAGCATGGATACTATTTTAGATAAAAAGGCATGTTTATGCGGGCGCCTTCTAGTGATCAATTTGTCGGTCTGTCCATCCGAGATGGCTTGACAGGAGCATAGCTTCTCTCCCCTTGGCCCAATCTGGCTCATACCTCATCCACAGGGTTCCTTTGGTTGAAGGATGTGCAGTGACCTTGAACCATGTTTTTAGGTATAAGGTTAAGGTCATATCAGAATTATATTTTTAAAAATCCTTGTCCGGAGTATAACTTCTCTCCCTTTGCTCCATTCTGCCTCATACTTTACCCACATGATGCCTTTGTTCAAAATATATGCAATGACCTCGAATGATATTTGTAGATGAAGAGTCAAGGTCATATCAGATCACACAAAAATCCATATTTTAAGAGCATAGATATACTCTCCTTTTAGCCCCTATTTGGATAATATTTTACCTTTACAGAGTTTATTGGTTAATGGCGTGCAGTGACCTTGAACCAAGTCTGTCAATGTGAAGGTTATAGCAGATCTTTTTAAAATTAGTTTTAAATAGTAGATTATTTTCCAAATATGCTTAATCTTGGTCAGATTGAACAAAAATGCATGTATGTTAGGGGGAATGAAATTGAATTAAAAGTTCTATGCCAGCTGGAAAAAATTCAAGTTATAGGTCAAGGTCAAAGCAGAATTCTCTGAAATAACTTAAGCGGGCCCTTTGAAATGTTCACCATTTCAATGTTGTCTGGTTCATAGTAATTTTACATAGAAAATATTCACAGAAGTACAGTAAAGTAAACTTAACATCGATAAGTTTCTGACAATTAATGACGCAACGAGCACACAGTACGAAAGGTCAACCTTTTGAAAAGCAGTGAAGAGGAAAAGTTGCTCAGAATTATGTTTTAAACAAAATTGATTTTTTACATAAATTTTAATTTTGCATTCTGGGTTAAGAAAAAAGATGTTAGTTCAAGGTAAAGTAAACTTGTACCTAAAATGAAGTCAAATTTGTTAAGTCGTACTTAAACACATTGGTTTTTTTGTTAAGTCGTTCTTGAAATGGTTAAGGGTTTCTGGTTAAGTCGTACTTAAAAACATTCGGATCATGTTAAGTTGTACCAAGAATCATTCGATTTTTTTTATCTTTTTGTACTTAGGTTTCTTTGTTACTAGATTAAGAACTCTGCTTCTTAGACGTACTTCTAGCGTTGCTTTCGACATAAGCGGAAAACCCACTCGTTGCTTTGCAACGAGCTTTGCTCTAGTTATTATTATTATTCTTTTTTTTCTTACCGATTTTGTGCAGACGATTTCTCGGAGATGGCTGGGTCGATTTCGCTCAAATTTCCAATATAAACGTGATTTTATCTAAACCTGATACATAATTTTTATTTCTTGAAAATACACTTCCGGTCGGAAGTTATCGTCCGTTTACGATTTTAAAAAGTCAATTTTGTCTGTCGGGTTTCTCAAAAACGAGCAAAGATATAGAGCTGAAATTTTCAGAGATGATAGATATACCGTTTTTCTAATGTACCTCATTTTACTGATTAAGAATATGTAATTAATTTTAAAATCGATCAAGGCATTCTCGAGAAATTAAGCGTCAAAGTTCTGAAGGGAGTCCGAGTAGCTCAGTCGTTATAGTCGTGGACATGGCCCAGGCGACCCGGGTTCAAGCCTCGAGTGCCGCAAAATTTTTTTCTCTTTTTTCGCTCAGATCTACGATTTTATCTTTGAATTGATAAGTTTAATCTTATCCATGCAAAAATTGGACGGAAGACCCACTCGTTGCTCGCAACGAGATCGAATCTAGTTAAGGTCTTCCGTTGGAAACGGAAGACCTTATTGTTTTTGCTTTGTTTCTTTTCCTCTATTATTAGGGTCTTCCGTCTTCAGCGGAAGACCCTTCTATTATTCTATTGTTTCTTTTTCACTTTTCTTCTTATTATTCTTTTTTTTTCTTACCGATTTTGTGCAGAAGATTTCTCGGAGATGGCTGGGTCGATTTCGCTCAAATTTTCAATGTAAACGTGTTTTTATCTAAAGCTGATACATTTTTTTTCATTTTTGAAAAACCACTTCCGGTCAGAAGTTATCGTCCGTTTACGATTTTAAAAAGTCAATTTTGTCTGTCGGGTTTCTCAAAAACGAGTAAAGATAAAAGGCTGAAATTTTCAGAGATGATAGATCTACCGTTTTTCTAATGTACCTCGGTATAGAGAATGTCCGCCGTCACTTACGGTCGTCACCGGAAGGAAATTTCAAAAATTGAGTTTTTCGGCTTTTTTATTTTTTAATATTTTTCTTTGAAATTTTTAAACCTTATAGTGACCCTTTTACTGATTAAGAATATGTAATTAGTTTTAAAATCGATCAATGCATTCTCGAGAAATTAAGCGTCAAAGTTCTGAAGCGGAGTCCGAAGTATACAATTATGTTTCCTTTATTTTTTATTTCATAAAGATTTTTAGATGTGTTTACATAATTGAACCCCCCCCCCCCCTATTTAATTGTCTGCATTAAGATTACATGTAGGATATGTAAATGTACATTTGACTTTGAAATAACATCTGCTATGATAATTACTTTTGAAATGAACAAGAAACAACCTATTTCTACCTTTCTAAGGTATATATGCATAAAAAAGTAGAAAAACATGTCAAATTTGAACATTTTTCATTGAAATCAACTCTGTCTCCAGCTACCTGGGTGTGTTTGAATTTAATTCTAATTTAAGGCAGATGTCTAACTTGTAGGTTGTAACTTACTGTTTTAGCATGGTTACAGTGCTGCTATCGCGAAAGTTGACAAAACTATCCTATCCTATCCTACATCCTGTATCCTGCATCCTATCCTGCAAATAAGCTCTATCCTATCCTATCCTATCCCATACCTTCAAAATACAGGAATATAGTTAAATGAAACGAAATTTAAGAATTAAATGATTTTATCAATTAATGTTGTACTCAAAATGAATAATTAAACCGTAACACCGAATGTTCTTAGAGCGGGATAATTTACTTACCTGTGCTACGGTAAAATTAAATCGTACGTGGGATGGACACAATAACGTAAACAAACAGGTAAGCGATTCGATTTTTGATTTTATTATATTTATGCATAAACAACAGACAAGTACCACCTATGCACTTATTGAGGGACTGTTTAGTGACATATTTTGATCAAAATATTTTCTTATCCCCTTTAACTGAGCGTAATTATCATTGTTCGAGCGATTCGTTCGGCGATAAACGTAAACACGATTTAGAAATAAATAATTCTTTTAGAAAAGTTATATCGTTTATAGTTAAATCACTCTGAATTATTTTTAATATATAAATTCTTAAGCATTTATAGCTAGCTAACATTTATTAATTCGATATGTTCAGGTTGATATCGGACAGAAATATGCTTCCCTGTTATTGGGCATCGAAGAAATTATATGAAACATGAAGCAATGTCTGTTTCTTGTATACATGTTTATCTTCTAAAATGCCAAATTGGTCGTTTATAAATTCAAGCTTTTATTACTTTGCAGACTTTAAATGAATCAAATATACAGAAATCTATTTCTGACGTTGTCAAATGTTGCATCGAATTCTCACAGTAACTCCGTACTTGCGTACGAATTGACAAAGATTGTAGCGCCAACGTTTTAGCCCGCATCAATGTTATGCTCCGCGTTCTTGATATAATAATTGTTCTTAAATTTTATAACTTGTGAAACGTATTAAATTGACATTGAAAACACATTGTTACGCCAATTTTCGTTTTGCATAATAACTCTGAAATTTATACTCGAATCTGATTGGCTACAGGATGCAGGATAGGATAGGATAGGATAGGATAGAACTTAACTTTTATATTTCTATCATGTATCGTGCATCCTGCATCCTATCCTATCCTATCCTTGTCAACTTTCAGGATAGCAGCACTGTATTGTCGGCAAAGAAAAACTTGAGACAAAAAGAAATATAATACATATGAAAAAGCAGATAAAACAATTATAAATTTCTTTATCAAATCAGAGACGTAAATGTTATTTATGTCTCTGATCAAATCGATTTCTGATTAATCTCTCTCTCTCTCTCTCTCTCTCTTTCTCTCTCTCTCTCATCATACATATGTAGTGTTTAGCATGTAAATGTTATGGCATTTTATATATTTTATTTCTGAAAACTTTAAAAGTAAAAAGTAAATCCATAAATTGCGTTTGATGTAAGATTTTAAAAGATTATTGCAAATGTTTCTCGACTTGTTGCAATACTGCTGTTGTCATAGGCAAAATCCCATCGTGAGCTCTGGACCGGTAAATGTCCGAGTAAAAATAAACTGGCGACTTCGAGAGAATAATGCGTATATCTCCCCTATTGTAAGACCCATCAACTTAAAATTCGGCAGGAGTGTATCTCAGACATTACTTTTATGAAAAATACATGCACGTTGCGAGTGTTTTAAAGATTAATTGTTTTTTTAGGATTTTGAAGCGAGCTGGTAGTTTTCTATCTGGGTCAGAGTTCGACCACTTTCTTTATGTATGGTTTCATTGAAATTAATGTTGAAATGGGCTTGGCCCCTGTTCAGCCACGTAATATTTCTGTTGCATGTATATTTCTTTTTTTCCGTTTAGTCTGAATCTACGATAGCGTGTGAACTACTTATGAATGTTAGAACTGTGGAAATTACTGCATCAAATTTTTACCGAATAAATTTACGTGTTACTGATTTCGTTATTTCTACATTTATAAAGATTCTATCAATCCTGCTGAAATAAAACAGTCAAACATAATAGTAAACGACACGAACAAAAATTCTCAACACTGAAATACATGGGTAAACTGCATCAGTCATTGTTTTAGGACTTCCCCTAATAGTTGTTACACGAATCTGAGATCCACACCTCAAAATTCTATTTTCGATTTCTTTACGACGAAAATCAAGCTCGGGTCTTTTCACCCCCCTCCAGACAAAAACACGCGTCAATATTTCAAATGACCTCGCACTGTTACCAAACCTAAATAGTCAGACATCTTACACTTTGTTTTTCATCTCATACAAAAACTCAGCTCTTCTCCCGGGCGAAAACGCCCCAAATTCAAACACAAATTCGGGAATTATTTCGCGTCAGCCATGTTTTGAGACACCTGCAAAGGCTGTGTGTTCTAATCTCGCCGGAGCCAAGATTTGTTCTTTCTCTCTATTTCTTTCTCTGCTTTTTATTTAATTTTCTAACTAAAATAATCAACATAAAAGGGTTGTTGGACTGTAGTACAAGTTGAAAAACACTCTTCAATTAAGATTTAGACAAATACAGTCTTTTATTATTAGGGTCTTCCGTCTTCAGCGGAAGACCCTTCTATTCTTATTGTTATTAGGGGCTTCCGTTTACAAAGGAAGGCCCTCTTTTTTTCTTCGGTTTCTTTTTATTACAGGTTATTAGACCTGTTATTAAGTCAATAGACCTCTTATTTAATATGAAATAAAATGGGACTGGTCCTTAAAATTAAGGATCCTACAGGTGTATAATCCTTCATCCATCGCTCTTTTAGATCACATCTGCATTTCCTGATATGTTTCGTTGATGAAGATAAAAGGCAAGGTCATTTCCTGTTCTAAAAATCGGACGGAAGACCTCCTCGTTGCTCGCAACGAGATCGTGTCTAGTTTCCTTCTGACTTCTTTTTTGCTTTATATCTCGAAAACTATTCAACCGATTTGCAAAAAATTTTCAGGGATTATGTTAAATTTTTGTCCCTTGAAGCTTTTAAAGATTCAGTCATTAAATCACTTCCGTTTTTTAGTTACGTCATTTTAAAAATTTTCAAAAAGTGATTTTGTCCATGACTTTTCTCGTAAACGGTTGTTTATAAAGACTTGAAATTTTCTGTGATTGTAAATTTGCGGATTTACTTATGGCATTTGATAAAAAAAATGTATTTTGTCACTTCCGGTCGAAACCGGAAGTGAAACAAATTTTTCGAAAAAATGAATTTTCTGATCGAATCAAAAATGAAAATGTGTTTTGTAGAGCTTATAAAGCTGAATCTAACACTGAAAGCCGTTTACAAATCGGACGATGCATTACAGAGATATCGGGGTTTAAAAATTGATTTCGCGTCGTTAAGTCGTACTTAAAATCATTCGTATTTTGTTAAGTCGTATCAGGAATATTCGATTTTTTCATCTTTTTATTTAGTTACTCTTGTTATTGGTATACGAGCTCTGCTTCTTACAGGAACTTCTAGCTTCACTTCCGACATTAACGGAAAGACCCACTCGTTGCTTTGCAACGAGCTTTGCTCTAGTTTTATTATTATTAGGGTCTTCCGTTTTCAACGGAAGACCCTCTTGTTATTCTATTGTTTTTTTAGGGTCTTCCGTTTCCAACGGAAGACCCTCTTGTTATTCTATTGTTTCCTTTTATTATTAGGGTCTTCCGTTTCCAACGGAAGACCCTTTTGTTTTTCTACGGTTTCTTTTTTTTCTTATTCTTATTATTATTATTCTTTTTATTTTTTTTTCCAACTCAAATATTTCAAAAACGCTTGCATCGATTGTTTTGAAATTTACAGGTTTAATGTGTATATAAAAGATCTCTATGATATGAAAAAATTGTATGATAACGTCATCAAATTCGTCAGATATTGACGTTTTTCACGTTTTAAAAAGTGATTTTGTCCGGAGCTTTTCTTTTTTTTGAATTAAGATAAAGCTATGAAATTTACAGAGAAGGTAGAACTACCGTTTTACTTATGACATAAGGCTGGAAATTCAATTCGGACACTTCCGGTCGAAACCGGAAGCAAAACCAATTTTTTTAAATTTTCATGTTTTTCAATTTTAAAAATTTTACGTACGTATCTTACAGTAATTGTCATGCTGAGTTCAAAACTAAAATCCGTTTGAAAATCGGACGATGCATTACAGAGTTATTGGGGTTTAAAAATTGATTTTTCCGGAAATTTTGATTCCGCGTCCTTGGTTTAAAAAATAGCGTTATGTTCAAAGTAAGATTAACTCGTACCAAAAATAATTGTTAAGTCGTACTTGAACACATTCTGATTTTTTTTGTTAAGTCCTTCTTGAAATCGGAAAGGTTTTTGTTAAGTCGTACTTAAAATCATTCGTATTTTGTTAAGTCGTACCAGGAATAATTCGATTTTTTTTCATCTTTTTATTCAAGTTACTCTTGTTATTAATTTAAGAGGTCTGCTTCTTACAGGAACTTCCAGCTTTACTTCCGACGTTAACGGAAGACCCACTCGTTGCTTTGCAACGAGCTTTGCTCTAGTTATTATTATTATTCTTTTTCTTTATTTTTCTGACTTTTTTAAAGCTTAATATCTCAAAAGGTTTTCAACGGATTTACATGAAACTTTCAGGGATTATGTAGCATCATCGTCCCTTAAAGATGTTAAATTTTTAACTACATCGTCACTTCCGTTTTTACGTTACGTCAATTTTTAAATTTAAAAAAAGTGATTTTGTCCAGGGCGTTTTTCAAAAACGCTTTAAGATAGAGACTTGGAATTTTCTGTGTTGAAGCATTGATCGTTTTTATTTGGACATAAGGCTGGAATTTAGTTTCCGTCACTTCCGGTCCAAACCGGAAGTGTTTTAAAATTTTCGAATTTTCGAATTTTTCGTTTTAATTTCTAATGTTTATGAGGTTTGTAGAGTTGGTCTTGCTGAATACAAAACTGAAATCCGTTTGAAAATCGGACGATGCATTACAGAGATATCGGGGTTTAAAAATTGATTTTTCCGGAAATTTTGATTCCGCGTCCTTGGTTTGAAAAATAGCGTAATGTTCAAAGTAAAATTAACTCGTACCAAAAATAATTGTTAAGTCGTACCTGAACACATTCGGATTTTTTTTGTTCAGTCGTTCTTAAAATCGGAAAGGTTTTTGTAAAGTCGTACTTAAAATCATTCGTATTTTGTCAAGTCGTACCAGGAATATTCGATTTTTTTCATCTTTTTTTTTTAGTTACTCTTGTTACTGGTTTAAGAGCTCTGCTTCTTACAGGAACTTCCAGCTTTACTTCCGACATTAACGGGAGACCCACTCGTTGCTTTGCAACGAGCTTTGCTCTAGTTATTATTATTATTCTTTTTCTTTATTTTTCTGACTTTTTTAAAGCTTAATATCTCAAAAAGTTTTCAACGGATTTGCATGAAACTTTCAGAGATTGTGAAGCATTACTGTCCCTCAAAGATGTTAAATTTTCAACTACAACGTCACTTCCGTTTTTACGTTACGTCAATTTTTAAATTTTAAAAAAGTGATTTTGTCCAGGGCGTTTTTCAAAAACGCTTCAAGATAGAGACTTGGAATTTTCTGTGTTGAAGCATTGATCGTTTTTATTTGGACATAAGGCTGGAATTTAGTTTCCGTCACTTCCGGTCTAAACCGGAAGTGTTTTAAAATTTTCGAATTTTCGAATTTTTCGTTTTAATTTTAAATGTTTCGAGGTTTGTAGAGTTGGTCATGCTGAATACGAAACTGAAATCCGTTTGAAAATCGGACGATGCATTACAGAGATATCGGGGTTTAAAAATTGATTTTTCCGGAAATTTTGTTTCCGCGTCCTTGGTTTAAAAAATAGCGTAATGTTAATAGTAAAATTAACTCGTACCAAAAATAATTGTTAAGTCGTACTTAGACACATTCGGATTTTTTTTTTGTTAAGTTGTTCTAAAAATCAAGAAGGTTTTTGTTAAGTCGTACTTAAAATCATTCGGATTTTGTTAAGTCGTACCAGGAATAATTCGATTTTTTCATCTTTTTATTTTACTTTCTCTTGTTACTGGTTTAAGAGCTCTGCTTCTTACAGGAACTTCCAGCTTTACTTCCGACATTAACGGGAGACCCACTCGTTGCTTTGCAACGAGCTTTGCTCTAGTTTTATTATTAGGGTCTTCCGTTTCCAACGGAAGACCCTCTTGTTATTCTACGGTTTCTTTTTCTTTATTATTCTTTTTTTTCTTTTTCTGACTTTTTTGGAGCGCTATTTCTCAAAAACTATCCAACCGATTCGCACAAAATTTTCAGGAAAAATAAATCATGATCGGCGCTACATTTAATAAAATTTTTAAATGATGACGTCACTTCCTGTTTCAGATATTGACGATTTTAAAAATTTTTTAGGGTCATTTTGTCCACGCATCTCCTCCGAAACTAATCAAGATAGAAGCTTGAAATTTTCAGGGATTGTAGATGAATGTATGTAGATGTACCCCCATGCTTCCAATGATGAAAATTGCTAAAGGCCTCCAAGCTCGCCTGAACCTGAAAATTGGCACCAAATTTTTTCACGAAATTTTTGCACATTTTCTGTGATATCTTTTGATGTATAAATATTTTGTTATAAGATGTAATGCAAAAGTTGTTTCAAATTACACGGGCTTTCGTTTGATATCAAGAAATAGGGACTGGCCCCTCAAATTAGGGGCCAAGAGGGCTGTAAAGTCTTCTTACAATAACTCTTTACTGAATAATAATTTGTTATTAATTATAGAAGCAAAAATGTTCATTGTTCGGCTGTTTATCTATACAGTACCATACTTAAGTCATATGTTACGTAATAAGGGGTTTAAAGGGGCCAGAATTTCAAAATTTCGATCATTAATATCTGAAAAAGGAGAAATATTTTGAAAAGCATTGTAGAACAAAAGTTGCTTAAAATAATGTTCTGTACAATATGCTACCTTAAATTTTTTTGTTCATGACCCAATTTAGGAGATAAAGGGCCGGCCCCTAAAACACATTTGTAAAGATATCCTAAGAAGGGTTAACATTTCGAGAACACTTGTTGAACAAAATATGTTTATATTTGCAAGACCTTTCATTTGATATCAAGAAAAAGGGGCTGGCCCCTCCAATTAGGGGTCAAGAGGGGTCTTAAATCTTCTTACAAGAACTGTTTACTGAACAATAATTTGTTATTAATTATAGAAGCAAAATTGTTCATTGTACAATTGTTTATCTATACAGTATCATACCTTAGTCATATATTACGTAATTAGGGGTTTCAAGGGGCCAGAAGTTCAAAACTTTGATCATTTTAAAATATCTGAAAAAGCAGAAATATTTTTTAAAAGCAATGTAGAACAAAATAATGTTCTGAACAATATGATACCATAAATGTTGTTATTAGTGGCCCCGGTAAAGAGTTAAAGGGTCGGCCCCTAAAATACAGTTGTTTAGATATCTCGATAACGGTTAACCATTCGTTAACATTTGTAGAACAAAATATGTTTATATTAGCAAGACCTTTTATTTGATATAAAAAAAAGGGCTGACCCCTCAAATTAGGGACCAGAAGGGCTATTAAGTCTTTTTATAATAACTCTTTTCTGACCAACAATTTGATAAAAGTCATAAAGCAACAAAGGAGCTTTTATTAAGCTTAATTTAAAACTGAAATCCGTTTTAAAATCGGACGATGCATTACAAAAATATTTGGATTTAAAAATTGAGTTTTCCGGAAATTTTGTTTCCACGTTCTTGGTTAAGAAAATAGTGTTATTTTAAAAGTTAAATTAACTCATACCTAAAATAATTCGGAAATTGTAAATTCGTACTTGAAGACATTCGGGACTTTTTTTATTAAGTCGTTCTAGAAATTGTAAAGGTTTTTGTTAATTCGTTCTTGAAATCATTCAGACATTGTTAAGTCGTACTAAGAATTATTCGATTTTTTTAAAAAAAAAAAAATTATTTTCTTTGTAGTTGGTTTTAGAACTCTGCTTCTTACAGGAGCTTCTATCTTTACTCTCGACACCACCGGAAGACCCACTCGTTGCTTTGCAACGAGCTTTGCTCTAGTTATTATTCTTCTTGTTTTTCCTTCTGACTTCTTTTTTGCTTTATATCTCAAAAACTATTCAACCGATTTGCAAGAAATTTTCAGGGATAACGTTAAATAATTGTCCCTTGAGGATTTTAAACTTTCAGTCATTAAGTCACTTCCGTTTTTTAGTTACGTCATTTTTAAGAATTTTAAAAAGTGATTTTGTCCAGGACTTTTCTCGTAAACGGTTGTTTATAAAGACTTGAAATTCTTTGTGATTGTAAATCTGCGGATTTACTTATGGCAAATTTACAAAAAAAATTATTTTGTCACTTCCGGTCGAAACCGGAAGTGATTCTAATTTTTCGGAATTTTCATTTTTTTAAGCTAATTATAAAATTATATGCATGTTGTAGAGTTTGCAAAGCTAAATGCAAAACTGAAATTCGTTTTCAAATCGGATGATGCATTACAGAGATATCGGGGTTTAAAAATTGATCTTTCCGGAAATTTTGATTCCGTGTTTTTTGGTTTTAAAAATAGTGCAAATTTCACACTGAAAGTAATTTTTACTGAAAACAATTCGTACTGATAATTAAACTATATATAAAACACAAAATTATATGCATATTGTAGAGTTTGCAAAGCTTAATACAAAACTGAAATTCGTTTTCAAATCGGATGATGCATTGCAGAGATATCGGGGTTTAAATATTGATTTTTCCGGGAATTTTGATTTCGTGTTCTTGGTTTAAAAAATAGTGTAAAATTCACACTGAAAGTAACTCCTGCTGAAAACAATTCGTGCAGGTCATAAAACCGGACTCTGTTTTTTAATAGTTAATTAAAGTGTTTATCGATACAATTTTGTTATTTCGATCGATAATAACGTTGTAAGTTTTTATTAGTCTTATTAGTTTTAATCGAAATAATTATCGTACGATTCCCCATTTCAACTCGCCATGTTTTGACTGCGAACAAACAGCTGATAGCGGTGTGTCTACATTTTTAAAAGAAGCAAGGCCTGCAAGACGTCGATAGTGGAAATTTCAGCTCAACTAACGTATGACAGATTATAAAGGTATGTTTCAATACAGGATATGTCGTATTGACTTTTTCTTTTCAGAGTATTTGCACTTTTCAATCTAATCCGAGATTCCTCTGACTCTAACCTCCGCTTTTGAAGTACGTCACAATATAAAAGCGGGCGTTAGAGTCAGCGGAATCTCGGAATATTATCTGTCCAGTGTATTTTCACGGTAGCTGCAGAACTGTAGCTCTCCGGGAAAAAAAATAATGACAGACCGGAGAGCTACAGGGCCACCCATTGAAAAAATTGTACATGTATATTTATTGCGCAGAAAAACGTGCGCTAGTTTTGGACTGATTTACCTTATTTATACGCAAATTCTGTGAAAACAATTAGTACCATTAAATTCTTCATGCAATTTACTACTGATATCGCCTCTTTATTTGCCTCAGACTTTCTCCGAAACACGCTACCGACTTTGGAAAATCAAGTATGTTGAATTTACATCGAGATCGAGAGTCGCCATTTTTACATTTAAACAAGGTGGACCACATGAATTTACGGGACTGGTGATGGTGTTTAAAAGACTATCCGAGGCAAATGAAGAGAGGATATCAGTAGTAAATTGCATTAAGAATTTAAAATTAAAAGCGGTGGGAGTCCTAAGGTACACAAGAATAGAATGTTGTAATTAGAGTGCATGTTTGCATGATGATCACTTTACCCTAAATATTTAAATATAGCAGATCTTTACCATATCGCCTTCACTTAATTTATAAATTAAAAAACTCAGGCTTGTGTTTATTTAAATAAATATATTTGACAAAGTAAATATTAAATCTAATTAAAATTAGACCTTTTGTCTCGCTCTCTGTTTTATATGTATGTATATTATGTGTAACAGGCATGTAAAACAGAGTGCGAGATGAAAAGTCTCAAATTTCATATTATATCAAGCTCAGAATTTAGGTCAATGTTCCATGATATCTATTAAACAGTCTTCTCAAGATATAAGTATTTCACAGAATCATTGTAATTTGAGAGATTAGATTATCTTTTATACATATTGATTCATTTTAGGTAAGCTTTACATGCATATCACATCTACATAGTATGTAAATAATTTTTACTGCATGTGCCTCAGATCTCTCTCTCTCTCTCTCTCTCTCTCTCTCTCTCTCTCTCTCTCTCTCTCTCTATATCTCTCTCTTTTAATCTTGGCAAAGACTCATGAAACTGTCAGAGGGCAACTTAATTTTGTGACAAAAATATCTCGATCTTGTAAAAGAAATCCAAAGTGCATTGAATTTTAAAATGAGCATGTATTATTAATCCCTCATTTTTATGCGCAGTATACATAGTATTGTTTTTAAAACATGTAATTCGTAAGAAAAAAAAATAATAAATTTATTCACAATAAACCCCAGTAGAATTGACAAAACATGGTATACATGTAGCAGAAGCTTATACTTTGACACTGTTTGGATTGGTAATATTCCTTTGTAGTTTATGAATTGAAATATTGCTGTCGCACTTCAAGTAAAACAAACTCTCTCGCTCACTCCTGCTCTCGCTCTCTCTCAATCTGATATGTCTATACCATAGAAATTATTTTAATGTTATGATATTATTACTTGATATGCACATTTTTGTTTTTGTACTGGCTAAATGTTAATGTCATATATTTGGATATGTCATACTTATAACACTGCATGGTCAGTGTATTTTTTCCAAAAATATTATGTATATGTTAATGTAAACACAGCTATTACAAATTACAAGTACATGTATGTTAACACAGCTAATTTATTTTTTTTTATTTCAGCTTAAAGCAGACTCTTGTTACCACATGGCTTTTACCTGTTGATTCTTGTGGTGTCAGCTCTTGAGGTTAACCTGTCACCTCTACCCACATGCATATTCCTTGTGTTCTACAGACTATCTACCGGTAATTCAAATTAAATCGGATAATGCATGAACAATAATGGAACTTTAAGAAAGCATCATGTCCTATTGTGGTTTGTTCATGTTTGAAAAGAAATTATGAAAAACAAAATTAAGGCTGTTTAAAGAAATATAATTGTTGTGAAAATTTGTTTTTCAATAAAAGTATGCAATTATGTTTCCTTCATTTTTTATTTTATAAAGATATTTAGATGTGTTTACATAGTTGAAAAATCACCCAACTCTTTCCAGTTTTCTCCATAAGATTACATGTAGAATATGTAAATGTACATTTGACTTTTGAATAACACCAGCAATGATAATTACTTTTGAAATAATCAAGAAACAATCTATTTTCACCCTTTTAAGGTATATATGCATAAAAAAGTAGAAAAAAACATGTCAAATTTGAACAGTTTTAATGGAATTCTCCTCCGCCTCCAGCTACCCGGGTGTGTTTGAATTTAATTTTATTTAAGGCAGATGTTGAACTTGTTGATCTTACTGTTTTATCATGGTTAAAAAGAGACAAGAAACCAGAATAGATTAGATATTTAATAAATATGATTGTTAGCTTACTTTTTTTCATGGAAAAAAGAAATCACATGCAGGAATACTTGTCTATTTAATTATTAAAATGCTACAAATCATTCAAGAAACATAAAAAGATCAAATTTTAGTATCATTGATGATTGTTTTCAAATATGTGTGAGAAATGACTCATAGAAATTGCCACAAGTTTCAGAAAATTAGGTAAAAGATTTCAAACCATGACTTTTTATGAAAATCAAAAGATAGGGGGTGGGTATACATGTAAGGGCATTTCTAAGTTATGTGATGCTTTTATCAAGATAATATCATGTAGATGTATGTTGTATTGAATAAGGTTTCTTATTAAAGGTGGTTGAACAACAATTGACCTCTAAAAGGTCAGGTAAAGATATTTTACTATGGAGAACCCTGTAAATCTGTGTTGAGTAAAAGAAATTGGAAATGGTGGGTTCACTTAAATGGCCATATGTTTATTAAACCTCACTGGAATTGTCAATATGTGGTATACTTTTTTCTCAGAATTGCATTAGCTTTCTTATTCTAAGACAAAGACATCTGTTCATAAAATGTACTAAGTTAAAGGTAGCAAGGGACGATTCGGATAAAGTACCCGTTAATATTTTTGTAAAATTAAGGTACATCACTACACCTAGACTTATACTTTTTAAGACACTACTTAACAAGATGGCGATTTAAATGTTTTGTTAAACTCTTAATATCGTTCGATTGGGTTGTATACCGTCATAGCTTAATGGTTAAAGTATTGGGTTTCTAAAGCGTTTGAGTTTTAGTCCGCCTGGAGCTTTTGTTACTGTTTATTGAATTAAATTTTTGAAAATGTAATTGTTCATCCAAATTTGCACATTTTTTGCCTATTTGACTTGAACACTTCTTATCAATTATGATATCTATCATAATCAAGTAATTTTCTGCTGATTTGAGAAAATATTTCAAGGTGTTTTGAGCCACCTTAAGAGATGCTGCACTTGAAGGCTTATGAGTGTTGCTAAGATTCATAAAATGAATTTTAATGATCATCATTAGAGGGATCTCCCTTGTTGGAATTGGTATGCAATATGAAAACCCCTAATGTTTAATACGTACATGAGAATTAAATGGTGAAACTTGCGGCTAAGACTGTTGTGTTGACTTTACACTGTGAAATTGCAGGTTACAAATGGGAGGTTATATAACTCGAAATTTATGTGGATGGGACATTATATACCTATTCACTGGGTATGAGGATAATAGCAAGTTTATTGTCCTCCAAGACAGCCACTATTTCATGGGTGAAGCCAAGTGAAATAGTTGCTGTTGAGGGGGACAATAAACTGTCTGTCATCCTCACACAACACAACAGTCCTAGTCTGTCTTTCTGTCAGTAAATAGCTATAGATATCTTAATTATTATCCTGAAGAAAACTTTATTTGTTGGCGATGCAGAATTTCTTGATGATAAACAAATTAGAATTATCGGACTTGAATTTAATGCTGTGATCGGATTATACCAGAGGTGTTCCAAGTTTAAAAAAGGGAAATTGTATGCTGCTGGTGAATACTTTCGTTGACTATTCACCATGGACAGATAGCATAGAAACTATTTCACAGTTAGATGGAATAGCATGTTTATTCATTGTAATTGTACATAGGAAATATTCACAGAAATGTAATAAACTAAGTTTCTGACATTTGATGGTGCAACAAGCACAGTTTGGAAGGTCAAAGGTGACATCTTTTGTATCTGACTCCTTTTCGGCTTTATAACTCAAAAAGTTTATAACCGATTGAGATGAAACTTTGAGAGATTATGTGCAACTATTATGCCTCCAAGATCCTAAAGTTTCTTTGAAAACGACCTTTCCGTTTTTACGTTACGTCATTTAAACAAAAAATTTTAAAAAGTCATTTTGTCCGCAGCGTTTCTAAAACGCTTTAAGATAGAGGCTTGAAATTTTCAATGGTTATGATTTTGTCGTTTTACCTCTGTAATAAGGCTCGAAATGAAAATCTGTCACTTACGGTCAAAACCGGAAGTGAATCATATTTTTCGAAAAATTAAATTTTTTGATCAAGTCAAAAATGAATATCTATTTTGTAGAGCTTTTAAAAGCCGTTTTAAAATCGGACGATGCATTAGAGATATCGGGGTTTAAAAATTGATATTTCCAGAAATTTTGATTCCGCGTCTTTGGTTAAAAAAAAACGTAATGTTCAAAGTAAAATTAAGGTGGCAGGGGATAGTTTTTTTGGTCGAGGAAACGTCAGGCAGATAGTGCCCACATATGTGATTTAATTTTTCAGTGGATTTTTAAATTTGCTAAAAATGGTTTGCATGCAGGGGACACATGGTCCCGACTCTTGAGAATTTTTAAACATTTCAGAATAAAACAAGTACAACTTACAAATAGCACTATATAGAATAGCCAGGGATGGTCTCAAAAATTTCTGAAAAATTTTCCTTTTTTCACATTTTCACGGGTCCAGCACCACGCTTCAGTCCCGAGCAACTGCCATAAACTACCATAGGATTGGTAGCTTAATGTATACCCATGCAAATAATCACCAATTGATAGGGGGTCAATCACCTTCTTTTCGAGTGACATTTCGTGTTCTGAACCCACCCTACTTTTCAAGCACAAAACCGAAAGTGAAAATTTTGGCCACAGTTTCGCATTTTCATTCCATATCTGACGAAAAGTGCTACCAGCATTAAAGTGTCATATATCAATGAAATTGACATGAGCTCCTCTATCCACAACATGAATGCAATAAATATTCTAGCAATTTATACACCTCAAAAAACCAGCCAAACCTCAGGTTCTCCCTTTATTTCAAAATTTTGACCGGGTCTTTCCTTCGAAACTATCCCCTGCCACCTTTAACTTGTACCAAGAAAAATTGTTAAGTCGTACTTCAAATTAGTAAGGTCTTTGTTAAGTCGTACTTAAATCATTCGAATTTTGTTAAGTCGTACCAGGAATAATTCGATTTTTTTCATCTTTTTATTTTGTTACTCTTGTTATTGGTTTAAGAGCTCTGCTTCTTACATGAACTTCCAGCTTTACTTCCGACATTAACGGAAGACCCACTCGTTGCTTTGCAACGAGCTTTGCTCTAGTTATTCTTCTTGTTTTTCCTTCTGACTTCTTTTTTGCTTTATATCTCAAAAACTATTCAACCGATTTGCGAGAAATTTTCAGGGATTATTTTAATTTCTTGTTCCTTGAAGCCTTTAAACTTTTAGTCATTAAGTCACTTCCGGTTTCTAGTTACGTCATTTTACATATTTTCAAAAAGTGATTTTGTCCAGCACTTTTCTCGTAAACGGATGTTTATAAAGACTTGAAATTTTCTGTGATTGTAAATATGCGGATTGACTTATGGCAAATGTACAGAAAAAATTATTTTGTCACTTCCGGTCGAAACCAGAAGTGAAACAAATTTTTCGAAAAAATGAATTTTCTGATCAAATCAAAAACGAATATGTGTTTTGTAGAGCTTATTAAGCTGAATCTAACACTAAAAACCGTTTTTAAATCGGACAATGCATAACAGAGATATCGGGGTTTAAAAAATTGATTTTCCGGAAATTTTGATTCCGCTTCTTTGGTTTAAAAAATAGCGTAATGTTCAAAGTAAAATTAACTCGTACCAAAAATAATTATTTAGTCGTACTTGAACACATTCGGATTTTTTTGTTAAGTCGTTCTTGAAATCGGAAATGTTTTTGTTAAGTCGTACTTAAAATCATTCGTATTTTGTTAAGTCGTACCAGGAATAATTCAATTTTTTTTATCTTTTTATTTTCGTTACTCTTGTTGTTGGTTTAACAGCTCTGCTTCTTACAGGAACTTCCAGCTTTACTTCTGACATTAACGGAAGACCCACTCGTTGCTTTGCAACGAGCTTTGCTCTAGTTATTATTATTATACTTTTTCTTTTTTTTCTGACTCCTTTTTTGCTTCATAACTCAAAAAGTTTTTAACCGATTACAATGAAACTTCCAGAGATTTTAGCAAGTTATCGTCCCTCAAAGATGTAAAAGTTTGAAAGACAACGTCATTTCCGTTTTGACGTTACGTCATTTTTTAAATTTTAAAAAAGTCATTTTGTCCGGGATTTTCTCAAAAACGCTTTAAGATAGAGGCTTGCAATTTTCAATGGTTATGATTTGGTCGATTTACCACTGTAATGAGGCTATATAATAAAAATCCGTCACTTCCGGTCGAAACTGGAAGCAAATCAAATTTTTCAAAAAATTGAATTTTTTGTTCAAACAAAAAACGTATACGTATTTTGTAGAGCCTTTTAGGCTGAATCTAATGCTGAAAACCGTTTAAAATTCTGAGGATGCATTACAGAGATATCGGGGTTTAAAAACTGATTTTCCCGGAAATTTTGATGCCGCGTTCTTGGTTTCAAAAATAGTGCAAAATTCACACTGAAAGTAACTTCTTCTGTAACAATTCGTACTGATCATAAAACTTTATAAAAAACATAAAATTATATGCATATTGTATAGTTTGCAAAGCTAAATACAAAACTTAAATTCGTTTTAAAATCGGATACTGCATAGCAGAGATATCGGGGTTTAAATATTGATTTTTCCGGAAATGTTGATTCCTCGTTATTGGTTTAAAAAATAGTGCAAAATTCACACTTAAAGTAACTCCTGCTGAAAAGATGTCGTACAAGTCATAAAACCGAACTCTTTTTTATATAGTTAATCAGAGTGTTTATTGAAACAATTTCGTTAATTCCGTCGATAATAACGTTGTTTGTTTTTATTAGTCTTACTAGTTTTAATCGAAATAATTATCGTACGATTCACCATGTCAACTCGCCATGTTTTGACTGCGAACACTAACGGAACAGCAGCTGATAGCGGTGTGTCAGAAGAATGTCCTGCAGGACGGCGATAGTGGAAATTTCAGCTCAACTAACGTATGACAGATTATAAAGGTATGTTTCAATACAGGATATGTCGTATTGACTTTTTCTTTTCAAAGTGTTTGTGCACTTTTCAATCTAATCCGACATTCCTCTGACTCTAACCTCCGCTTTTGCGCTGATACTAAAACAAGTCCCACGGAGAAAACAAGTCCCACGTAAGTCCCACGTAAGTCCCACGGCAAATGCGGCTATATATCGATATAATTATGATTGATTATGATTAAATGTGATAAAATAATATTAATTCACACAACAAAATATTTTCATAAGCTTTTATTACGGATTTATCGACGAAAAATCGAAGATGTTGGTAAGGTAGATAACTCGTACGTAGAATTCATACGGTAGCAGAAGAAATCTATATGCCCGCCGTTTAATTGCTGGATAATTTTAATTTTCTCCAACAAAATAAAATCTAATAGCAGTAAAAAGTTGACTTTATATTCATTAATTAACACAAACTAAGTAAAAATCAGGTAAGTAGACAACTCCTACGCAGAATGCATTCGCCCGCCGAGAAAAGAGCACTCCTGCCGCTTACCTGATGGGTTATTTTAATGTTTTATATTTTCTAACTTAAAAATGATCATATTAATAAAAAAAATTTAGTATGCCTGTCACTGAGGCTTTTATGATAAATTATAATACAGTGAAAGATTTAAGAACTAGTCTATACGAAACACACAAAAATGGTAAGTTGTCAGAACTTGTGTCCAAACCATTTGTTTATATGTATACAATGAAATATGTTCAAATCAAACACACAAGCCTGAAGGAATGTACGCTTAAATTAATCTTGTCGAATACCTACCTATATTAATGGATATGGTTTTTTCATTACCTTAGTTTTTTTTTTTTTAATCAACTGTACGAGGGTTGTTAGAAAACTTCGCAGACAGTGATTTACGGCAAAATTACTGCGAACTTTGTAGGATGGCGTATGTTTTATTAAATGACTACCATTTGAAAATAAGTATGCAAAAAATCATTTGAATTTAATTTTTTTTTTCCAAAAGATACAGCGATTTTTACTTTGCGTGAATTAGATTTACGGAGCAACATTTCATATTTCCACGAAGTCAGGTGACGTCAAACAACTGAAAGTCAAACATGTTACTCTTTTTCAAAGTAAACACCTTTCAGTTCCACACACTTTTTAAGACATTTAACCGATATATAAAATGCACGTTCATACCACTATTTGTCAAGCTTTTGTATAATGCCTTTTGTGGCATATCGTAAATCATTAAGGTCCAAAAATTTCTGTCTACGCAGTTTCGACTTTAGATGAGGTAAATAAGCGAAATCTATAAGTGCAAGATCCCGGCTGTATTGGGGGGGGGGGGGTGCTCCAGGGGCTAAAAAAACAGTTTTTCCATCTTTAAACCTCTGTGATTCAAGTTGTAAACGTTTTTCCTATCTAAAAAAAATAGTAGAATTCATATAAGAACCCTTTGGTGTCCATTGGAGATTTTCCTGCGTGCACACAAAATTAAATGACGGCCCGGTGCTCCAAGATGTCCATAAAAATAACAGACGTCAAAGTTTTTGACTCATTTTTCAAGCGTTGTTCGTCCAAGTTCGGCGATAAAACGGTCAGAAATTCTTTAACTTAAAACTTTCATAAAATGACCCTCATAAGTTATTGTGATGTCATATGAAATATCGCATGCACTTCAACGGTACATTTTCTTAATAAGGAAAAATGCGTACGAAATATAAAAAAAAAAAAAAAAGCAAACTGACATGCTCCGTGAAGCATATTCATCAAATAATTAAGCTGTATATTTTTTATGGTTCATTTTAAACAAACAAATCGTTTCATATTTCTTAGAAAATAAAATTTAAATCTGAAAAGTTTCGCTAGTATCACGTAAATAGTCCGCTCACAAGAAATGTTTCGTTATTTTGTTAGCTTAATGACAAATAAAACCATTCTCTTTCCTTCAGTCATAAGACTCCTGTGTTCAGTGTGTTTAGGGTTATTAGTCCAACCCTATGACCCACTTACAACCATTATGTAGAGGATCTATTTCCAAACGGTTAAATTATGATTATTTTAGAATTTATTTTGCAAAAATGTTTTTTAAATAAGTAACTTATCATTTTCTTGCCAAGGAGTTTTTTTTTTTTAATTTACGGAATTGTGATAGAAAAAGACTTCAACTTCTCTTTCTTGAGGAAATTCTGGCTAAGTTGCCGATCACAAAACTTAAAAGGGTCGTAAATTGTAGGGTTGGACGAAAGCAAACAGAAGTAGGCCCAATGGTGTTTTGTTTGTGACTTCTAGTGCCTGTGACTTGATCGGAAAGAACTTGGTCTTTTTAATTAATCAATGCATGAACAACAATAATTCAGACTTACACATACGTGATTGCATCAACATTAATTTTATTTTTTCCAGAAAGGAAATTTCGGGTCGGAGGTAAAAATAAAATTAATAGCTAGTTGAGGTCCTTTTATTTTTATTTGAATTTATAAAAAATAGGGTCGGCGGGTTTGTAAATCGAAATTTAAAAAAATGCTGGCCAAAATCCGTAATAAAAGCTTATAAAAATACTTTGTTGTGTGAATTAATATAATTTTATCACATTTAATCATAATCAATCATAATTATATCGATATATAGCCGCATTTGCCGTGGGACTTACGTGGGACTTACGTGGGACTTGTTTTCTCCGTGGGACTTGTTTTAGTATCACCCCCGCTTTTGACGTGCGTAACAATATAAAAGCGGGATTTGAGT
This sequence comes from Magallana hongkongensis, assembly GCA_015776775.1. NCBI lineage: Eukaryota > Metazoa > Mollusca > Bivalvia > Ostreida > Ostreidae > Magallana > Magallana hongkongensis. The sequence continues at coordinate 35,639,136 of CM027469.1, forward strand.
CAGAGAAATCTCGGGATATTATCTGTCCAATGTATTTTCACGTGTATGTTTTGCACACTACTCTTTTGAATTTCTATTTATAATTATGTATGTCTTATTTTGTATTGAACAACACACCACACACTGTAAAACAGTGCAATTAAAAGGGGTGGGGGTCCAAAGGCACACAAGAGTAGAATGTTGTAATTAGAGTGCATGTTTGCATGATGATAACTTTACCCTAAATATTTGAATATAGCAGATCTTTACCATATCACCTCCACTTAATCAATGAATTAAAGAACTCGGACAGGCTTGTGCTTAATTAAATAAATATATTTGACATGGTAAATATTCAGTCTAATTAAAATTAGAACTTTTGTCTGGCTCGCCGTTAAATATGATTATCGCCTGCGATAGAGCATGTAAAACAGAGTGCAAGATGAAAAGAACTTTAAGTTCAGATTTTAGGTTAATGTTCCTTGATATCTATAAAACATTCTTCTCAAGATTTGATTATTTCACAGAACCATTGTAAATTCTTTGAGATTAGTTTATCTTTTATATATATTGAATTTTATTGATTCATTTTAGGTAAACTTTACATGCAGAACACATCTACATTGTAAACAATTTTTACAGTAAGACAAATGTATGCAATAATTTTTACTATGTGTGCCTCAGATCTCTCTCTCTCTCTCTCTCTCTCCCTCTCTCTCTCTCTCTCATGCTTTTAATCTTGGCAAAGCATCACAGAGCAACATCATTTTGTGCATATCTCTATAGTAAAAGAAATCAGCAATGCTTTAAAATTTCAAAATGAGCATGTATTATCGTGCAATCCCTCATTTTTTCATTGTGCAACTAAAATCCAAAGCTTTGTAAAATTGTTTATGGAATTTTATACATACTAAACATAATATTGTTTTTAAAACCTGTCATTAATAAGAAAAGAGAAAAAATCCTCGCTAAATTTATTTGCAAAAAAAAACTTACTAGAATTCATTTAATAAAAAATGGTATAGTAGAAAATTATATGTTGAGGCTGTTCGGATGAAACACTGTAAGTCGTTTTAATTCCACTGTGTTAAAATTTCATGATTTTTACTAAAGTATCAATTGCTATGGTTTTAATTTCATGCTGCTTAAAAATTCAATTGATCAGAATAGAAGCATTTAAATTTCATAATATTTGGTTAAAGTGTTCAAACTTAAATGCTTCTTAGGAAAATCAAAAAATAGGGGGAGGGTATACATGTAAGTGTATTTCTAAGTGATGTGATGCTTTTGTCATGATAATATCATGTATATGTATGTAGTTTTGAATAAGGTTTCTTATTTAGGGAGGTTGAACAACAGTTGACCTCTAAAAGATTAGGTAAAGATGCTTTATTTATGGAGAGCCTTATGAATCTGTGTTAAATAGAGGAAAGTGGAAATGCTTGGTTCACTTAAATGGCCATATTTTTCTTGATCCTTAATGGAATTGGCAAAATGAGGTATACTTTTTCTCAGAATAGCATAAGCTTTGTAAGTTTAAGACAAGATGACTTTTCAGAGAATGTTAGTGTAAGTTTCAAGACTACATGGTATTTCAGATTTCTCATTTAACTGTAATTTTAAGTGGATTTTGTACCAAAAGTTGTCTATTTTGGGAAAATGGATGATTTTGTTGGTTATATATGGCATTACATGATTTATTAGCTTGATTAATATACAAGGGAAGTACCGGTAAATCAATGTGTAGAATGACCACCACTAGAGTAAATTGGCTTAGAAAGTATAGGTATTTCCTATCATGATGACAATTAATAGGCTTAAGTTAATAACCGAGATAAGAATTAATACTGTAAAAGAGTTTTGATCAATTGAATTATTTAAATCATAAATTTGCAGCAATTTTGCTGTCTGATTTCATGAAATAACATTAAGCAACCTGACTTATATAACTCAATTTTGTTAAAACAGCATATTTTTCTTTCAAATAAAATTCACATGTAGACAAATGCAGTTATCAACTTTAGTAAAAAAACTCAAGTTTTTGCTCCTTCCTATCCAAAAGTGATATTTTAGATATATTTACAGAGTTCAAAAAGCCACCCCCTCTTTCCAATTGTCTCCATTACCATTACATGTTGGATATGTAAATGTACATTTGACCTTGAAATAACATCTGCTATAATAATTACTCTCGAAATGATCAAGAAACAACATATTTTTACCCTTTTATTGTATATATGCATCAAAAATGTAGGAAAACATGTAAAATTTGAACATTTATCATGGAATTCTCATCCTTCCCCAGGTACCCGGTTGTGTTTGAATTTCATTTTAATTAAGAGCAGACATCACACTTGTAGGTCTTACTATTTTAGCAAAGTTAAAAGGAGACTAGAAACCAGAATAAATAAGATATTCACTAAATATGATTATAAGCTTACTGTTTCATGAAAACAAGAAATCACATGTATGGCGGCATGTCTTTTTGTGAAAAAAAATGTTATATTTCATCCATTTATCAAGAAAAGATCAATTTTCAATATCAGTGATGGTTGTTTTCAAATATGTGTGAGAAATGACTCAAGAGAATTGCCACAAGTTTCATAATATTAGGTTAAGGTGTTCAAACTAATGCTTCTTAGGAAAATCAAAAAATAGGGGGAGGGTATACATGTAAGGGTATTTCTAAGTGATGTGATGCTTTTGTCATGATAATATCATGTATATGTATGTAGTTTTGAATAAGGTTTCTTATTTAGGGGGGTTGAACAACAGTTGACCTCTAAAGATGCTTTATTTATGGAGAGCCCTATGAATCTGTGTTAAATAGAGGAAAGTGGAAATGCTGGGTTTACTTAAATGGCCATATTTTTCTTGATCCTTAATGGAATTGGCAAAATGAGGTATACTTTTTCTCAGAATAGCATAAGCTTTGTAAGTTTAAGACAAGATGACTTTTCAGAGAATGTTAGTGTGAGTTAAAGGTAGCAAGGGACAGTTTCGGATAAAGTTCCCGTCAATATTTTTGTAAAATTGAGAGTTGGTGTACTTGAAGGCTTATGAGTGTTGCTAAAATTCATGAAATGATTTAGAATTACCGTAGTTAGAGGGATGTCTATTGTTGAAATTGATATGCAATATGTAGGCCCCATATGTTAGGTACATGAGATTCAGAAGTAAAATGCGAAACCTGCGGCTATGACTGTTGTGTTGACTTTAGATATTGAAAATGAAAGTTACAGACGGTAGGGTAAATAACACGAAAAGTAGGTGGATGGGACATTATAAACTATACACCGGTAAGTTTCTGACATGTGATGGTGCAACATGCACATCGTATGGAAGGTCAACCCCTTTGCAGGGAATTGGCTGGGGGAGGTCTTAAAAGCTGAAAAATTAGCAAAATATGGAAGGGTCAAAATCTCATAAAAACCAGTATGTAGAAAATTTTACAGGTTTTGACTAGTAATTTTCTTCAGAAATTGGTCATTGGCCTTATAAAGAGTGAATTAAAGGTATTTGTGCTGAATGGGAACTGAGGAAATTCTAGTTACAGGGTTCCGAAGACACACGTCCCCAGGCTACAATGAAATGTATCAAAAAAACTGTCCTGTGCCATCTAATGTCACGTATCGGGATATGTCATACTAATTACACTGCATGGTCAGTGTATTTTTTTTTCAGAAATACTATGCATATGTTAATGTAAACACAGATATTAGTAGTACTGGTACATGTATTAACACAGCTTATTTATTTTTTTAATTTCAGATATTGGTGGCCACATGGTTTTTACCTGTTGATTCTTTTCAGCTCTTGAGGTTAACCTGTCACCTCTACCCACATGCATATTCTTTAATGTGTTCTACAGACTATTTACCAGTAATTCAAATTAAATCGGATAATTCATGAACAGTTACTGTAATGGAACTTTAAGAAAGCATCATGCCTTGTTGTGGTTTGTGTTTGATAAGAAATTATAACAAACAAAATTATGGCTGTTTAAAGTAATTTACAATTGTTAGCTGTGAAAATTTGTTTTTCAATAAAAGTATGCAACTATGTTTCCTTTATTTTGTTTTTAGCTCACCTGAGCCAAGGCTCAAGTGAGCTTTTCTGATCACAATTTGTCGTTGTTGTAAACTTTTCATATTTTCATCTTCTTCTCAAGAACCACTGGGTAGATTTCAACCACATTTGGCACTAAGCACCACTAGGTGAGGGGGATTCAAGTTTTTTCAAATGAAGGGCCACGCCCTCTTTAAAGGGGAGATAATTGAGAATTATTGAAAATTTGTTGGTATTTTTCAAAAATCTTCTTCTCAAAAACTATTCGGCCTGAAAAGATTAAACTTGTGTGGAGGCATCCTCATGTGGTGTAGATTCCAGTTTGTTCAAATCATGGTCCCCGGGGGTAGGGAGGGGCCACAAGAGGGGGATCAAGTTTTACATAGGAATATATAGAGAAAATCTTTGAAAATCTTCTTCTCAAAAACTATTAGGCCAGAAAAGCTCAAATTAAAGTGGAAACATCCTCAGGTAGTGTAGATTCAAGTTTGTTCAAATCATAGTCCCAGGTGGTATGGTGGGGCCACAATGGGGGAATGGATTTTTACAAAGAAATATATAGAGAAAATCTTTTATAATCTTTTTCTCAGAAACTAATCAGCCAGAAAAGCTGAAACTTATGTGGAAGCATCCTCAGGTAGTGTAAATACAAAGTTGTGAAAATCATGACCCCGGGGGTAGGTTTGGGCCACAATGGCTGGGGGGTTTACATAGGAATATATAGAGTAAATATTTTAAAATCTTCTTCTAAGAAACTAATCAGACAGATGATTCTTTATAATTGTTAAGACTTTGGCCCCAGGACAGGCCTCACAAGAAGGTTCAGAGTTTGATGTAGGTTTATATCCCATATGTAAACTTTTGTTAAGGATCTTTTTGAGAACTGCAATACTCAACATGCGATATGACTATAAAATCAATATAAAATCATCCTTTTAGAAAAGGAACTAATGATTATAAACATAAGAATATTTAGAGGGGGGTGGATTTTATTTATACAGGATCTACATGTATTATTGTACATTGTCCAGATAGTTTGCATTGTGACTCCATTAAGCTGATTTTATCATACCTATTGTTCCTCAGGTGAGCGATGTGGCCCATTTGCCTCTTGTTTTAGTTTTTCATTGTTTTTCAATATTAAAAATTAAACATATGTAACCTACGGTATATTTCATGATGAGTACAAAACTAAAATCCGTTTTTAAATCGGACGATGCATAACAGATATCGGGGTTTAAAAATTGATTTTTCGGAAATTTTGATTCTGCGTTTTTGTTTCAAAAATAGCGTAAAGTTCAAACTCGTACCAAAAATAATTCGATTTTTGTTAAGTACTTTGACACCTTCGGAATTATTTGTTTGTTAAGTCGTTCTTAGAATCGTAAAGGTTTTTGTTAATTCGTACATAGTATCATTCGTATTTTTTTTTTTTTTATCTTTTACTTTAAAGAGACATGGTGACTCAAACTTACATATTTTTTTCGTAAATATTTTTCATAAAATTCAAAGACTGTGAAGAAAGATGACCATAGCCAAGTTTTTGTGCATTCATCTGCACCGGAATGCAGACGAAACGTGCAATTTGAATGCACCGGGAAAACGAATATTGCATGATCCGGAACGGTTTTTAGTTTACGTTTAGCGTCACGTGACATTAATTGACAAGCGACAGAAAAGGATGGAATCGGAATACAGCGAGGTAAGACTTGCAAGTACAATCGCATATAGCGTATATATCTGTTTAAATGGTTTGAATGTAAATATTTTTTAAACATTATAACGGTTTTGTCTGGATAATCACCTCAAAATAATCATAAATGGTAGATTTCATTGTGTGGGGCCCCATGAAGGGACACGATATACCGACAGTTCGGCGGGAGAATTAGACTGAAATTGCTTAATGTGTCAATTAATGCAAAACTGTATTTCCTTTTAAGAGTACAGACGACGAATCGACCGAGGAGGAGACAATTCAGAGAAGGGGGCGTGGGAGACCACGAAAGGTGTCGGGAAGGGGGAGAGGGCTACCTCGAACGGTCCGGGCTGAGACGCAACGGCCGCGGGCTACCAGGCCTGGTAGCAGAGCCAGCAAAAGAAAACAACCCGCTGACGATGCGCTTGCAGCACTGGAAGAGCGTAGGCGAGACATTGAGGTATATACTAAATAAAATTATAGTTTTTTATTTCCATTTTGTATTAAGTCGGAAATGCATTTTCAACAGACTGATTAAAGGCCCATTAGCTATAGGAGCATGTACAGTACAGAATAATACACAGAAACAATGACAATACTGGTATTCATAAGTTTGAATATAATGAAATTGCATACTGCATGATTCCTTTTGCATATTTAAATTTTGAAGAAATGTATTAGTAAGTATGCACTAAACCCTTATTATTGGCTAATATATGTAATAATGTAAATTACCATACTAAATTTATGAATTTGCATTTATATTCTTTCATTTATATTTTTTTAGAGAAGAGTTGATGCACTCTCCCCTACTGAGATGAGGGAAACTCTCATAAGAGTTGTCGAGGAGAATCCAGAGTACTTGTTTGCTATTCTGGGCTCCAGCAACAAGGAACCACAGCAACCTGAAGGTCCTGGGCCCTCGCAGTCACAACCGTCTTGGTGTGTCTGCACTTTTTGTAAGGAAATGCCAACTCAAAGGGAACGACTGTGTTGTCAAAAAGATCCGGAGAGTTGCATTTCTAGACTACCTGTAAGTGGATTATTTTGTCACCAAAGTTAAAAAGTAATGAAACTTTTTACAAGTTGTTACAATCATAAATCATTCACATGTACCAGTATAATGATAATAATAATAATAATCAACAGGATTTCAGAGTTCTTATGCTCGATGAGGCTGTCCTGGCTGTAGCCAGACTCTACCGGCAGGATATCCTGGCCATGCCAGAAGACGAGGACAGGAACCGAGCGAACAGACATACAGCCTACCGTCAGTTTGTTCTTTGGCACCATGGTAGGCTCGGGGCAGGAGACAGACGTGTCATACCAAGTTGTTGTGTCTGGCGCATCAGAGAAAAATTTCCCGACCCACTTGGTCATTATGTTGGGTTTAAAAATGATCCATTGCAATAAAAATGTATAAATTCATTTTGCTGTTGTTTTGCATAACCCGGTAATGTTCACCAAAATAAATGACAATTCAGATTTTATATAATTTTAATGAATTTATTGAAAACTTATTTACCATGTCTTGACTAGCATATTAATTTGAATAATTTTCAACACTGTATGAGTATTACTTAAAAGTCTATCAGTAACTTACGCAAAGAATGGAATGGATATTTATGGAATTGAATTATGGATGGAAACTTAATTTTCAGATGGCATATAAATATCAATAGTTTTATTTCCAATTTTGGGCATACAAGATTACATTTACCAGTAGCAGAGAGAAATTCCTGAAAGATTCTACCTTCAAAATAGTCCATACCCATACATAAACATGTAAACAGTCAGGCACATTTACAGTTTGTCATATTAACACTATACATACATGTATCTATGTGGTCAGAAAAAAGTACCTTGTACAAATACAAAGTTGGTGTCGTGCTCTTTATAAGTAGTTCACTTAGGTCTCAAAGAATTGTCGTTTTTTAGTATAAATTGATAGATATAATGAAAAAAAAATTCCTTCTTTATGTAATTAACAGTAAGTAAGAAAGTGACATTCATCTTCTACTCAATTTTGGTTACGTAATAAACGTCCTTTTGTTTCTTTCTAAAGGAATTTTTTGACCTTATATCTTCAAAGAGACCATTCAAAGTCTTTAATACTATGACTTCTCATTCTTCTTTGGCAACATTCAAAAGAAGCACAAAATCAAACTGAACAAGATATACATGTAGTATGAAAATTAAACTAGTACTCCAATGCAATGTGAATTTAGCAAGGTAGGGTGCATAATTGCAAAGTCAATCACTGGAACACACAAAGTGGTTTGGTCTAACTTTTTAACATTGCTGTGTATTTCTTAAGTATACCACATATTTACACATAATTATATTTCAGTCATTAGAATCATCACAACTCAAACATCTTTTTGTTAATGACAGATTACATGCTCAGTCTTCAGTCTTTCTTCATAAATCTAGAGACTTTCTCCTCCTGTAGCACTGCTGTTGGTTTGGGCTCCACTGGTGCGATGGTCCTGCTCAGGCGTCGTGGGTCAGTGGCAGCAAGGACTGCAGGGTGGCACATCCCTTCCTGGTCAGTCAGCCGTGCTTGAACGATTCGTTTCTGAAGAATCTCCACATGGATATAACTCTTCTCAACCTTTACAGGTGTGACGCTCCAGCGGCCACTCTTCTTGTTGAAAGTTCTATGCTGCCTATATACATGTATTACAAAGGAAAGAGAATATATTAACTTTCAATTCCAACAATTGTTTTATAACTAATGGAAACAAGAAAGTTTATTTAAATTTGACAAAAAACATTAAATGTGATGAATTACAGAATGTTTCAAGAAATCATAATAAATATATTTTAAAAGTATAATTTCTTACTGTACTGATCCATCAGGATTTCTTTTAACTTCCCTGTCAACATTGGCATTGTAGTCCAATGCTGCCAACCGACATCGTGCATTATATACGGGGGGTGAAAAGGCAAACCTTTTCCCGCTGTACAAAGGAATGAGGTTGTTGAAGTTCTCCAACTCGGCAGTGCTCCTAAAATATAGATCGAATAGTGTACATGTATACATACACAGGTAAAATATACTTAATACATCCCCCTATGTTACAAAATGGGATTTAAAAATCTACATTCACATCATTTAAAGAAAAAAAAAGAAAATTCAGCAAGACTACCTGAAATTCACATAATAATGTATCTGCCGCAGAAACCTTTTATTGAACACAATCTGGATCAAAGCTGTGTGTGCAGGACTGCCTTTTATGATCCAGTCTTTGTGGCCTTCCTCCTCCATTGGACCATGCATACATTTGTTGTTCCCAAAGTAACTGCTTGAGTAAGACATGCTCCATTCGTGTTCATTTACGACATGGTGGACAACCCCACACCACACCTCCTGAAATCAAAAGGAGCAATCAACATACATATTAATTTACTGTAAGATCTGATTACATATGGATTGATGAATGAAGTAAGAAGCATATTTCAATTCCAGTCAGAACAACAACAGAGTAGATATATACTATATGCAGTACAGATATCTACTCACCATGAAGCTGTCTACATCTGTGGCATAGGAACACGAGTACCAAAAGTGGTTGACAATGTCTCTGCTCCATCCTAAAAGTTCTTTGCATTCCTTGTTCTGGCCAGCAGCTACAATCTTCTTCCCTAGGTTTTTGGCAGCATGCCAGATATCATGGGAATGCTTGATTTCTGGGAACCGGTTTTCTGTTAAAAATTGTCATGTTTCTCATTCAGTACACAAAGAAGAAAATGAGAGCAAAAGCGTAAGCATTAAATTAAAGTGTTACTCACTCATTACTGCTCCAATTTGTAAATGAGCGTCTGTCACTACTTCTGACACAACCACACCATTCTCTGCCAACTCTTCCATTGCTCTTACAAAACATGCTTTCTCCATGTTTGAACTTTTCTTTTCCGTTTGTCTTTTGTCCATGGTGATGAGTGACAGTATTTTTTTGGACTCTTTATCCATCATTGAGTATGTGCAATACTGTGCACTGTGTCCAGGGCTATCATTTCTTCCATCACCTAATAGAACAAATAAATTAAATGTTATTCAATGTCATACATGCAAAAATCGCATACGAAAATAGACAATACCACAGCATGCTAATGTAAGTAAAAATTATGAATATTATTTTATAAATTAAAAATATACAAACCCAGAGCAATAACACTTTGACCTTGCAAATTCTCAAAAATTTCCTGTTGTTGTTCTTTGTAGAAGGCATCAATGGTAGGTACAAGGTAATTTCGTTGTATTGCTGTGAATTTTGAATTGCTTGGGAAATACAACTTTAGAAACTTCGCAAACAATGCACACTTAGCAAAGTTATTTCCTGATGAAAGGATGGCTGAGGCAATTAAGAGATCTCCTCCATGAAGTCTCCTATTTAAAACTGGTTGGGAGCACCACCTATGGACCTCATGTTTATTGCTACATTCCTATATATCATTAAAAAAAAAGGATGTCAGATATAATATATTTATTTCCATTGCGTTCAAAGTATAGAAGTTGGTTTTGTTGAAAAAACAAGTAAGCTCACCCAGAATATGTAGAGTGCTGATCCTATGTTTTCTGTCCGATGACTGACTGAAGAGGTACACCCTTTCACCTTACAACTGTTTCCTACATTGCAGCTGGCTAGTTTTAGAATACACTTCTGGTAAACAAGGCAGGTCTTATCGCTGGTCAGCAAATGGATGTCCTCCTCGTCTTTAATCTTGGTGATGCCAGACCTCCTGTTACCCTGTGTCTCCTGCTCATCCTCTGCTTCTCCCGCATCCTCTGTCTCCTCCGCTCCAAACTCTACCTCCTCCATGTTCACTTCTGTTAGTCCAAACATGTTATTGGGTCTAAGAAAAATAATAATTACATATTAGTTATATACCTTTTCTCAATAAAGAAAAGTGTATTGTAAAATATATTCACACACTACGTTTAGTTTAAACTGCAAAGCAAATTTATAAAGCAGTATGTAATTACCTTAGAGTTATATTAAAGCTCGGTTCGTATTCCTCATCTGAATTTACGTCATCACTGATACTGTCTTCAGTTACATCTATTGTAACGCTGCTAACAAAAAGTCCATAAATGAAGTATTTCTTTGATCACATCTTGAAATCAAATTACTAGAGACATACTTGATATCAATGATAACGTATTAATACAAGTTTCATGGTATATGTATAATTTAAGGTGCATTTAAAATTAAGCTCACCAACCAAAGATATCACAATAAAGGCAATAAGTTCGAATTTACTTACTCGAAAGGATTAACAAATGATGATGCTTCATCAGCATATAACTTTCTTCTCTTGTGACTTGGACTGTAATATTATAATTGATTGAAAGTTATATATTATGTGCATGTACAGATATACATGCATATGGACAAACTGTATGATGCGGTACAATTATATGCATATCTTCAACATATTAAGGTTGTTGTTTACTCAGGGTTTGAGTTCTCAAATTCGGATTGTTATAAAGTTCAATGTCAGGAGTAAAATTTGTTCTAAACACAAAAAGTATCTGTGAAATGAATTATTATTGATATAACATTCGATATTTCTACTATATTATGGAATTATGCTAAAACAAAAATAGACTTTTAGCCAAACAGGGGAAATTCGGACTAAATTTTGCAGATTTTGTTTTCTGCTAAAACATTTTTGGAAGTACTCTAATTTTAATAGTTAAGATTTTATATTTTAGTCTATATAATTTTGCATATTTTCTGGTAGTTTTACTTCATTTATTCATTATAATAACCGTATTGCATGAATTAAAAAAATATTGAAATATGCTTAAAAACTAGAAAAGACACCATATCTCAAAATTTTGATCATTGACCTCATATAAAATATATGCCAACAGAATTAGATCAATATAAGTGGTTTAATACTATAAATGTTTTTATATTATCATCATTCAATTTTTTGTAAAATTGAATCAAAAATGGGTAGGAATTTGAAAAGTGATAGAGGAAATTCGGACTGGAATATTTCAAAAAATTGTTAAGGAAAACTAAATGCTTTGTATGTATTTAGTGTCACTGCCATTCATAAATTGTATTTCATTTTCAAAAATGTTGAGCAATTTGTATTATTTTCACAATTAAGAAAATCTCAATCATAGTGTAAAATTTTAAGTGATTTTCCTTTAATTTTCCAAAAATATACAATGGCCATTAACTCAAAAAGTAGGTCATTGACCTACTTTTTTGAAAATAAAAAATAACACTACAATAAAAGGTCTATAACACACAATAGTTGGTTTTTCATTATCATCAGTGGAATATTTTTTCATTCTGAGTAAACGTCATCCTTAATAGAAGTTCTGTGATCATTTTTATATATCAATGATGTAAATTGGTACGTAAACCAACCTATTAAATCCTGCAACACTCTAACTACATGTACTTAGCTACCGGTATATATTTAGTCTCCATATAAATTGATTGATGGACAACTGTTAAACAAAACGATTACAATATTTAATTCAGATTTACCCAGGAGATTCTTGTTTACTGGTTGTTGGTTGAGGTGATGGTTGAATGGATGTTCTTAAGACTGCTGGACCTGCATCTGTATCTGTGTTCTCACTTAAAATATAAAAGAAAAATCAAATAAAAGTGTTCTAAAGTAAAAACAAGAATAACATCATTTACAATAAATAATCATATCATAATGAGAAGTATCTTATACATGTATATAAATTGCCCTGGGAGGCAATACTACTATAGTCTGTCCCAAGATATTTATGCAACACATTTGGACGATTTAAAAAAAAATACACATACCTGTGAAAGAAGTGCACTTGTAATAGTTAAAATGGATAATTTCCAAGATAATTTCATCGACACATTATCAACTGTCACTCAAAAAAATTCACAGGAATGAAAACAGATTCCTTACGGAGATTTATAATGGGGACTGTTTACATCTTTATTCCATTCGGAATACACTCGGAATACATCGCGCAATTTTTCAGATTATCATCCGGGCTTGCTGCAATACAAAATCTCTGCAGACATCACATTTTTTAGCATTGTATTGAAACCTGATATGCTAACAGGGGCGTTTCGACTGAGAAATCTTGGAAATTTTTTATACTTTTGAATGAACATCGTTTGAACCCTGAGGTATTTTTAAATATCAAGCAATTAAGCAAAATGTGAATCCAAGATATCTTGGGACAGACTATAGAATTAGATTTGCCCATGAAATGCTTAGTTGCCCTCTGCCTTTGACAAACTGAGACAACATTACATATTAGCTTTCCTACCATTTTTGCCCATTTGATGCCAATTAAGCCTTATTATCCCTAAATATGAATTTTCGTAAAGTTTCAAAATAAGCAATCAATTTGAAAATAAAAAACACACACTTTTATCATATATTGCACATGTTCCTGTGTGTATTACTTTTTAGTGTTTATTTTTTTCAATTGTTTGTTAAAATTTACCTCAGGGCCCAGGAGATCTCTGATACATTTGGGGGACGAAGGTGATGTTTCCTGAATTTCGTGACAGGAGTTGATGCTTGCTGAGGATAGGGGGCTCCTTGGGCTGAACTTGACTCTGTCTCACTGTCTGTAGAAAACCTATTAAATGAAATACATCAAATTCATTGCGTTGAAAGCTTCAGTGGTGTACACTTTTTTGTAAATAGAATTCTTGTAAACTGTGTCATTACCAGCAACTTTTGCTATTAAATGTACATATCATAATTATTCCAGAAATAAAAAATGTCTATTTTTTAACGTATATAATATATCAATTATTAAAATGACCCAGCGCATAATGTTTGGCCGCATTCGTTGTGTTTTAACGACTTTGTCCATGTTTCCCACGTTTATTCAATAAATACCCCGTGGGGGCCCCCAGAGATGAACATTTCACAAGAAGACCGTTAATACACAACAAAACCAATTTTCGGGTATAAAATTGTACTACAATGTAGTATTAACTATTTAAATAAATCAATTAATTAAACCAAACATAAGATTTGTAATAAAGTAAAAACAATAATCCAGCAAACCTGTCGAGCAATATCTTGGCAAGTCCAGCATGCGTTTCGCCGAGTTCTTCTTTCTTTAACATCCATCTCTGGTACTGGTCTCCAAGGTACACCTTTGTTCTGAACACGGCTGCCCTGTTCCTTTCTCTGGCAATTCTTTTCTTTGCAGAATCCGTCAAAAACCTCGGTCTACCTACTTTTCGTTTCTCGTGGCTAGACTCCATTTTTGTTTATGTCGTTTCTGCGCATGCGTATAATTGTTGAAGGAGGAGCGAACAATATTTACGTGTTGGGCCAACGAGTAATTATATTTTTATCCGTAACAATTGAATTTTTACTTAATAAAACTTGTTATTTTCTGAAACCTCATATTTTCAAGAACTTAACAAAATTTACAAAAGCCACCAAAAAATTCTATTTTACCCAATTCACTAGTTTTTGCGTCACCGTGTCTCTTTAAGTTGCTCTTGTTATTGATTTAAACACTCTGCTTCTTGCAGGACATCAAGCTTTACTCTTGACATTAACGGAAGACCCACTCGTTGCTTTGCAACGAGCTTTGCTCTAGTTTTTTTTATTATTCACGCTCATTTTAACCTCTTTTGGGTGTATTCTTCGATAATGCAGTTTTTGATAAAAAAATTTCTTTTGATAAGATATGCCTGATATAGTAGTAGGGGGGATTTTTACAACATTTGGGTGTTGACCTTTGACTTTTGAGGTCATTGGTCAAAGGTGAAATTAGTTTTGATCTATGTACAGCAGTATGATGATATCCAGAGAATGTTTGCAAGATTGATATTTTCTTAGTGCTTTTTGTATTATTATTAAGACGTCTTTAAGCGAATTTTGAGGAAGAAAAATGATTTGTTTCTCTCGAAAAACATTAGAACAAATATGTTTTCTTGTATATTAGAAGTTTGATTTTGTTTGTTTTCGAATTATCAAAAAAATATTTGTTTTAAAATCAGAGTCAAGAACAATTCAGTTTTTTTTTATTTGTTGTGGAAGGTCACCATAAACATTGAGAGCAATTACAAAAATGAAAGCAATTTTAGTCAGGTTTAATGAAAAATATTTTCCTGATAAAAAATTATACTCTGTATTTTAATTTTTGAAGAATTTGTTTTATGCAGTCAAATTTTTTTTTTTAAGTTTTTGTTATAATAGATATTAATTGTTTATCATTTTTATAATTGTCTGAAAAAGTCCAGAATCTGTGATATTTTTTGTTGCGTTTTACATTTACCAATTTAAAGACAACCACCACTTCCTACAAGAAAAACTAATGATATTTCAAATACTGATAGATGATTTTTTAAAACTTAGGCAAGTTTTATCTCAAGCTACAAACATTTTTGTTTGTTCTTTCTGTAAACAAATTACTTGAATGTAACGTTGAATGTGTTTTCAGGCAACTCTATTTATTTCTGTTGTGAAGTGATGTAAACTAGAGATGAAATCTGTTTGCGAGTTTTATATTAAGCCTTGCCATCACGTCCTTATTAAATAGAACTAAATGCTTACTGTGATAAAATTGTCTTTTGAATAAAACTATCTTTTACTGCATTGTTTTGTTTATTAACAAAAATTCAAATGTTCATACGATTTTTTTTGTTACAAATAGCAACATATTCGATAAAGAAAAATACATTATTGTCAAAAGATTGCTTAATTGTTTGATATCATTCTTACGGGTTTGCAAAAACGTACACATGCTGCTAGTCACTTTCCTTAACACTCACAACTTAAATTGACCTTTGTATGGCTCTCACGGACTGTAATACAAACTTTTGTTATTTAGCTATCAATGATTATCAAGACATCGGCTTATGTTTCAATCTAGGATAGTAAATGCATTCATGGTATATGTTACACATCATGTATGTATATGCAAAAAAAATAAATCAACTTTTAAAAAGCGTCTTAATGAACTCAACTCAACGATTTTAAGTTGTTGACGAATATTATGGAGACACGGTACATGTTGACATTTATTTAACGTTAAACTGTTTGTGGCCATCATATCAAGCTTATCTGCTGCGTAATTTGAATATAATGAATGTACATGCAAACTTGATATAATAAAATATTAAGAAATACTCAACAGCATTCAATAGAGTAGGTATTGTTCAATAAATTTCTATAAAGTATTGCACGGTTGTATATAATATATAGATGATTGCATACAATATATTATGTAAAGTATATAAACTGTACTGGCCAGTGAAATGAGGAAACTTTGGTCACTTTTGTAAATGCGTCTTTATTTTATTTTGGAGGGTGACAAAACATGTAAGATGTATGACGATAGATGAATGACGTATGACATATGACGAATGACGATTTACTACAAAAAATAGAGAAAAAATATTGTAAATAAACTAATTCAAAAACACACACACACATACATACAAATTCATCCTAGTAAATATATGATGACAATGATGAAACGTATGACTATCAGATGTATCAGTATAACCTGATTCAATTAATCACAATTAGATATGCATCTAGATATATAAATCTAAAATGCTCTAGCAAAGTTTGGCGACAGAAAAAAGTAAACAAAGAGGCATAACTCTAGACAACCAAATGATATTATACATATTGCAAATGGAGTTACCTCCAGTAATATATCAATTATAAACCTAACATAATCCAGCGAAGTTGCGCACATGCCTCATAATTACATATAGGTACCTCAATAGAGCTTTATCAAGGTATCATTAATAATGACCTAGAAATATCCATGCATATATGCATAAATAGTAACTTTATACCTACACTAAAGTATGAAAATTATCAAATGTACTATAATATAATTCTGCACAATGTACATATGCATTGGAAAACATTCTAACAATATACATATTATAACACTCACCAATTAAGTAGTTTCCTCCAGAGAAAAGTACATTCAGTACAAAATAATCGTAAACATGAGCCCGCCTCACACAAGTTCACGGGCTCTACACACAAAAATATTGAGCTCAAAAACTGATGACGTCAGATCAGGTATGACTAACTGCAGTACCAGCATAGATATGACTAATTGCAGTATTGGCGGTAACAACAACTATTGATTAGACCATAATAAAGCTCATTTATACTTTGTGTCATCAACAAATCGTACATTTTCCATCTGTAATTTATAGTGTTGGATTACAATTTTTCATTATCAACTTAATCTAACCTTCATTATGTATTAGTCGAATATGCTCCACTTACTTGTTAAAACAGTTAAAACAGTGAATAAGTGAACAAAATCTTAACATGTTTATTTATCTCTTTTCTTCATAATACTTGTGTAAATGAAACAAACAATATTAATATTTTTGTTGAAAAGGGATCTTACTCTGTGTTTTATTTAACTTGAAATGCCAAAAGAGCTATCCCTCTTTCTACATATTTTTGGATAAAAATCTAATTTTATAAACAACTGAATTTTATTACTTCTATCAATAAATTGTTTTCCTATAATTCAGTAAACATTTAAAGTGGACTAATTATACCATAATATTTGAATGCTATAATAAGGGTGTGTGTGTATATATCCTATTTAACTGTTTTCATAGTTTAAGGGTGCTTTAAGTCTTCTTTCACTAAAACAAAATATCATGTCAGTTTACACAATACAATTGTTAAAACACATGTATGTGTACTTTTTTTTTTTTTTACATAAAACGACACTTTAAATGTAGGTTAAACAAAATGTAATGACCTAAATTGTATTCGTATGATATACCTTAAAATAGAACATGTTCCCTTCTAAGAAAAGGTCATCGTTGGAATTCCACTTTTTTGAAACATTGTACTAAATGTAAATGCAATATGTTCGAAGTAGAAATCAATTCTTGATAAATAAGTAAGAAATGTGTAGCTTTTTGTCGTATTTAACAGTAAAACAGCACTGTAACATTTGGTCTCGATTGTTCTAAATGTTGACAAAGGATGACTTGGTGGATGGACAGAACAATATAAGTCTGTTTTGGTTTTTATGTCATGTTCAACCATTATATCTGACTGGTTGGCTCAAAGGTTAATATAGTCATAATGGAAACAGACAAAAAACATCATCAGTAAAAAAGAAAATAGAACATATACTCGAATGTTTCATTGTTGTAAGAGGATATTGCACGAGAAATAATGATTAGTACGAGGGTTTTTGAAAAACTTTGCGGACAAAGCAATTTACAGAAATATTACTGTGTACTTTGTAGAATGACGTTTGTATTCGTAAATGAAAATCAATTGAAAGTAAGTATGCAAAAAATTGCATGTTTTGTTTTTAATATACAGCGATTTTTACTTTGCTCAAATTAGATTTACATTGCACCATTTCATATTTTCATGACTGTAGGTGCCGTCAAATAACTGACAGGCAAACCTTTCACTCTCTTAAAAAAAATCTTTCACACACTTTTCATGACATTTTACCAATTTATTAAATGTACCTTCATACAGAACTATAATGTAAGAGGGTGGAATGTTGATATTTATTGAACGTTTATTCAAAAACAAAGGTGTCTGTGGTTTTGGGGGATTAAACCTGGTGCCTTTGGTGTGTGGGCTTGTGACCAATACCACTAGGCTAAGTCAGATTTATAGCGAGCGAAGCGAGCTCTAAGAACCAGTATGTGCGGGGAAAAGAACGAGCTAAACCTACAGTTCATCAAACAATTTTTTTTGTCTACGTCCCATAATGCTCTCTAATGTTTTCACCCGTGGTGCTATGCCAAAAATGGCCGACTTTTAACTCGTAATTTACGGTGACTTTAAGTTTGAGGACACGTTTTGAGTACTGCATATGCTTTGGCGAAACTCAAAAGATTTGTTACATGCTTCCATACCTTCGTATTGATTCGAGAAACGTAAACAAAGACGAACAAAGTCATGGATGACGTCACAGTGCACTCGCGCTATATTTCCCGCGATAAATTTAGAGGTGGATCAAACATCTGTAATGAGTGTACTGGCTATTTCAGTATAGACTGCGATACCTGCCTCATTGACATATGATTTGTTTTCAATCTTTTTTTAATATAGAGATTTTATAGATATATATATACTAGCAAGAGCCATACTTTACTGTCATATCGATCCATTTTACGCTAATTGTGCATGCATGCACAGTAGGCAGGTTAGTATATGAGTAGGGAGGAAATAAACAATAGGACATTTTAAACTAAATAAAAAGGAATGAAATGAAAAAATAAACAGGTAAAAAAATATGTAGATATTGCATATAGTCAGATCATTAAATTTAAAAAGTTGGAAATACACACCTACAAACAGGTCTCTCTCTCTCTCTCTCTCTCTCTCTCTCTCTCTCTCTCTCTCTCTCTCTCTCTGGGTAGAGGGTTGCGCTCTATGTATCATAACCATTAAAATTAGTACCTTTAGCATACTTATTGTAGAGCAATACACTCTCAAAAATTCTTTGACGTTCGTTAATTGATACCTATATAAAACTATAAGTTGACAATGATGCAATGTATGTGTAATTCTTGCTGTGCTCGCCAGAACGGTATCACCGTAAAACATATTATATATTATCTTTATCATAGAAAGTACATTTAAGTTTTTGATTAATTATTTCGTGATGTCATAGAAAGAATAGCATTCTGGGTAATTCTTGCCAGCTCACATTTATTGTCCAAGAGAAAGGCAAAGGGAGAAGATGAAACGTTTTGTCAGTGTCAACAAAATTAACATTCACAGTGTGTCCTTGCTTAGGTATGTGTATTTGTTAATTTCTTTGCTTATTGCAATGAGTGTGTTTGGGTGTTTAAACACGTTTTATTATCTATTTAATATTGAGATATATAATTTTGTAAAGTTTTGGAATGAGAATAGATAAACCTGTATTTACATGTATTAGACAAAGGAAAAGGGTAAAACTATAGATAAATGAATAATAAAGAGTATTGGGAGAACATGTATAATTCAGATATTTACATTGTATATTACAAGTGTGAAAAATAGATTTTTATTTAAATTTTTAGGATCTGTCAATATTTATGTATTCAAGGAAATAAATAACTTTAACACAATATTCAGAGTGTTACAAAAATGTATCATGTTTTTGTATCATGTCTTTTGTGCAATATCGTAGATCATTTAGGTCCAAAAATTTCTATTAACGTCATTTCTACTTTACTGTATGTGCTATTCAGCATGAAGAGGACTATGTAAGTAAGTAAGTACGTAAATAAGTAAGTAAATATCACAACTAATATTTCTTTACACGACAGCAATTGTAAAAATTGTGCTTCCTTTCTTTTGACAATCAGAAATAATCTATTCTTATTTACAGTCAATGAATATGTACAGTTTAATTTTACATACTTCTTAATGGACATTTCGGCCAATGTTGATTTTATTTGCAAGAAGATTACACGAGAGAGATATCAAATATATGTGTCAAACTATTTAACATTTTTTTCTCATGAAAACAATCTAAAGAAAAACAAAACAAACTTATTAGCTGCAAAAAAATTAGTATGAACTATAATTTGGGTTCTACTACTAAAAATAAATCAAAAATATACTACAGGTGTTTGTTACTGGTTTAAATGTTAAACTGCAATCGGGATAATGGTCAATCTATCCCAAAATAAATATAATCTCCAATGTTGTATTATTGGAGTAGACATACTTAAATGTTCTCTTCCAAGTACCTCAATTTCATAAGAGTCACTCTGTTCATGTAGTACCTCTAAGTGTAAACATAAGACGTGCTAGAACTTCGTTATAACTGACATGTGATTTAAGTGAATAAAACCACAGAACTCAAGTGCGCTCCTTAAGGAAGAACATTCTTTGCGTCTCCTCAAATGTATTTAGAATAAATTTGGTTCGGTCAAACCGATGTTCATTTTTAAAGCAGATTGAAAAAGAATTATAATACAGAAAATTGTCCTATTATATGATTGAAATCGTTTAACAATTTAAGTAATAATTAGATATATAAACTAAAACTAAATTATTACAAAATAATTAAGCTTCGAAAAAAAGTGAGTATATTGAACTTAAAAATAAAAATAAATAGTCCTTTACCAGTCATCATTCTTTGGTTTGAAAATGAACGAAACATAAAGTATATCACGGTTAAGTTTCTGGATATTTGCTTTAATTGTCAAGGTGTGTCCATGTTTCCTGTTTTAATTGTTTTTTTTTTAATTTTGTTAGTGTGAATATTTTTCAAAGTGAAAGTGAACAAAAAGTTTTATATTTTTTTTTAGCATATAACATTACAATAGTTGTTAGATATAGATATCACGAGCGTATTTAACCGAAAGTCAATAAATTTAAGGTAAATCTAAAAACAATATGGTTCTCTGCCATTTTTTAATACCACACTCAGCAACTTTGGAGAAATTACCATGAATTAATTAACTTTTGCAGAATACATGTAACTGGATGTTTTAGTTTTACATTTAGCTTTCCACAGGAGATAAATCAATTTTCAATTTACGCGATTTATAAGTATTGCTCATGAGTTATTCCTCTTTTATTTACAAGTGTCTGTATTATAACATTAAAGACAATGCTAATTCTGGTTTACATATTTAGTACATACGTTTTTTATGACTAGTAGAATAAGGTTGTATTGGTGCTTTTGAAAATATAAAATGTTATAAACATTTAGATGTATTTTATTTAAATAAATGCTTTGTTATTTGAATAATCTTTTTTTTATTTTTCTCTGTCCTCTACTTTATCTAGTCACAAAATGATCAATGTATTCTGTCTTTAACTGTGTAGTTGTCATCCACTAAACATGACACATTAACAATGTAAGTTTCAATTCATTGGCAAATACAGACATCATCAACATCGTGAAATCTTACTTTGCTAATCATTAAATTGATTTTGTTTTATATTAGACAATGATTTTAACACGTTTTGCCTTTAGAGGGTGACTTTCGGTTTTTCAACTGTAGTTTTAAATGTATGATCGCATGTTGTTTCTTTCAATTGATTCTGATAAGGGTTAAATTGTTTAACCACTAAGTGCAATAATTTACGCTAATTAGCGTACCAAAATAGAATTTTCCAATTCGGTGATTTAAATAGATTCCATGGAAATTGTGACTGATAAAATTAAAGAAATCGTCTCTAGTTTCTCTAGAGTTCAAACTGGTTTTTTGTAACAAATCAACTTTTTTCCAATGTTTATCGGATGGTTTGCTCAAAACAGGAAGTTTAAAATCTGCTTGTCATTTTTTTTTTGGTTTTTACATAGTT
The DNA here is from genome assembly GCA_015776775.1 of Magallana hongkongensis. Classification (NCBI taxonomy): domain Eukaryota; kingdom Metazoa; phylum Mollusca; class Bivalvia; order Ostreida; family Ostreidae; genus Magallana; species Magallana hongkongensis. Next base: position 35,661,160 of record CM027469.1, read on the forward strand.
TTATTATGACCTGTTATCATTGAAAAAATTATATGTTTTTAGAATTTAACTATAATCTTATGTCAATGTACCGTGAAAAGTTTTCATTTTTCCATGAAGGTAGCTAGCATTGCGGAGAACAGAATGCATTATCCGCATAATCGAGTCATCGTATTTTGTCATAGAGGTTTCTGTCCATATATTAAAATCATTCCATTATCTTAATCATACATAGGCTTTTGTTTATCATTATTTATATATAGCGCTAAATAAGACTGACATTACCGACATTCAGCACGATATCTATGCTACAGAGAAAGAAGATATCTATTTATTAATAGGTCGAACGTAAACTTATATTCACTGACGTTTGACGACAGCCCTTGTGGTACATGTAGATTTCATTGTAGATTAAATTCGGCTAGAGAACGTTTTATTTCAGGCAAAGTTATGTACAACTTTAAAACATAAGACCACATAAAAGAAGGCCATTTTTTTTTATAAATAGTTTCTTCAAAATTCAACGGAATTTAAAGCAGTATTCCGAAGCAAGAGAATGTATATATCATAGGGGTAATATCGTTTTGAAACCGGGTCCTTTGTATTTTTGTTTTGTCTCGTTTCAAATTATTAGTATCCGGTTTTATTTTTCTGTATTTATGTTCTGTTCAATTGTTCAGGCACGTAGCATGACTAAGCTAACTGGCTATTTACATTGGGTTTTTCCTGAACTGGGGGTATTTACATTTAGATTATTATTAAATGAAGAGATATGCCCGACTTATATTCATAGTTGATGATAAATTCAAACTGTTTATCTATTTATTAATAGATGGAATGTGACCTTATCTTCACTGACGTTTGACGACAGCCCCTGTGGTACATGTAGATGTCATTGTTGCTCACATCCGGAAAGTGATCGTTTTAATCCAGTCAAAGTTATGTACAACTTTTTGACCTGAGACCACGTTAAAGAATTTCAGTTTTCTTATAGATAGTTTGGTTTAAAATTTATAACTACTTAAGCAGTATTCCAAAGCTAAAGAATGTATATATCATAGGGGTAATATAGTTTTGAAACCGGATCCTTTGTATTCACGTTTTGTCTCTTTTCAGGTGATTTAAACCTGGTTTTATCAAACAAAATATGCTGTTGCTCTCCGGATACAGTGTATTTTAAAGGAATACTTTGATGAATCGGTTTGGTACACATACTATATTGGTATTTGACAATTTTTTTTTTGTTGCCTTTTATTTACTAAAATCAAAATGACAAAACCGATTAAAATACTTCGGGCTTCTTATTTTATGTGAATATTTAACGAATATTATCCACTGCGTCATGATGCTCTTTTATATAGAAGATATATCCTATTTTTTGGCATATGTTCACAGTCATTGACCGGACAAACACTCTGCTAATAAATTGCCACCGCCTTGGTGCAACCTCCCTCCACAAAGCAACACATGGAAGGAATTAAAACGTAAGACGTTTTAAATAGTTGGTATTTGCACGGAAACACTTTCATGTATAAATTAAATGTTGAAGCTGTGAAACATGTCAATGGGCTCATTATTTATCCGACTTGGCTTTCTTATATAACTTTTCCATATTTTCCTGTTTCCAAAGAAAATAAACAACAAAGAAAAAACTACTGGTGTAATTTTTTTTCTATTCATTTTTTTTTATATAAAACCCTTTGACATAATTAAAATAGAAAATGATAGATAAACATTGTGTGAATTGAACATTCAAATACTTGAAACCAAAATTATTTTGATTTTGACTTATTTTCTTTTGCATCTGATATTCAGATAAACAGTCTTGTAATAAAACAGCAACCGTTTTATTTTTTCATATGCTTTCAAAGTATAGCATTATTATAAACAAAATTATAATAAAAATAAAACTTTTACCAAAACAGAAATCAGAATTGATTATGCGTTTGTGGCATAGTTCTTAAGTTAACAATAAAGTGATATATCGATATCGCAGTGATATATAGAAATTCGTATCAATGTAAACCACTATTGACGTCATAAAGATTTTTATGTTCCTTAGCTTTTATATTCTAGCCAAGGAGATCGAGCTTGTTTTTTGCTTAAGCAGGCATAAAATAGAACACATGTGTAAGAATGAACATTGTCATTTATTTAATAAATGGCGAAAAGATATATACAAAATGGGGGCATTCAAAAACATGTAACATAGTAATAAAACATGTGGTGCTGAATGCAACCATGACCCCCTATCATACACACATATGGAAAATAAATATCTACACAAAACACAAAATAGGGGGCCGAAGGACTAGAAATATTATGCAACACATGTACAAAAAATACATGACAGACCCCTACTGTAGACACATAAGTAAAAACAAGCATAAAAAAAATGCCTGCCCACAAAAAAGCTGGGTAGAAACCAAAAAACTAGGCCAAAAATAACAGGTATAAATAACTATCTAAGGAGGTAGAAGGGGTGGACGGTGTGTTCAAATTTCACTGCACAGCAATTGCGTGGCTTCTTGTTCAAAATAAACTGATCAATAAGAGACACGTGACAAATTGAACACATCTGATTTGACTAGAGGTACAAATTAAGGGTTAGGGTAAACATAGACCTCAGGAGATTACATTAACAAAGTATGGAACAGTGTAAAGTGAGATAAACAAACAAATAAACACAGCGCATCACATAAAAGTTATTATTTACAATAATCATTAATTTATGTTCCTTAGCTTTTACGTTCTAGCCTAGGAGACTGAGCTTGTTTTTAGCTGAAGCAGGCATATAACAGAACACATGTGTAAGAATGAAAATTGTCATTATTTAGTAAATGACGAAAATATATATACAAAATAGGGGACACATATGGAAAATAAATATCTACACAAAACACAAGTTAGGGGACCGAAGGACTAGAAATATTGTGTAACACATGTACAAAAAATACATGACAGATCCCCTTCTGTAGACACATAGGTTAAAAAAGCATAAAAAAAACTGCCTGCCCACAAAAAAGGTGGGCAGAAACCAAAAAAACTAGGCCACCAAACCACCCACCCGAAGGTTGCTTGGCAAGAACTATAATAAAACAAAAGCAGAGAATGAAAATGAAAATGTATATACATAAATCCAGATTAAATTCTGAATATAAGAGGTAAAGATGGAGTAGAGATCTGAACAGACAACCGGTATAACAATATATTTGCAGAATAACATTTGTATAAAAGGCCAAAGGATGAAGGCAGACTAATTTCATTCTGACATTGATAGTTGGATACCTCTCAATAAATAATACAAATACTCAGAATAGATGGGGGCAAAATATTATACATTTAGCCATTCACAATAGAACCGAATCAGCCCTACAAACCAAAGCAACAAAGATAGACCATACATACTAAGGATGTCTACTTTGATTTTCATTGGTAATTACAAATAACATTAGATAACACAAAATTAAAATTACACAGTACCTGAAAGGACAAAATAAAAGCTGTGGTCTGTTCAGAGCAGAACGACAAAAAGCATCATACGCTACATGAACGGCAGTCACATATCCGGTAAACCAGCAAGGTCAAACATATATATATACAAATAAATATTGCAAGAAAATTGTAAAAGAGGCACATAATTTGGTTGTCAATAACCAGCCAGCGCTAAACATTAGACCACCATAAAGATTGTGTTAATGTACACACGGGAAGCATTTTGTGACATGTGTGGCACTCAATCTTATAATAAAGAGCAATGTACTGATTGTATTTCGATTAAATCTGTGTAATTGCTCTATGTATCGTAGCTTCTAATGTTTGGTATCCTATAACTATTACATGTTTTGTATGTCTTGCTAAAAGTAGAATAAAAGGAAATATATATTAAGTTAAACGCTAATTTATAACAATTGAGCCTCAAATCAATTCATTGATATAGATATACATGTACATAAAACAATCGGGTTTGTAACCACAGTTGGCTTTTCAAAATAGTGCTTTAAATGATCCCTTAGGTAATTACTTAGTTCGGAGAAGGAAAACAAGCAAAATTATGCATTCGGAGAATTTTTCCAAAAAAATGTGTACAGTTTTGACAGCGACAGTGTGATTGTAGCTAAAAGAACTCCATTGCATAAATCCGTATTTGATATACAAAAGAGCATCGTTTTAAGAGAGCAGATCTTCAGGTGTTCTTTGATATCCAACACGATACAGTTAAGATGTACTTCTCCCTGAATATGACAGAAATAAAGATCTTTCTAATATTGTATGTATATCAGCTTTTTCCTGACGGGTAGAGCATGGACATGGAGCGAACAAATAGATTTGAACTGAATTGAATTAAACTGAACCGAATTAACAAGTGATCAACAATTACAGGTAAACATTAAAAGGGATAATCACTGTCATAAAGTGACGAGCAATTACTAATTAAGATAAATTATAGTTGTTTTCTTTATTCCATCGAGAAAAAAGGATTGACTTTTTGTTATTTCTGAACTTCCGTATGATGTTGAAAGACTTTGCTTCAACGATAAAATTATCTGACACAGATCACTACACTAGCTGTAAAAATGAAACCATTTATATGCAATATTCCAGAATTGGAAAATATATTATGTTTATTTTATTAATTTTGTTTGCTTACCAACTCTACATAGCTGGTTTCTTCCTTCGATTGCGACCAAATTACTCCCTAGGTTTGTACGTTGAACGAACTGTGTGGCAATGGAAAATCGACAAATAAGTAAACATGTCAAACATTAATCTGAATTCATATATCAGCTTTTTCCTGACTGTTAGAGCATGCACATCTATAAGACATGGAGCGAACAAATGGATTTAAACTGAATTGAATTGAACTATATTAAATTATCAAGTGATGAACCTTTACATGTAAACATTAAAAGGGATAATCCCTGTCATAAGGTGACGACCAATTACTAATTTAAGAAAGATTATTTTTTGTTTCTATAGAGGAAAAGAGCACAGTTCTACCTTATCATTTCTGAACTTTCGAATGATTTTCAAAGACTCTGCTTGAACAATGAAATTATCTTAACCAGATCAATACACTAACTGTAAAAAAAATATATATATATATGATATATTCAAGAATTTGAAAAAATATTTTTTTTCATTGTTTGCTTACCTACACTATATAGCTGGTTTCTACCGATGTTTCTTACTTTTTTTGCAGCCAAATTACTCCCTAGGTCTGTACGGTAAACGGACTGTGTGGCAATGGGGAATCGACAAATAAGTAAACATGTCAAACATTAATCTGAATTCATAGAATTTAAAAAAAAAACAGTTGAGACTTGTAAATGTTTAATCAGCCAAATCGCATAAGCTACGGAAAAAAGTTCTTGTTAAAGGTAAATACATTTTAACATGATGTTTTTATCTTACGTTATATCAACATTTAATGTATAAAAGGTAGATTTCAAGTGTATTTTTAAAAGCGGCACCGCCTTATCTTTACATCCATGCAACAACATGCATTTGAATATTTGTTCATTGCTCAAATTACATCATTAAGACGAATTTACTGATAATATATGATAATAAATGATATAAAACACAATTACATTTTTTTTAGCACAAAATATTTCCATAGTTTGATTGAAACAATTAGAAGTATTCCAACACACGTTTTTTTTTACCACAAATCTTACCACAAGCGTTAAGTGTTTCTTGTTGTCTGTCGTCAAATGATTTGCAGGTTACGTTCACCCGGAACTATCGAAAGATGGTGCAAGATGACGAAATATCTGATAAATAAATGTAGGGTATTAAATATTTGATTTAGTATTTGGCCTGCAAATATTCTTTGAGATAGCTTTTTAACGAGAAAATAAGTATTTGTGTGAAATTATTTTAAGCATTTATTGAATAGTTTTGCAATAAAATGAAATTACCAGCGGGTTTGCGGGTGTGGTGGATATCCACGTTATAAGTACGTTCTTATCTCTTCAAAGGTTGGTGATTTCCCTCAGTGAGTTACCTCTTTGAAAACAGGATTTAAAACAAATATAATTGAACAGAAAGCTGTTGATATTTGTCGAACATAAAGCAGCTGCAATACTTATTTTTACTTTTTTGAGTTGTTATTTACATTATTAACAATGTCAATATATAAACACCACGCTACTTTGTTAAAAAAAACATATATGATATTCTTATATAAAATAATCTCTAAATTAACATATCTAACAAATATATATATATATATATATATATATATATATATATATATATATAATCCCTAAATTGATGTATCATGACATTAAACAAATAAATAGGTATAAGATAATGTAAAGTTATCAATGACAAATCAGATGAAATTAGGTTGTATAAAATTCTAAAAATTTAAGCAAAATTGTTCGTGTTTAGTCACAATTGCGCTCTTTAAATATCATAATATGAAAAAAAAAACATTTTTAGGTTGTAATCAGCACAATCAAAAAGGGTTTTAATAATCAAACTTGCATTACTTACCAATTGAGCAATTCTTGTTCTTTTATCTGCTAAATACCTACCAGTTATACCTCAAGGATACAGTTGTCATATTTAAAAAAAAACCGCGTACAGTGAATTCCCGAATCGATAATTTTATATTATAAAGGCAGATTGGATTGACATCATTACGATAGAACCAACAATGTGTGTGTGGGTGTTCTCTCACTCTCTCTCTCTTTCTCTCTCTCTCTCTTTCTCTCTCTCTCTCAGTTTCTCTGCCTCCGTCCCTCTGTATGTTTCTTATTGTTTGTTTTGTTTTGTTTTGTGGACTCTTGTTGTTTTTTACTGGTGTAATATTGACCAACAGCACACTCTTTGATATACGTCCAACATTAACTGGACACAAACTGATACACTTTTAAAGATCCGCGACTTTGTTGTTGAAGTGAGATTTAGTATTTGTCAGTTGTATTAGGCAAGAGGACTTTTCTGATGCACTATTAACACAGTTATATGAATGCAAAGTAAAGTTGTGACCTTCATAATGACTTTCATTTCTTTTTGTGTAAAGACTTTGTGAATCTACTTACAGTGTTCATGTTGAGGTGAATATATGAAGGAGTGTATCAACATATCTATCATTTTAAAGTTGTTATTACCTACCATATATCAAACTACAAATGCATAAATCATGATTAGTATTGCTTTAAACATGTTCAAAACATAAAATCAATTAAACCTGTTTCGAGTATTAACAAATTTTTTGGGAGTTTTATCCTGCATAACTGATTTGAAGTCACTTATAACTGAAAAGAGGTATATCGTCAAAAATATATAGCTACTATTGATAAAATGAATAAAGTAGTATCATATCAACAACATACACATATTCCATGCAAGCTAACCTACCTATATCACAATAGTCTCCCATCCAGCCTGAATTACATCCTCTGTCACACAGACCATTCACATTGTTGCAGCCCGTACAGTTGTCGTTACATTCACCAGTACAACCTTCTCCGAACAATCCATACGGACAGGCTGTATAACATAGTAAGATATGCTTGTTATAGTTTTTAATCACGCAAGACAAAAACATACCTAGTGTACTTGGTTTAAATCTGAAATATATTTGGTTACAAGACAGTTGGATCTAGAACTGTAGTCAAAATCCATATTACCTCTTACATCCCCGCTATCAATAAAGTATACAAATGACAAATTACATTTTTTTTTTCAGAATAAAAATATATCATTGTGTTCCTATAAATGTAGAATATTTTCCAAAAAAAATATGCCATTTCTTACAATTTCTCAAAAGTGGTTTCCCAGTCCCGAGATCTAACAAAAAACTTGCCCCACCTCCACCCCTTAATGTGTCCGCTCTGCGTCATCTAGGTGTTTGTGCAGGGTGTGCACTGAGGCCGTCGTAACAGACCAGAAACGGACACAAAGTGCACAATGTGAAAACCAACGAATGTTTCGATCGGGGTCCATTTTCTGTTATGTTGTGTTTAGTCGGTACTGTAGAACGTTTGTTGAAATTCTGACATTTGATATATGAGGTGTATCTAAATGGCTGATTTTATAAATGGACAATTTTGTACAGGTGTTTTTTTTTTCTCAGTGAAAAAAATAAAAATGTAACCCCTAAATTTTTACCGTCATTCTCATTAAAAAATGATTCATGTTTCTGCACACCATCTATTTCCGGTACCATATCGGAAAACTTAAAGTAAGACTTAATCGAATGGAAGAAGAAAGGAGCTTAGCATGGTTTTACAAGAATAAAAAACTGATCCCATACATTAGATGCACAGCACTTAAAAATAAATTGTTCAAGATATGAAGTAACCACCAACAATTCCTTTATCTATCTATCTATCTATCTATCTATCTATCTATCTATCTATCTATCTATCTATCTATCTATCTGTCATGTAGATGTACGTACGTGTTTTACACACATCGCCTTCATAACCAGCATCACATCCAGTCAAGCATGTCCCGTTGGTATGAACGCACTGGCTCTCATTACGGCACCGACCACATGTTTCGCTACAGTCAGCACCATACAGTCCCTTGTCACAAGCTTTTGAAGATAAAAGTGATTGTATGTTTATTATTTAGCTATTCAGGTATTTTTGTAAGTTTTGAGAAAGAATTATGAATGTCGTCTACGGTGAATGCAGTTCAAACATGCACTGCAATTTATGGTAAAGATGACTGTACTATTTAATTTTTAGTATCCGACATTTGAAAAACCAAAAATAAAAAAAAAACATAAGCATTGTCGAAGAATAAAGTTTGAAAGCAATGTTTATGACACAAATATTGAATCAAATTACTGAAGTACTGTCGGGAGTTGATTTTAATAATAATTATCAATTTTAAAATTAACGATGTGTTATTTTGCCTGGCAAGTAGTTTCTAATCTGTATTTTTATTTTGCAACATGTATATAATATTAATTCTCGAACTTTTCCGACAAGAATTTCGAGAAAACCCCGTATGAATCAAGTTGTGTAATATTTAAAGAAGGAATAAATCCATCAAACTGTCTCCGTTAATATCTGAGTCGGATAGCTTGTCGGAGATTTACGGAGACCGTCAAGCGATTGATTGAACGAGACTATTTTTAACTCTGGCGTAGGAATACATATAACTGCAAAAAACATTACATTTTTCGTACTATATAAAATCTTACTATTTTCAAGGTATTCATAAATACCTTTCTTTTGAAAAACAATGGTACGGCATACAGTACACCGAATTTATCTATTAATTTCAAGATCTACGTCTTGTCAGCGGTGATGATTTGTTCTTAGGTCCAAACACTGTTGCACTTTGGTCTGCCAGAGTACATGTAACTGCATAGGAAAGTTGATTAAAATCAACTCCCAAAGATATCGATCAAGCCTTTCAGGTATTTGTCAAGATCGCTTTGGCGTACATTTCTTATTAAATGATTCTAAATGCACCCCTGTTTTTATTTATATGGATGGCAATTGATGCGTATTATAGTAGTTCAGAAGTCGATGTCAGTGATAAAAAAATACTATCAGGAGTCTATGTGGAATTTAAAGATAATCAAATTTTAAAACTGAGGAAATAAGTACAACTAATTTATAAGTTATATTCTGCATGAATGTTTTGCGTTTATTTATACAGCCTTTAGTCTGAATTGAAATTCATATAGAATTGACAAACCAATAGTCATAAAACAAACTTTAAATCTAAAGAATATGCAATATCTATATAGTAAATATACCAACAACGGAAACTTATGATTAATGAGCTAATCTACCTATATCACAGTAGTCTCCCCTCCAACCTGGATGACATCCTCTGTCACACACACCATTCACATTGTTGCAGCCCGTACACGTTTCTCTACATTCACCTGTACAATCTTGTCCAAACAATCCATACGGGCAGACTAAATACAAAAATAGATGAGATCACAATGCATACAGTTTTCTTTAACATGAATTCAAGGCAGTGTATTGTGTGTTTGTCTTATCATGGCAAATTACACAATAAGCAACTTTCTTTTTTTAACGTATGTCTTAGCCGATTTAGTCACTCTATCATTTTGATGCGCGGACAGCAAATGTAATAGCATTTGTCGTTCTAAGACCAAACCAAACAAAAAAAATAAATAAATGTACAGTACTTTAAAAGTAAAAAGAAGTGTCAACAGATTTTGTTACAAATATATTTCAAACAATACATGAAAACCTTTCAAAATTCAATCTGTTTCACGCACTTGCTATATTTTGTAGATTTGAAAATTAAACTTTGCAGTTGAAGACTATGTCTGTGATTTGTTTTCCAATAATTAATCTTCTCAACTGCGTTTGCAAATGATAAGGACACAGTCTGTCATGGAGGGAAAACGAGATGTCAATTAAAGTCTTCTCCTTTGATCGACCTGCATTTAATCTTTAATAGAATTGAATTTAGTTACACGTTTTTATCAAGATGATTACGGATAATAACCTTACATTGACTATATTGATTAATATCATTTTAATAAGAGTATAATTCATTTTACAAGCCAGTTGATATAATAGCTTCATTATTAAACGAACAATGAGAGTATTTTTTTAATGTTTCACATTGAATTTAGGATTATTTATTGGCAGCATGAATCACCATTTATAAAACATAAATCATGCAAATTATTGATGCAATTTAAACCAGAGGTATTGAGAGCAAGCTCACAAATGATACCCACCGCTAACGGAAAGAAAAGAAAAGTATATCTCTATTAAAAAATAATGGATGCTCTTTTTCTTATTGTGGAATTGAACTTGCATAAATGACCAATGCTCAAGGTCAGGACATATTTACTGATCACAGGCAATCGGTGTGTTAGTTTTTAGCTTCTAATGATTTTAAATTACAAGATATGGTCCATCAAGAAATTGAGGATTTCTTGAACAATGACAATTACTTAGGTCTTAAGCAATCTTTAGATATGAAATAACAATGTCCAATATTTCTTTCCCATAAGAACAATATTAAGCAGACACACATATAACCTTTTTTCTTTCAATGACCTTGGACTTGCCTAAATGACCATGTGTCAATTTATTGACACGCCCTCAGGTCATAAGCAGTACTTGTGTAAAGAATTTCTGATGTTTCTCCATAAATATGAATAGGAACTGACACAAATTTTACAATTTCCCTGCCAGCTACCTTGATCTTGACCAAATGAAATTGGGTCAATATCATGACACATCGTCAGGGCATAATCAATATTTATGTTAAGTAAGAACCTCCAATGTTTCTCCAAACAGAATTTATGGACCGGACATGAAATTACAAAGACAGACGGACAAACGGACGGATGGAAGGACAAACAGACGGAAATGGTGATCCTTATTAACTCACAGGCTTTGTTTGCGGGGGGTATACACATATGGAGGTGTGCATAGGAGAAAAGTGAAGTTTTGTTTTTTTTAAATAAGACGACGTGGTTTTCATTACTAGGTTCGAACTATCGCAGCTTTTAAGACGACTTTAACTAAAAAAATCGAAACTGAACTGCCGCTGCATTTGTTGCTGTAAAAAACCATGTTAGCTGCGTCGTTCTTATGGTGACATTACCAAAAAGCCATATTATATTATATACTATATCAAGCATTATACACAGTTATGTTTCGGATAGTGGCAATAATACAATATTAAAAAGATACCATTCCATTGATAATACTTACATTTTCATGCAGTTTTCAAAATCTTAACAATTTAGTCTAAGTTAGTATGACATATACTCTTAAATACGAATATTAATTGATTATTAGCTGAATTATGTATATTTTAACCTTATATTTGTTTTTGCATTTGTTTATATGTATTCACACACACACACACACACACACACACACACACACATATATATATATATATAATTATATAAATATATATATATATATATATATATATATATATATATATATATATATATTTATATATAATTATATATATATATATATATATATATATATATATATATATATATATATATATATATATATATATATATATATATATATATATACATATATATATATGCAAATATGTAGATTCTTAACTTAATTACCCTAATGTTACGCAATTTTTTTTTAGATGATTTACCTTCTTGGCAAACATATCCCTTGAAGCCTGGTAGGCATCCTTGATCACACGAACCAGTGACATTATTACAATCATCACAGTTGTCAGCACATTTCGTAGCACAGTTTGTTCCAAAGAAACCACGCTGACAATCTGACGAAGAGATGAATAATAATCTGATTGAATAAAAAACAAAGAATTGTTAAATTTTATACGCTGATTGGCTTTAAACGAGTGCTTCTTACGTGTTTTACACAAATCCCCTTGAAAGCCAGCAAGACATCCGGATAGGCATGTCCCATTAGTATGAAAGCAGTGGTTTGCCTCATAACAGTACCCACATGTTTCATTGCAGTCAATTCCAAAGGATCCTCTGTCACATTCTATGAATAATTTTATTTTCGTTGAATTATATTTTAATCCATAAAAAATAAATGGTTTATAAATACGCTTTATTCTATGTTATTTATATCTCAAATATGAGACATAGATACAAAAAGTATTGAAAAAAAAGTTGTACAAATGGTATAATGATCTTTTATTTGCCAATAGTCTGTTTCTTGATATTAGTGATAATTTCATACGATCTGATTTTCGGACTGTCGTTCATTGAGTCCATACCACCCTACTTTAAAACCGATGACGGTCTGCACAGTAAATAATGTGTGTGTTCTATTTATACAAACGCTGCGTTCAATGCCTTAATGTTAAATTTGAAATAAATTCATTAAAAAATGTTTAGTTGAAAAAAAAATAGTACATAATAAAGTTATCATCGCCGAATTAATAAAACCCAACAAGCCGGATCACGGTGATCCGCATCTTGCAGCGACAGATGAGCCGGGCCTTTGGATCAAGTTATTGATACGATAATAGATTTTTTGTATCATTGCCTTTGACAATGTCATCTTGAAAATACAAACTATTTCACCATCGCGTTATGTTTGATCGATAAAAGTTATTGAAAAAGCAGATAACAGAATAATTTTAATACAAATTTACAAATCCTGCAAAAATGTAAGATGACACTTTTGAAGTGTAGTGTCTTATTCAGAAGAGTGGATAAGAAACGTTTGATCACACCCCATAAACTCACAACTTAATAACTCACGTGTTTTACACAAGTCCCCCTGATAACCAGCAGCACATCCAGTCAAACATGTTCCATTTATATTGGCACATTGGTCTATGTCACGACAGTGTCCACATGTTTCACTGCAGTTACCACCAAATGATCCTCTATCGCAAGCTTTTGTAAGAAAAATTGAAATGTTATAAATAAACCGAACTAAAGTTTTTTTCTTTTTTTTTTTTATTATAAAGAACAGTATTTTTGAAATCGAACAACTTGTATCAAATTAAATTAAGAGCAAGCTGAAAAAGTTGCAAGTTGGTTAATGTATAATAGAGTAAGACTATAATTCGTTAGGGAAATACTGGAAATACTAGTAAGAACGATTAAATCAATACACACAAAATACATTTTTTTATTGTTAAAAAAGCAAAAATTTTGGAAATGATTATCTACATCAAAAATTGACTGAGATGACAACAAGGCTGAAGATAACGATACATTTACGACTTCGGACGACTTTAGATTCTGCAAATTGGTTTCATTGCATTATTTATCTGTATAACACATCGTTACATACAAAATAAAATATGTGTAGCAACTTAATGTTTTGTACTTTATGTTTGGCAATATACACTGAATATATCCACTTTAAATACTTTGTTTGCCGTCTAAAGGTTTGATGACAAGAAAACAAAAATCAGCTCCATTGATATGGATTAATCCTAAAGCGCTAATAAACAGGTTTTTTTGCCTTAAACATATCATTCGGACAATACATGTAAATCCAAATAAGCATGGCAGTATGAAACTGCTATCAAAGTTATTGTTCATGGATAATCTTTCAGATTAATTTACTGTCGATACATTATATTGTGCCTAATAACAGTCAAATAATCAGTAATCAGTATAAATGTACAAAAAGTATGTGTCAATTCATCATTACCAACTTTACACTCATATCCGTGCCATCCGGGGTTACACCCAGAATCACAAGAACCATTGAATCTGTTACAACCATCACAGGTGTCGTTACATCTGACAGCACAATCCGGTCCAAAATATCCGTAAAGACAAGCTGAAGGTAGTAAACAACATCATATGTATGATACATTCAAAGCTAGATACATGAAACATTGATGCTTGACGATTCTTCAACTAAATGAAAGTAAACGTATGTTTGAATTTTTTTTGTACATATTATATAATATTTACATTTTAAACTGTCTTTGTCTGCGATAATATTACGAATCAATGTTAAACCCTAAAACCCAATAATTTCATAAAACATAAGTGACAAAAATGGGCGTGTCTAATGGTATAACCGAAAAACGGCATGCTGAGTAGTAAAACACAGCATGTGCTACATCTAAAAGAATGTTGTTTTAAAGTGTACAAATTGAAAATAATAAAAATGTAAGTAATAAGGAATAATTTGTTTGATAATGAGGTGATAATTTAGGTCGGAGCGTGATCAAATCTATCATAAACCTTTCGGGCTTTATTAGATTTGACCACGCCACGACAGAAATTATCACCTCATAATACTCAAAGAATGATTCCTTTATCTTTAATGATTACAAAATCACCATTACCTTTCTGACAGTCAAGTCCCTGCCATCCAGGATTACACCCAGAATCACAAGAACCATTGATGTTGTTACAACCATCACAGGTGTCTTTACATCTGTTAGCACAATCCAGTCCAAAGAATCCGTATGGGCAAGCTTCCATTAACATATGAATGGTGTATAGTATAGCATAGAGGTTTACTAAATACTGTTTACATATGTTGAACTTTTTTATCTTTTGGAATATCTTAATATCGGTACACGACATTTTGTCGAACAACAGTTAAATTTGTCAGTAATCACTAATGGCATACACAATGTGTGTACAAATCTCTCATTACCTTCTTGACACTCATATCCCTGCCATCCGGGGTTACACCCAGAATTACAAGAACCATTGAATCTATTACAACCATCACAGGTGGCGTTACATCTACCAGCACAATCCGGTCCAAAGAATCCGTGTGGGCAAGCTGTAAGTGATACATAACGTATAAATTAAATTAAATACTAGAAACATGTATAATAGATAATTGCTAAATCGTCCACTAAAATGTAATTAACGTTGATAACTTCAAATGAAACAATTTTCCACTTACGTGTTTCACATGTTTCCCCATGATAACCAGCTTCACACCCAGTTAAGCATGACCCGTTAGTGTGGACGCACTGAGATAAGTCACGGCAGTGTCCACATTCTTGTTGACACTCAGCACCATAATATCCTCGACCACACGCTATTGGAAAAATACAATGTTTACTTTAACATTAGATATTAGTCAATACAGTCAAATGGTAATTTAAAAAGATATTTACAAAACAACATCAAAGTCAATTCTTTAGAAATCTAAAACAAATGTGTACATGTATGATGTTAATATCAACACAACAAAAGTACAACAACGTCAACATTTTTTTTTACAGAATGGCAACAGAAATATGTTCAATGTTATAGTTAGATCGTTTTTGTTAATTATTAATCAAGAACGTTGGCTTAAACTGTGTTTTATATACCATACATATTTTAATTCTCTTGTTAAAACTAAAATTACATGCGCACATTATCTCTATGGATATTTTATTATCTTAAATACATGTAACATAAAAATAACTGTATTGTTTCAAATTTCTAATAACTTTATTTTGCTCTTTTTGTTTTGTGCCTGTTTGTTTTATACAGCATCAGTTTGTTTGATTTAAAATCATTATAATTGTTTATTCACCTTGCAGTACAAATCAGTTTTGTTTTATTGTCGGCTTTTTTGAAAGACATGTTTTGATACCAAGTCGTAACTTTGCATATTGGTAACAAAACTGCTAAGAGACATGTACTTGGAATAAGAAGTGATCGTTGAGTATCAATTTGTTAATAGCTAATCAAAACCCGACGAACGGTAAATCATTGCACAGAAAGAGAAGTCACTACTCCATTGGTGGCGTTAATATATAAAGCAAAATCATAGGAATATACACAATATACACAATCTCGTATATCTTGATCTATAGAAATGGTGTCCGTTTATCTATAAAAGTATGAAGTTTAACATTACAGGTAAAAAAGGCAACATTAAAGAATTGTAAAACATTGTGAATGAGTTACACTAAGACCATACTGTGCTATCCATGTATAATGCAAATGTTTAAAAGTTAACAATAGAACATGCATTACCTGATTTACACAGGTAACCTTGATACCCAGGTTTGCAGCCCTGACAGGTGCCCGTCTTTATGTGACAGTAACAATTGGTATCTGGACAGGCGTTAGTACAGTAAGCCCCGTAAAACCCTCCAGGACATCCTATAAAAAGGGTGAAAACAGCACTTAAATTAAATTGTAATGTTTGCTCATCTATTGTTACATTGTAATACGGTGAATTAAAAAGTATAAATATCATGCCGTTGATTATTATCTCAGGTATATTGAACTATTTATTGAAATCACCTTTGACAATTTACGGTGATGAAGTACCGCTACACAAATGTTGACCACTCCTTGATTTTTGAATAAACAAGAGTGGTAAAAAAGAAATATACCCCTCCCGATTTCATTATAAGTTCATACTTAGGATTTTATGCAGTCAACATAATAACCCCCCGCCCCCCCCCCCCCCCGTCTTGTCTTTGATATTCTAATCAAATGAAAGAAAGAATAGATCTTCTTATTGTTTTTTATTCTTTTGATTTTCAATTCCATTGCACTCGACTACCGAACCTAGGGGTAACGAGTTGTGAACTAGGATTTCATTCATCGCCGTCTTAGGGCTGTATCTTGTTCTATATAGCTGGACCGCCGTGACAAACATATTCCTTTCCTGCGTTAATTATCAGTTTGTTTATGCTAACGTTTTCCGAGCATAAGGTCTTTGAATGTGGCTCCTTATTTGGCTGCGCATGCTGCACCTGATTACTGGTTTCCTGCGTAACTACTCTTTTTTAGGAATCTTAGGCTCACCTATGAAGAATGACAACAGCGAAGCTGGTCTCTTGCATTGCACACTATCCTACCATGCTTCCCTTTGCGCCTAAGCGGAAACAGGAGTGGTGCAACCCTAGGTCTATCAAATGCATGCCATGTTAGGTGGTTCTAGTAACCTCAAAATGGGTCAGCATGAACACAGTGTTAATGTATTTGTTCTCCCTGGGCGCTACACTGTCCGTCTCCGTAAGTGGGTCAAAGTATAAAACACCTTTGACTATGTTTCTCATAAGATCCGAGTGGCTTTAATATGGTAAAAAATACAACTAATGGCCGGTGCAACAGTGGAATCCCTATTAGTAGGTAGTCCTTCAGGGCCACGGGTTAACATTGTGAAATTGGTACGCCAACATAATCACTATTTGGATAAAAATCACTATACCCAACTGGCAAGAGTATACAATTGTTTTGGGGTGCCCCAGGATGACCACAAATGTCAGAAAAAATAATATGAAAAATATGCTATCACTCCTCCCCCACTTAAATCTCTCAAAAATCTCAATCCGATCGGGGATGATCGAACGACGTTTTTCGGACAGATAAAAACTAAATGATTCTATGATATATATTCAGCGTTCGCGATTTGATATTGTTGCGGTATGATGCAAAACGGTTAAATTCCAGAGTTATACAAGTTCCCGTGTAAAATAAGGAATCTTTAGTATCTCAAGCTATAATGATTTCGCCTAATACTTCTCGTCGTTCTAAATTAAACACTTATCGGGATTTGTCTTCGAACCCCAACGCAAAAGATATTACCTCTTAATCTCTCTTTAAAATTTATGATGATAAATCAAAAACGTTACAGAGGCCCAAAGCAATGTTTACAAAACTTATAAGAAATTTAATGACAATAACTACCCAGTGAAGCCGACCACGAGATGACCCCAAAATGGCGACTTCGACCTGATTACTGAATTAGCTTTTATCTATTTTTAAAGTTATATAACTAACTCTGCAAGGAAATATTTGAAAATATCCCGTAAATCTTCGGCTGTGTTTTACAAAGGTTCTTTTGTCAAAGTCGTAACTTGTTTAGTTAGGGTCTTCCGTTTCCAACGGAAGACCCTATTGTTTTTGTTAGGTTTCTTTTTCTCTATTTTTCACTATTATTAAGGTCTTCCGTTTTCCAACGGAAGACCTTATTGTTTTCGTTCGGTTTCTTTTTCCCTATTATTATTATTTTTTTTCTTACAAAATTTGTGCAGGCGATTTCTCGAAAATGGCTCAGCCGATTTTCGTGAAACTTTCAGATCTAATAGATATTAATCCGAACTTAATATACATTTTTTTATTTTGATGACGTCATTTCCGTTCTTGAGAAAATGACGTTTTAACGATTTTCAGAGGGTCGGCTTGTCCAGGGATCTCCTCCTAAACGGTAAAAGATATTGAGTTCAAACTTTCAGGGATTGTAGACAAGAGATTGTAGATGTGCTATTTGGCGTTCATATTTGTCATGCTCAAAAGGCGTTTAAGCTCGCCTGGTCCTGAAAATTGAGACTAAAAAAACGTCGTAATTTTTAATGGTTTTCTTAGTTTGTCTCTTTTCTGAAAAATATTTTGTTAACACTTGTAATGCAAAAAAGATTTATATTTACAAGACCTTTCATTTGATATCAAGGAAAAGGGGCTGGCCCCTCAAATTAAGGGGCCAAAGGGCTCTAAAGTCTTTCATCTGTAGCCCTATACTGAGTGATATTTTGTGAACAGTTATAGAAGCAAATATGTTTATCTTACAGATATGTATCCAATAAATGTAATGATTTTATCATGTGTTACGTAATTAGGGGTTTTTAAGAGCCAATAAGTCCAGAATTTTGATCACCCATATCTCAGAAAGGAAAAATATTTGGAAATAAAGTATAGAGGTAAAGATGCTCAAAATGATGTACTAAATAATATGCAATTTTCAAAATTTCGTTAAATGGCCCCTATAAGGAGTTATGGGATCGGCCCCTAAAACGTTCTTTCCTATAT
Organism: Magallana hongkongensis; assembly: GCA_015776775.1. Lineage (NCBI taxonomy): Eukaryota > Metazoa > Mollusca > Bivalvia > Ostreida > Ostreidae > Magallana > Magallana hongkongensis. The sequence goes on from CM027469.1 coordinate 35,680,331, forward strand.
ATCTCAAGAACGGTAAAACATTTCTAAACACTTGTTGAACAAAATGTGTTGAGATTTAAATGACCTTTTATTTGATGTCAAAAAAAAGGAGCTGGCCCCTCAAATTAGGGGACCAAAGGGCTCTAAAGTCTTTTATCTGTAGCCCTTTACTGAGGGATATTTTGTGAACAGTTATAGAAGCAAATATAATTATCCTGCAGTTATTTATCCAAGCAATGTAATGATTTTATCGCGTGTTACGTAATTAGGGGTTTTTAGGGGCCAAAAGTCCAGAATTTTGATTACCCATATCTCAGAAAGGAAAAATATTTTACAATAAAGTATAGAAGTAAAGATGCTCAAAATGATGTACTAAATAATATGCAATTTTCAAAATTTCGTTAAATGGCCCCTACAAGGAGTTATGGGATCGGCCCCTAAAACGTTCTTTCCTATATATCTCAAGAACGGTAACAAATTTCTAAACACTTGTTGAACAAAATGTGTTGAGATTTAAATGACCTTTTATTTGATATAAAAAAAAGGGGCTGGCCCCTCAAATTAAGGGGCCAAAGAACTCTAAAGTCTTTCACCTGTAGCCCTTTACTGAGGGATATTTTGTGAACGGTTATGGATGCAAATATGTTTATCTTAGAGTTATTTATCCAAGCAATATAATGATTTTATCGTGTGTTACGTAATTAGGGGTTTTAGGGGCCAAAAGTCCAGAATTTTGATCACCTATATCTCAAAAAGGAAATATATTTTGAAATGCAGTATTGAAATAAAGATAGTCAAAATGATGTACTAAATTATATGCAATTTTCAAAATTTCGTTAAATGGCCCCCATAAGGAGTTTTGGGATCGGCCCCTAAAACTTTCTTTCCTATATATCTCAAGAACGGTAACACATCTCTTAACACTTGTTAAACAAAATGTGTCAAATTAGGGGACCAAAGGGCTCTAAAGTCTTTCATCTGTAGCTCTTTACTGAGGGATATTTTGTGAAAGGCTATAGAAGCAAATTATGTTTATCTTACAATTATGTATCCAAGCAGTGTAATGTCATGTGTTATGTAATGAGAGTTTTTTAGGGGCCAAAAGTCCAGAATTTTGACCACCTATATATCAAAAAGAAAAAATATTTTGAAATGCAGTATAGAAGAAAAGATGCTAAAAATGATGTACTTAACAACATGCAATCTTCAAAATTTGGTTCAGCGGCTCCAATAAGGAGATAAGGGACCGGCCCCTAAAACTTTTTCTTCTAAGATATCTCAAGAACAGTGACGAATTCTAAACACTTGTTGAACAAAGCTCTTACACCTGTAGCAAAATAGTATCTGGCCCCCTAGAATGTAGACCCTGTTTTTTTTTTATTCAAAATCATGTTTAGCTGTTAAATAGCAAAATCAAGATAGAACAAATTCTAAAATCAGACGGAAGACCTCCTCGTTGCTCGCAACGAGATCGTGTCTAGTCTGTTATTATTATTATGCTGGGTTTAATTTCTAAATAGCAAACTGATATGCACTAAATTATATTGTTTTTGTTTGTTTTTTACATCAAAGATTGACGAAGGATAATGAATCACTTAATGTTGTTAGTATAGTGGCCTAGCTAGGCATGCCTTACATTATATTAACGACCAGAGAATGGCTTCATTCTGTGAAACTTGATCGGTCCAACAGAACTTTACCTTAAATGAGCGTTTGATGTAGTGGTGTCGTCTGCAGTGTATAATATACGGATTTTTATGTCAAATACCGTTGCCGTGCTTATGAAGTAGATAAAATATAATTGATTTCGATAATTGAATTCTATTTTTCTATAATCATTGTCATATTTTATTCCCATACTTACTTTTTCGTGGCATTTATTCTTTTATATATGCATACACAGAAAAAAATATATATATCAGCGTCTTTTTTTAAGCTGCATGAAAGGTCAAGTGACCATTTCAGATTATGTTTACCCTATAGCTGTCTTTCCGTTTGTTTGTTAACTTTTTACTTGGTCAATACACCGATCCATTTTATTTGTGGGTGTGTCGGGTTTGACCAAACAGATCACGTCATCTGATGCGGCGTATAAGGTCGGACACTGGTCGGACAACGCTACATGAAAATGGCTATTGTTTACGCATTGAAACTGTAAAACTGTGTGTTATTTTTCGATTGAGTTCAATATAATGGTGAAGCACTGTTCGCATGGGACATGTAAATTGGATAGCAGGTGTCCAGAGAAATTTATGGGAGTAAAATTCATCCCATTTCCGAAGCCAAAGTCTGATTTGGAGAAATGTTTACGATGGATATCATGCTGTCGAAGACCACATGCCCAGCTTAACGTTGACAAAATTACGAAGCATACATATATGTGTTCTAAGGTAAATACACGTACATTTTATTTTCAAATTATTGAATAACCTCTCATCCATTAATCAGATATCCTTTGGACATGTTGAACTCTGACTATACCCAGTAACGTTACATGTATGTACAACTTGAAAATGGCGTCCTTTTTGTTCCGACTTCTATAATACCAAAATGCCCATTCACAAATAAGATTATAACACTTTAACACTTGTTTATATGTCGGCATGCTTGTAAAACAAATGCAGTAAAATTTTAAAGCTTTCAAGATGTACCTGTAGCTTTGTGCTGTGACAGAGACAGAGCGCATTACATATCATAGAATATACTGATTGTATTACTGGTTTTTTTACACTGTTTCATCATTTCATTTCATTGGATGGTCCTTCAGATGAATACCCTGATCCTTGTGATGCCCAGACTGGTGAACTGCACAGAGAAAGGCGAAAAATCATATACTTGTCTCAATAGTCAAAGTCAGATGATTTAAACAGCAAGACCAGGTTTGCATCAAATAAAACATTTCAATAAGCAGCTGATAAGTGTTGGGTTAAAGATGAACATATTTTTCTCTGGTCAGATAATATATTGTATAACTTTCTTTACATCTGTATTCTGTATTCCACATATTCTATACCGGTCTTATAATGAAAGGTGAAGACGGAAGACCCTACTATTATTCTATTGTTTCTTTTTCACTTTTTAAGGTCTTCCGTCTTCAGCGGAAGACCTTACTGTTTTTCTACGCGTTCTCATTAGGGTCTTCCGTTTCCAACGGAAGACCTTCTTGTTATTCTACAGTTTCTTTTTCTTTATTAGGGTCTTCCGTTTTCAGCGGAAGACCCTTCTATTATTCTATTGTTTCTTTTTCACTTTTCTTATTCTTATTAGGGTCTTCCGTCTTCAGCGGAAGACCCTTCTATTATTCTATTGTTTCTTTTTCACTTTTCTTATTCTTATTATTAAGGTCTTCCGTTTCCAACAGAAGACCTTATTGTGATTGCTTTGTTTCATTCTCCCTATTATTAAGGTCTTCCGTTTCCAACGGAAGACCTTATTGTTATTGCTTTGTTTCTTTTTCCCTATTCTTATTAAGGTCTTCCGTTTCCAACGGAAGACCTTATTGTTTTCGTTCGGTTTCTTTTTCCCTATTATTATTAAGGTCTTCCGTTTCCAACGGAAGACCTTATTGTTTTCGTTCGGTTTCTTTTTCCCTATTATTATTATTATTATTTTTCTTTTTTTTTCTTACAAATTTTGTGCACGCGATTTCTCAGAAACGGTTCGACCGATTTCCATGAAATTTTCAGATCTGATAGATAACGATTAAAACCTTATAGGTTTTTTATTTTTTTGATGACGTAACTTCCGTTTTTGAGAAATTGACGTTTTAGCTGTTTTTAGAAGGGTCGCTTGTTCCTCTAAGTTCTCCTTAACTATAAAAGATATCGAGTTCAAACTTTCAGGGATAGTAGACAAAAGATTGTAGATTTGTAATTTCATTTTCATTTTGATCTGTCTTGAAAGGCGCCGAAGCTCGCCTGGACCCGAAAATTGCGATGGAAAAAACGTCGTAATTTTTTCTGGTTTTCTTTAATTATCTCTTTTCTGAAAAATATTTTGTTTAGACATGTAATGTAAAAAACGTTTCTATTTACATGACCTTTTCTTTAAAATCAAGAACAAGGGGCTGGCCCCTCAAATAAGGGGTCCAAAGGGTTCTAAAGTCTTTAATCTGTAGCTCTTTACTAAGAGATATTTTGTTAAATGTTACCGAAGCAAATATGTTTATCTCACAGTTATGTATCCAAGCAATGTAATGATTTTGTCATGTAATACGTTATTAAGGGTTTTTAGGGGCCAAAAGTCCAAAATTTTGATCACCCATATCTCAGAAAGGAAACATATTTTGTAATGCAGTACAGAAGAAAAGTTGTTCAAAATGATGTTCTTAACGAAATGCAACTTTCAAAATTTCGTCAAACGGCTCCTATAAGGGGATCAGGGATCGGCCCCTAAAACTTTCTTTCTCATATATCCCCAGAACGATAACAAATTTCTAAACACTTGTTGAACAAAATGTGTATAGAATTAGATCACCTTTCAAATGATATCAAAAAAAAGGGGCTGGCCCCTTGAATAAGGGAACCAAAGGGCTCTAAAGTCTTTTACATATATCTTTTTACTCAGGGATATTTTGTTTGATGTTATTGAAGCAAAAATGTTTATCTTACAGTTATGTATCTAAGTAATGTAAGGATTTTATCATGTGTTATGTAATTAGGGGTTTTTAGGGGCCAAAAATCCGAAAATTTGATCACCCATATCTCAGAAAGGAAACATATTTTGAAATGTAGTATAGAAGAAAAGTTGTTCAAAATAATGTTCCTAACGAAATGCAACTTTTAAAATTTCGTCAAACGGCTCCTATAAGGGGATCAGGGATCGGCCCCTAAAACCTTCTTTCTCATATATCTCCAGAACGATAACAAATTTCTAAATACTTGTTGAACAAAATGTGTTTAGAATTAGATGACCTTTCAAATGATATCAAGAAAAAGGGGCTGGCCCCTTGAATAAGGGAACCAAAGGGCTCTAAAGTCTTTTACATATATCCTTTTACTCAGGGATATTTTGTTTAATGTTATAGAAGCAAAAATGTTTATCTTACAGTTATGTATCTAAGTAATGTAAGGATTTTATCATGTGTTATGTAATTAGGGGTTTTTAGGGACCAAAAGTCCAAAAATTTGATCACCCATATCTCAGAAAGGAAACATATTTTGAAATGTAGTATAGAAGAAAAGTTGTTCAAAATAATGTTCTTAACGAAATGCAATTTTCAAAATTTCGTCAAACAGCTCCTATAAGGGGATCAGGGATCGGCCCCTAAAACCTTTCTTGTCATATATCTCCAGAACGATAACGAATTTCTAAACACTTGTTGAACAAAATGTGTATAGAATTAGATGACCTTTCAAATGATATCAAGAAAAAGGGGCTGGCCCCTTGAATAAGGGAACCAAAGGGCTCTAAAGTCTTTTACATATATCTTTTTACTCAGGGATATTTTGTTTAATGTTATTGAAGCAAACATGTTTATCTTACAGTTATGTATCTAAGTAATGTAAGGATTTTATCATGTGTTATGTAATTAGGAGTTTTTAGGGGCCAAAAATCCGAAAATTTGATCACCCATATCTCAGAAAGGAAACATATTTTGAAATGTAGTATAGAAGAAAAGTTGTTCAAAATAATGTTCCTAACGAAATGTAACTTTCAAAATTTCGTCAAACGGCTCCTATAAGGGGATCAGGGATCGGCCCCTAAAACCTTCTTTCTTATATATCTCCAGAACGATAACAAATTTCTAAATACTTGTTGAACAAAATGTGTTTAGAATTAGATGACCTTTCAAATGATATCAAGAAAAAGGGGCTGGCCCCTTGAATAAGGGAACCAAAGGGCTCTAAAGTCTTTTACATATATCCTTTTACTCAGGGATATTTTGTTTAATGTTATAGAAGCAAAAATGTTTATCTTACAGTTATGTATCTAAGTAATGTAAGGATTTTATCATGTGTTATGTAATTAGGGGTTTTTAGGGACCAAAAGTCCAAAAATTTGATCACCCATATCTCAGAAAGGAAACATATTTTGAAATGTAGTATAGAAGAAAAGTTGTTCAAAATAATGTTCTTAACGAAATGCAATTTTCAAAATTTCGTCAAACGGCTCCTATAAGGGGATCAGGGATCGGCCCCTAAAACCTTTCTTGTCATATATCTCCAGAACGATAACGAATTTCTAAACACTTGTTGAACAAAATGTGTATAGAATTAGATGACCTTTCAAATGATATCAAGAAAAAGGGGCTGGCCCCTTGAATAAGGGAACCAAAGGGCTCTAAAGTCTTTTACATATATCTTTTTACTCAGGGATATTTTGTTTAATGTTATTGAAGCAAAAATGTTTATCTTACAGTTATGTATCTAAGTAATGTAAGGATTTTATCATGTGTTATGTAATTAGGGGTTTTTAGGGGCCAAAAATCCGAAAATTTGATCACCCATATCTCAGAAAGGAAACATATTTTGAAATGTAGTATAGAAGAAAAGTTGTTCAAAATAATGTTCCTAACGAAATGTAACTTTCAAAATTTCGTCAAACGGCTCCTATAAGGGGATCAGGGATCGGCCCCTAAAACCTTCTTTCTCATATATCTCCAGAACGATAACAAATTTCTAAACACTTGTTGAACAAAATGTGTTTAGAATTAGATGACCTTTCAAATGATATCAAGAAAAAGGGGCTGGCCCCTTGAATAAGGGAACCAAAGGGCTCTAAAGTCTTTTACATATATCCTTTTACTCGGGGATATTTTGTTTAATGTTATAGAAGCAAAAATGTTTATCTTACAGTTATGTATCTAAGTAATGTAAGGATTTTATCATGTGTTATGTAATTAGGGGTTTTTAGGGACCAAAAGTCCAAAAATTTGATCACCCATATCTCAGAAAGGAAACATATTTTGAAATGTAGTATAGAAGAAAAGTTGTTCAAAATAATGTTCTTAACGAAATGCAATTTTCAAAATTTCGTCAAACGGCTCCTATAAGGGGATCAGGGATCGGCCCCTAAAACCTTTCTTGTCATATATCTCCAGAACGATAACGAATTTCTAAACACTTGTTGAACAAAATGTGTATAGAATTAGATCACCTTTCAAATGATATCAAGAAAAAGGGGCTGGCCCCTTGAATAAGGGAACCAAAGGGCTCTAAAGTCTTTTACATATATCTTTTTACTCAGGGATATTTTGTTTAATGTTATTGAAGCAAAAATGTTTATCTTACAGTTATGTATCTAAGTAATGTAAGGATTTTATCATGTGTTATGTAATTAGGGGTTTTTAGGGGCCAAAAATCCGAAAATTTGATCATCCATATCTCAGAAAGGAAAAATATTTTGTAATGCAGTATAGAAGAAAAAGTTGTTCAAAATAATGTTCTTAACGAAATGCAACCTTCAAAATTTCGTCAAACGGCCCCTATAAGGAGATAAGGGATCGGCCCATCAAACCTTCTTTCTCATATATATCCAGAGCGATAATGAATTTTTAAACACTTGTTGAACAAAATTTGTTTAGAATTAAATGACCTTTCATTTGATATCAAGAAAAAGGGGCTGGCCCCTTAAAATAGGGGATCAAAGGGCTCTAAAATCTTTTATCTATAGCCCTTTAATGAGAGCCATTTTATGAATGGTTATTAAAGCTAGACTAGGTATAATACGTTTATATATCCTAACAATGTAATGATTTCCTCTTGTGTTACCCAAAAAGGGTTTTTAGGGACCAGAGGTAAACAAGATTAATCTTTTTCATCTTAATTGGAAGAAATGCAAGTATTTAAAACAGCAATGTAAGAGAACTTATAAAAAGCGATACAATAAAGCATTAGTACTTCACTCCTTTTTCCATATCATATTTTGTTGTCAAAAATCAAAGTCGATGATGTCATATTTCCTTCTAAAATTCAGACGGAAGACCTCCTCGTTGCTCGCAACGAGATCGTGTCTAGTTATTCTTTTTTTTCTTAACAGTTTTCTTAAAACTCAAATATCTCAAATATGCTACAATGGATTTTTATGAAAATTCCACGAATAATACAAAATATCAAGGTCTTTTATCATGTACATTTTTGTTGATGACATCACTTCCGGTCGCCCGTTATATTCGTTTTTCTTTTTGTAAAAAGTGATCCTGTCCTCCCTTTTTCGCGAAAACGATTAAAGATAGAAAATTGAAAGTTTCAGGAATGATAGATTTTTGAATTTCTAGGGCCGATCAGGTAATGAGACGATCGTCCGTCACTTCCGGTCCGCTCAAACAGCATTTTTGGAAAATTGTGTTTTCAAATTTTTTAAAATTAAATAATCTACAATTTTTTTCCATCAGAATATGTTTTAAACTTATCAAATTTAATATGAGCAGGTTGTCCGTCACTTCCGGTCGTCACCGGAAGTGATTTTAATATTTCGATTTTTGGATTTTTAAAGCATATGCGTTTTGTTGACATTTTTGTACTGAATACAAAACTGAAAACCGTTTTAAAATCGGACTACGCATTGCAGAGATATTGAAGTTTAAAAATGACGTTTACGGAAATCTGCATTTCGCAGAGTAGGTTGAAAAATTAGTTTAAAAGGAAGTTAATATGATAGTAAATCGTACCAAATGTCAACAGTTTAATTGAACCCTATCAATTCAAAATCAAATGAAAGACCCACTTGTTGCTCGCAACAAGGTGCTTTCAATCAGGTAATTCTAGCATTCTCGAGAAATTAAGTGTCAAAGTTTTGAAGCGAGAGTCTGAGTAGCTCAGTTGATAGAGTCGTGGACATGGCCCAGGTGACCCGAGTTCAAGCCCCGATTGCCGCAATTTTTTTTTTTTTACTATTTTTCGCTTAGATCTACGATTTTATTTTTGAAGTGATAAGTTTAATCTAATCTATTAAAGAATGGGACGGAAGACCCACTCGTTGCTCGCAACGAGATCGTGTCTAGTTAAATTTAATATTTCTTTATTAACCAAATTTATACATAAAAATTCAAAATAATTTTTACCGGTACTTTTTTTTTACAATTTAATAGTATTACAGTAAATCTTTCTGTAGCTGATGATCATAAGAGTATTATAAATTCAGTTGGAAGTCGCTCATCTTACAGTTTTATGCAGCCATATACAAAAAATATTGACAAGCATACAATAATAACCTTGGTTGGGTGAATTTACGCTTCACAATCCGCGAAGAATATTATAAAAAAAACGTCAATTGCTACAATCCAGGTTATACGAGTATAACTTGAATATATAATGAGTTCATTTTTTTATAATTCAACTTTCTGTGAATTATAGAGATATATTAATGGGTGATGCTTTATCAAATACTTCCGTTCGGAACTATTTTTGACACAGCCCCTCGCTTAAACGCATCGGTGACCTATTTCCGAGGATTTTCTTCTATTTTAAAAAGAACTAAATCTACTATCTATTGATATAAAATGGATTTTGTTAAAGTTTTGTCAAAGTTTTGTCAAACTTTGATCCAGTTTTCTTCCAACGCCACTGTGTAGTTTATAAAACTGAAAATCACGCTGGCTATCAAAAAGTTCATCCCGACGACGCCATGGAAACAGAAACAGCTTTGTTTGTGTGTTTATAATTTTATATACAAGAACTTATCGAAATAATGTTTCTTAAAACTTTCATTCCATTACCAGTAAGAATTTTTCAATTACGAATCATAAGGCTAGTGCTTGTTTTATAAAACATCAACAGCTGTTCCTCGTTTCAGTCATTCAAACTGAGGAACATTCACAACTTTGTGTATGTCAACAAACTGGATTTGTCAAGTGATCAGTATTTTCATTAAATAGAATGATTAAGCTATGAGAAAAATTATTTAGATGTACAAAATGATTTCAAGGTTAATTTCAGTGAAACTTTTGGAACACTCACCATACACCTCCACTTCACAGAGGCTAATATCAACTGTATTAGAGTACCCTCTAGGGTAGGTAACTCCTGGTCGTCTCTCGTTGTAGTAGATAACGTACTGTCCATGTACAGGACATATGGTGGTGAAGACAGAAGGTATGGTGAGTGTTGTAAAGTTATCGTCCTTGTAACACAGTGTTCCCTGTAGCCTGTCTGTTGTGTTGGAGACGTACATCGAGAATCCAAGGAAGTATTTTGAGAACTTACCATAAAAGTCTACAAAAGGAATCACGATCAACGATGAACTGATAAAAAAAGCTCTAAAACTAAATAATATCATTATTGTTCTGAGGATTATTAATTTAACAATAAAGGATACAACACGCTCTGTAAAAAATCATAAAAAGAGTATAATTGCGTTATTTTGGAGACATACACCGAGATTCCAAGGAAGAAATTTGATATCCAAGCGAACAAACTACAAAAGGAATCACAATCAAAGATGAATTGATAAAACAAGCTAGATTAATTAAACAATATCTTTATTGCTGTGGATAGTGGTGATTTTAACTAAAACAAGAGGCCCATGGGGCCACATCGCTCACCTGAGCAACAATGGGCATTCAAAAAATATTGTGCCATATGGTCCCCCGGTAGAATAACAAAAATAAATATTGTCAAGTATTCGAATTTTACACTTATTTTTGCATACACGTAATCTTTGACATTGTACCTTCATGAAATACTATTTTTACCAGAATAAGAAAATCCTTCGCAAGATATAAAACTAAACATTTGGTAGGGGTATACTGGTAAGTTGTTAACTTCCTATTCCCTATATTTTTGTTCTAACCCCCCCCCCCCCCCCCACACACACACACACTTTGTAAAGCGATTAAAATATATGAGAGCATATAGGTACATTTTTTTCATCAACTACATACTAGTTATTGTATTTTTAAAAAAAAATATAACAGTTATCGTATTTTATTTTTAAAATCTTACATGTATAGATGTGAATAAGAAAATTGTACCCCAATGTGCTCAATTCCTCAAATTAAAAACATTCATAAATTTAATTTGTCTTCTCCATTGTAATTAAATGACTGTTATTTACCTTGCGTACAAACCAGGATAATTTTCCGCTGTGATATTTTCTTAGGAATAGCGATAATTACTTTATCCCCGCAACAGAAATGTGTCAGAACTATGGAAACTGTTTTAAATATGTCGTTTTTATTTACTCGTGTCTGGAAAATTATCAAAATTGATGTAGATTTCACATTATTTATTGTATAAAGAGGGGGCCCCAGAGAGTAGGTATACACAGAATATCATTCTTTTATTTTGTTTGTACAAGTATTTAACATACTCTAATTCATATAGAATTTCTAACGTTCAACCAAAATTTCAGCGTCAATCGTAGAATTATAAGCAAGATACAGAGCTCACAGTTCGCCTAGGTTTAAGTCATATTTTGTTCACATGAGTTTATTACATTCAGCTTAAGATTTTTAACTTGGTATTTCCTATTCAGCATTTAAAATGGAAAAAAAAGAATGGCCTAAGATTTTAAATTCTTTTATTCACTCAAGACAAGTTCACTGGTATTTGAGGCTCAAAATGAGTTTATACAAATGTACACAAACACAGTCAAAGATCACATGTACAGTAGGAGAAATAATGACGAGGAGAAGGTTAAGTTTACAATACAATAAGTTGTTAAAGTTGGTTTCTGGAAGAACAGACTTTGAAAATTTTCTTAATAAATATTGACAATTGTTTTACTTTTTTAATCTTTTGTTTTTAAGATCTGTGTACAAACATAGAATTGTGAGCAAATCTCTGTATCTTGCTTATAATTCGAAGCTTAACACTCAAATATGGTTAGTAAATAGAATTCGTAAACAATTAAACACAAGAAACATGCACTATAACAAATAAAGAACACAATTTATTTTTTCGAAATGAATCATATATATACATGTATTGTATATACCTACATATTTCCATTAGCGATATCAAACTCTATTTAAACTGAATAAACTAGAGAAAATGCCGAACATCTCAACAAAACCTATTGCATTAATCTACCATTACGCAAAAGATAATGCCGAATTACCGATAGAATGAATTGTATTTCAGTACTCTTTTGATACATCAGATTTTGCTTAATTTGCGCAGGTAAACAGTTAACTGTTTGATTTACCGAAGTTTCTGTTTGATTTGATACGTAAAAATCACGAAATACAGACGATAGTTCCCAGGTTACAAAGCATAAATAATGAAAACGAAACGAAAATCAGAACAAGCTAACACCAACGTCATGTGTAAACTGTCAACGCATTGAAATATTTAGCCTCAATTTACTTCACAAAATCGGCACCAATATATTTTGCATGTTTCAAAAATTTCCCTTCATACGCGAACTGTTGCATAACAAGCAAATTTATCATAGTCAGATCGACCCTTTTTCGTATAATGTCATGGCTGCTTTAAACAAAGAACCTCGTTTTAGAAGTATGAGTACGAGTCTTGGTAAAATGGGTATGCAAACCCGGGCCGTGGCAAAATAAAAGCCGGGCAGATCGGCAATCATCAATTCCAAATACGCACTATTTTGCAGCAATATTTACAGCGAATACAAATAAACTGGTTTATCAAATATCCTGGAATTTTAATGAGATTGGCAGATTAATAACTGCCAATCTTTTGTTTTGCCCAGGCCAAGTCTTGCCTACCCATTTTACCGGATGCCGAACACGCCTTTCCTTTATTATTATTTTCGTAATAACTCAGAATGCTCAACTACGTTGAATTGGAGTCCGTAGTTCGTGAGAAGAAGATTTTTAAAAATGCAACCCCCTTTTTCTACAGTTTCAAGGTTTTCTCCGCTTTGAATACAGATCGGACTTTTATTTCTGCAATTTAAATTTGCCCTTCCATAAGGATGCTTTGTGCCAAATTTGGTTGAAATTGGATAAGCGGTTTTAGAGAAGAAGTTCAACATGTAAAAAGTTTACAGACGGACGGACGGACAGACAGACGGACAGACGGACGACGGACAAAAGGTGATCAGAAAAGCTCACTTGAGCTTTTAGCTCAGGTGAGCTAAAAAGGATGCAACGCGCTCTGTAAAAAAATCATAAACAATATTACTGAATGGCATTTTTTTGAAGTTGTGTGTAGGTAGTAAATACAAAAAATAGGCAGAGGAAAAACCAAAACCTTTGCATGTATTTAGTCCTTGATATGTGCATCGTCAGTAACTACATGTCCTTTCATCGCATTAACATAAATTTCTTTCTGTTAAATTTATATTTTTATATACGCTACCATTTATTGTAGAAAAAAAATTTAATTATGTTAAGCCCAAATAATTGTTAAACCTTTTAGATTTTTTTTAAACCTATAAAAATTAAAAATTACACAGGGGATTGAAGGTTGTGCTTTAAATAATTATCATATTTCATCCCATATATGCCAAAACCACTAATATTAGCAGAACATAAGTAAAATTAACATTTATAGATAAAATATTTATTACATTTTTTGGCGAGTGATTGTCGCAATCTACCAATAACGTAATTATCTACAAAGGTAAATACCCCTATATAACCCATGAAAAACTGCTTTGGACCCCCCCCCCCCCCCCCATGTGCCCGTTGTTGAAATAGACCTCTGGTATACCCCTGTAAAGAGTGAGTGCCACGGACGAAAAAGGATATTGATATCTGGCTCGGGTCCTAACTCTAACCTTCCTCCCATAGTAAAAAAACAACACACAGGGGATGATCAGAGATAAACCACAAAACCGGCTCTAAAAATCAAACGGATCTACGTGTAGCTGGTTTTAAAAAAAAAACCACCACTTGTTTTACATAAATTCCTCCCCAGTGCTAAGGAAAGAGTTGGTTTTATGCCTGAGTTGTCGGGTCTACACCGGAATTTAAAGCATTTACCACAACATGGTGATACACGGAATAATATTCACAACCGTTCTTTAAAAAATCATTGTTTTTAACTACTTAGATCTCTCTTATTTCTTATGAAATTACATTGTGTTCACTGCAATATAAACATGTAAATTACAATTTACTAGTTGCAAATTAACGTCGCCGCCCATATGTTAACTATTTTTAGAATGATTAATAAAAAAAATCATTATCAAGAAGTATTTTGTTCATTTAGAAACACTATATATCGACTGCGAACAACAAACATAATTACATTACCATAATTTACAGGTGCCTCGTTAAATACATTTAGGGTTTCTTTACATAATACCATGTCGTTGTTCCTTAGCCTTAGATCAAATTTACACACGGTATGATCAATTTGTTGGTATTTAAAACAACTACAATGATCACAGCATATAAAAAGTGTTTGAAATGATCTGTAACGTGTCTATGAAAATTAGTGTCAAACATCAATAAACCAAGTTCTGTATCTGTGTACATGTATTTCTGTTTTATCTTCAATTATTAGTCGGTATATATAGAAAGAAGTATAATACGTAATCTGTGCAATATCGATCACCACTTTTAAACACATGTATACATAAATTCTTAATTTTTTTTTACAACATTACCATGTTTACTTTATCTGATCGGAAGTATGAAGAACGCCGCGTACAAGTTCGTGAAAAACCTGCTCTCAGTTTAGTTACAGTTTCTAGCGATCACAAATTAATTCATGTCAACAAAAAATCAATCAATCTTCAAAGATATATGACTGTCGTTACGAGAAAAGAACCCTTAAGATGTTTTAAACATTTTGTGACAATTTTAGTAGGGCATGTTAACACTACGTAGACGGTAATCGTGGAATACGTAACGAACGTAAAATGTTGTTTAGTATTATTTTTTTCTTTACTTCTTTTAATCTTTTTAATTGTTTGATTTAAAACTTATCAATAACTATGTAGATAGATAGATAGATAGATAGATAGATAGATAGATAGATAGATAGATAGATAGATAGATAGATAGATAGATAGATATGCAAGGATATTTGGAGCAAACAACCATACGTTTATCCAACTTGAAATACATCTTATTATATAAGCTGCCGAGGAGCTAACAAGCAAACATGTAACAAAAACAGATGGAAACACAGCAATTGTGAAGTATAATTAAAAATACACATAAGTGCTTCATTCTTAAAAAAATATTTATTACTTATGATCCTTTTTGTACCATCATTTTATCGCCTTTTACCGACATTACATTTTACGTATCTTTACCCAAGCTAGTTTAAATATCTATTTACAAAATTAATAACTGTTTTTTTTAATTTCACAAGTAATGTTCTGTTGTTTACCTGGTTTATCTTCTCTTTTAAAAGTCAGGTATCAACAGTACTTATATAACTGCGAGTAAAAATAATCAGCTTTGACAGTCTTTCTGTAATGTCACAACAAACGAAATGTGGATAGTGAATTTGTGAAAGAAATTTTTACAGAATGCCATCTATGTTTTATACAATTATATACTCATGCACTACATACTGTATACTATACAATAGACCAGCACAATACAACAGCCACCTTACCTGCTGAATCTACACTGATTGTTCAATAATTGCATTATAGAAATGTTTAGAAAAGGGGACCGTTTGGTTTCGTCCCCCGAATGATTGGGTTTAACCAACCCGCATGTTATGAATCCAATGTTAACAAACCAAACTTCAGAAATATTAGCGAAGTACACAGGTTTGTTTTTAATTTGTCTGAACATTCTGACTTTCATTCAAAGTGGTGTGAAAGTCGTAATACAACCATACCAGTCTCGACGTCAGGCGCGAATTTTAATATGAGGCAAAATAATGTGATACCCTTTAACGTCGTTTGTTTTGTTAGCAAATTTTCTACATAATTATTCATTGAAATATGGCTTAATTGACCGGGAAAACTATTTCAATGTCTATTATTATACACCTACTTAACATAACCATCGTTTAATAGCAAATAACAAATTTGATATAAATTCGGACCAAACAGCTTTAATTTCATTAGTAATAGATAACAAAATGCCCCTCCACTCACACAGAACCGGAAAGGATTGCGCATATAATCTTATTTTGCAAATTATACTTTCAATTTTAATTATTGACGCTGCAATATAAAATGCACAACTTAAATAATTAAATTACAATTACTTTGCAAATGTTATTAATCATATTTGAACATTTACTTTGCATTTGCGTTTTACGACAGTAATGCGCTATACCATGCACACAAGGAGCAAAACTCTAAACCCGCCACCGACCTGAACCCTTTTGTCTGCCAACGTAAAACTTTGAATTGCAAAATATGTAACGTCACAGGTATATGACGTTACGAAATTTATGAAGCTATAATATAATGATGGGCTTTTCGCGTCAAATCGACGTTTAACGCACCTGTTTTACTTATGATATTCTAACAGATTGTTTTTCAAAATAATATTTAATAAATAAATGAATTTAGTAATTTTCACTGAAAAATCATAATTGTACCTTATATAGATGTACTTTTTATTGGGTTTTGAAAATTTAACATTCATCAAAAATATCGCTTAATCATTTTTCATAATACTTACAGAAACAATGGCTTAAAGAAAGACTTGAATTATTTATTTATGGATAAATATTGATTGAGAAGTACCGAGTATTATATCTAACGTGTACGATGTTAGGCAGATAATAATTGTTCAACAAGTAAGTGTAGATCTTAGTTATCGTATTGTTAAATATCCATATTTGTATACATATATCTATATAAATTGCATTTGTAGATGTCCTTGATTTAGCAGAAATCTAAATGCTATATTCTAAAAGAAAATATACAGTCAAATGTAATATATCTACAGTAACCCATTCATCCTTGAAAATGGGATATTGTAGGCGTACTGCCTTGGGAAAAATAATTAATGCATAAAAAGAACATGCAAATGCTCGTTTTTGCATTAAATTAAATTTTTTGACTCATGAAATTGTCATGTACAGCAGAAAGTTCAACCTATCAAACGCTAACCGACAATTATTGCATACAGTCCAGGTCGAATTTTCATAGTTCTGAACAAGAAACTTTGGCATTTTTTCCTGCAAATCTGAGCACTTTCAATGCGCCAAATTTATTGCCAAATGTACTGAGGAAGAGCTAGATCTGGACCACCACATTGAATTTGCCAATATTCATAGATTTGGCCGTTTCCAAAGAGGCAAACCAAGACCGATTGTGGCTCGTTTCATCTACCTGTCGGACGTTAGTACAGTGCTAGAGTGGGCTAACTGGTTGAGGGGGACAAAATGGGGAGTTCGTCGTCAATTCCCGGCTGCTATAGATGAAAGGCGGAGGTCACTTATCCTGATAATGAGGCTGAAGAGAGAAGAAGGTGCTACCGTGAAATTGATTCGCGACCGTCTCTATATTAATGGTCACCTTTACGATCTGGAGAGTTGTAACAGTGATAACACTGACTGCGTCCCAGTGACGGTAGAGCCTATGGACTACGCTGGAGCGGTGAAGCATAGGACACATTACAGGGATGCGTCTAACCACACACACTAAGGACCATCGGCCGCAGAACTCGGAGCGATATGAAGCGCAGAATTGAATGGAAGCGGTCAGGACTGCACAGGCTGTTTAAGTATCCTTTCATGTAATGCTAATAGGTAAATTGTAGATAAGTTTAATGATAACACTTTTGTTGATCGTATTTGCAAATATGAAATAGTATTTTTTTTCCGAATGCTGGAGTGATAAAAGTAATAATCATGAATACCATGTATTGAATAAAGTATTTGACATAAATATGTTTCACATGAGCAAAGGGAAGGTGGTGGTACTATTCTTTAAGTTAAAAAACATATATCTAAAATCATACACATTTTGAAATGTGTATATGATACTGCTATATAGGTTAAAATTGATAAGTGTCGGGTGCTATGCCTCAGTGATATTTGTATGTGTTGTCTGTGCATACCACATGAAAACAATACTTTTTACAATTTTTAAGATAAGAATATTTTTGAAGAGCTGGAGTATGATATTTTAACTTATACCGACTTGGGTTCTATTAGTCTTATTGAGGATTGGAATAGTCGGATAACTACCCTGTTAGATTACAAAGAAAATGACTGAATATTAAATCATTTATATGAAACACTCCGAGATATGTTTGATTATGATTCAAATAGTTATTTTACTGTACGTTTTTCGAAGGATACACATGTTAATAATCTTGGTAGACGTATGACAGAAACATGCAAGTCTATTGGTTTGAGGATATGTAACGGTAGACAGCCTGGGGATGCTCATGGTAGATTGACTTTTTACAATCACCTGGGAAGTAGTGTCATAGATTACGCTGTAGTCGATTATGAATTATATACATATGTAATTGATTTTAAAGTACTTCAGTTCAATGAATGGTCTGATCATGCCCTTATTTATCTCTCATTTAACAACTGTTTGAAAGAAAAACAGAGAGAAAATATTCATGATAGTAATGGTGTATGTGATACAGTCAATTTTTATAGATGGAATCAATAACATTTATGTGATATGAGAAATGATTTTAAAAATGTAATACACGACTTAAATTGTTTCTGTCCTACCATGGAAGAAGGTGTGAATATATCTGAGTCTATTTCAACTTTTACACAATGTCTAAATAATATTTTTTAAAAATTGTATGAATATAACAAATGTAGAAGCGACTGTAACAGGCAATTGTTGACTGAATGTAAACAAAGTTTATGCATGGTGTAAAAAGTGAGTTTATGCGATGTCAAGGTAATCAAATGGAGTACGTAAAGCGTGAATTTTACTATTATTTTAAGAGAAGTAGATAAAAACGTAATTGTAAGCTTGGAGTAGAAAACCTTCTTGAACACTTTAAATATATGGGTGTCAGCAAAGACAATGGATGTATCGGTTATTTGAATACAGAGTGTGATATGGAGGCTGATGAACTGAATGTTCCTATTTCTGAGGTTGTAGATGTTATGAATGGTTTAAAGTGTAGAAAATCACCTAGAAATAATAATTTGATTAATGACTATTTTAAACATATTTGTGATAATTTAAGCCCACTTTTGACAAGAATATTGAATGTAATTTTTGAGACCGGTATTTTTTCTCCTACATGGTGTGAAGGTATTATTGTACTTATAACTAAAGAGGTGATCCAGAAAACAGAAAGAATTATAAAGGAATTACTCTCATGAGTTGCATGTAAAAACTTATACAACTTTACTTAATAATAGATTGATGAAATGGTTTGAAGATAACTCTGTTCTAACTGATGCGCATTTTGGATTTAGACAAGGTGTGAACAGTAAACGCTGTTTTGTTTACTTTTAAGTATCATTGAGAAGCTTATTTCGAATAATGAAAAATTATATTGCTTTTTAGACTATCAGAAGGCATTTGATAGTGTTAATAGAAATTTCCTCTTTAAAAAGCTTATAACACTTGGTACCAGAGGAAACATGTTTCAGAGTATACTTTTATTGTACACGAATGTCAAGAGTATGTAAAATATGAAATACTTTTAGTGAAGTTTTCAGTGTAGAGCAAGGAGTCCTTTAGGGCAAAGAGCATTGTCTCTTCTACTTTTTTCTTTATATTTAAATGATTTTGAGAATCCGTACATTCTGTAAAATTGTGAATACATTATACTCCAAGAAATATCAATGTTTTTAATGATGTACGCAGATGACATGGTTTTACTTTCTGAATCTCCAGAAGGTTTACAAAGTATACTTGATAAACTTCATGAATACTGTAATGACTGGAAAATATCAATTATGTGTGTAAAACAAAAATAGTAATTTTTAGAATATCTGGACGCTTGAAACAAACTAAAAGGTGGCTGCATAATAGAGAGGAGGTTGAAATAGTTAATCCTTTTACTTATTTCGGGCTAACACTATCATATACCGCTAGCTTTTTTGAAATCCCAGCTACAACTGGCATTACAAGAAAAAAAATGTATGTTTAATCTTATGAAAACAATGAAAAATGTATACTTTAATCATGTTGCTCGCTTGTCATTATTTGATACATGTAGGTAGTGTATTGAGCTATGCAAATGAAATATGGGGATTTCACAAGGATGACGGTATTGAAAAAAAAAAACATTTAGAATATCTTAAAATTATGTTAACAGTTAGAAAAAATGTTCATCACTGATGGTGTATAATGAATTAGGACTCTTTTCACTGTGCATTCAAAGAAAAATACGTATTGTTAAATTTTGGTGTAAATTACTGTAAATTCCTAATTAAACGCGAGGAATTAATATCCGCGTAAAATCGCGAGAAGCATTTTCGCGGATTTTAAAATCTCGCCATTATTTTCTGAGAGTTGAAAACTATAAGAAATAAGGAGAAAAGTTCAACGTTCGCGATTTTATATTCTCGCGATTTGGTAGAAACCAGCGGGATCGCGGAATTAAGTACTCGCGTAATAAAAGGAATTTACAGTATTTAAATCTGAGAATTGTATAATGAAAAGTATTTCTCAAGATATGTTTGAAAGGGCTGAAAAATATCCATGTTTCAAATACAACTAGCTACTTAATGTAAAAAAATGTATTATTTTCATTGGGATTTAGTGAAGTTTGGTATTGTCAAAATGCTACAAAAAAAATTGTTCTTAGATATTTTTAAACAAAAAACACAAGGCTGTCTTCAGCAAGATTGTAATGCATTTTTTCAACATCCTCAAAATGTGCTTTGTATAGATATTTAACAAAGAAGTTGCATCTACAGTCTTATTTATTAAAACCAATTTAAGTCATACTAGTATATGTTCAGTAATTACAAAATACAGATTGAGTTCGCATTTATTAATGATAGAGAATGGAAGATTTACTCAGTTACCTTAAGAGCAAAGATTATGTATTTTTTGTCATCTGCATGTAGAAGATCACTTTATTTTTAAATGTTCGATGTACCATGAATACAGAAAAACTGTACATCAAAAAAAAATACGATTGGTATAAACTAAGTATGTATGAATTATTACAATTCCTGTCAACTGACATTACTGAGTTAAGTAATTTAGGAAAAAATCTTCTGAAAGAAAAAAAAAACTTGTGTTTATTGGTAATAGATAAATAGTCAATACTATGATGCATTTCGTACGTATATTACTACTTATTTTATCTTACATTGTATATATATGATGTATTCTTTGTATCTGATGAGCCATTTTCCTTAAGGAATAAATAAGCTGAACCTATCACACAAAGAACGGCAATAATACAAGAGGCCCATGGGCCACATCGCTCACCTGAGGAACAATACGTATGATAAAATCATAATACAAACAATCTGGACAATGTACAATAAAACATGTAGATGCTGTATAAAAAAACCCATCTTCCCCCTGGATATTCTTATGTTTATAATCATTAGTCTCTTTACTAACAGGATGATTTTATAGTCATATCACATGTTGAGTATTGCAGTTCTCAAAGAGATCCTTAACAATTGTTTATATATGGGATATAAAACTACATCAAACTCTGAACCTTCTTGTGAGGCCCAAGAATTGTCCTGGAGCCAAAGTTTTAGCAATTATAAAGACTCATCTGGCTGATTAGTTTCTGAGAAGAATATTTCTAAAGATTTACTATATATATTCCTATGTAAAACTTCGACACCCCCCCCCCCCCCATTGTGGCCCCATCCTACTCCCTGGGGTGTCATTATTTTCACAACTTTGAATCTAAACTACCTGAGGATACTTCCACACAAGTTTCAGCTTTCCTGGCTGATTAGTTTCTGAGAAAAGGATTTTAAAAGATTTACTCTATATATTCCTATGTAAAACTTCGACCCCCAATTGTGGCCCCACCCTACATCCAGGAGTCATGATTTTTACAACTTTGAATCTACACTACCTGAGGATGCTTCCACACAAGTTTCAGCTTTCCTGGCTGATTAGTTTCTGAGAAGAAGATTTTTAAAGATTTACTCTATATATTCCTATGTAAAACTTCGACCCCCCCCCCCCCTTGTGGCCCCACCATACCCCCAGGGGTCATGAATTTCACAGCTTTGAATCTACACTACCTGAAGATGCTTCAAAGTTTCAGCTTTCCTGGCTTTCTGGTTCTTGAGAAGAAGATTTTTTGAAAATATCTCGAAATTTTTCATTGATTTCTAATTATCTTCCCTTGAAAACGGGTGTGGCCCTTAATTTTCACAACTTTGAATCCCCTTTGCCTAAGGATGATTTATGCTAAGTTTAGTTGAAATTGGCCCAGTAGTTCTTGAGAAGATGTTGAAAATGTGAAAAGTTTACGGACAGACGGACAGATAGACAACAGACAAAATGTGATCAGAATAGCTCACTTGAGCTTTCAGCTCAGGTGAGCTAAGAAATTAGATAAAATGTTTTGATGAAATACGGTATTTTTTATATTTTAAAAAGTTTTCCAAAGAAATATTTAATTTTTTTCAAGAAAACATTATTATATTTGTGTTTTTGTTTTAATTTGGAATGACTGTAAATCGTTCACTCGGAAACGAATTGTGTGCCTAAATTTAGGGTAATTATATTAGTCAAATTCATCTTTTCAAAAGATATTATGTAGTTGTAAATAATTTGAGGGTGAAGGCATTTTTCTTGTGTAATAAAACCGACATTGCAAATGCAGGCGCCTTTTGATTACTGTAGATTCCTAATTAATCAAGAAAAATTAATACCCGTGTAAGTTCGCGAGAGGTACACCTCGCGAATTTTAAAATCTGGCTTTTATTTTACGGACGGATGTAAACAAATGAAATTATTATAAAAGTTCGGCTTTCGCGATTTCATACTCTCGCGATTTGATGCGAAACGGTTGAATCACGGAATTGGGTACTCGCGTAAAATAGGGAATTTATAGTATATAATATTTCAAAACAAGTTTTTCAGCCAATCAGGCATTTGTTTTTTTCTATCACTCTCAACAGATAATTTGTCAAGAGCCTCAAAACTATTATCTGTGTATTATGAACAGTATTTTTCTTTCTTATGCACTTTGACTTGTATTAAATTCCATTAAGGTATATTTTACTATTTGAATGGGCTATGTGTACTTCATACAGTAAACAAACATGTTTCTCATATCTACGATATGTATTGGAGCTTTCACTAGATTTAATGTCAGTTCATTTACACGAAGTTCAGAGCATACTTGTTTACATTCATGCTTTCGGGTTTTATATATTGTGACAATAAAATGAATAGAGTTAAATAGATAGACTTATTTACATATGTGTAACTGTCTCCCCGACCTATAATATGTAATGACAAGTTCATGCAATTGTGTAATAGGTGATTTTGTTTATATTGTAGTATCTACAGTTTATTCCTAGTGCATAAATGATGTTTACTAGCTGTGTGTGACTCATTTCTGAACATCGGGCAACATAATCTTAGTCCCGTCAGTTTCAGTCGCAGTAAGTTTCGAACAATTGATAAATGGGGAGTGTTGCTGTTTCTATACAGCTATGAATTAACTATAAGTTTTAACAGGAAATAGACAGAATTCTACGCGGTAGTTGTAAATATATTAAAATGGAAGTTCAGAAGATTGTGACGCATTTAAAACATTAGCAATTCACTCAAAGTCGTTATGTTCGTAAAAGATTGACCAGAATCAATGCAGACAACATTTTAAAAATCACATTTTTTACCTGTGAAATAAAATATGAGGGAGTTATACAAGAGTTCTATTCTGGTAAATTGCTTGCATTACCATATTACACTTTAACACGACTCACATTTTTTGGTTCATATTTTTTTACTGTATCCTGCAAAAACTTGTAAAAGTTGTTGGATAACAACTATATTTTTAGATTTCTAGTTAGAAAATAGCAGTAAATATTGTAAGTGGTATGCATTCTTCTGTGCTGTAAATATTGATTTTGTTTGAATAAGCGGGACACGACACCAAACAGTGGAATATGCGAGCACGCACATGTAATTATGGCGTCACTCACGTAAAATGACGTCATTTTAAATCGCTTTGTGTGTTAACTGGTTTCATCACTTATTATTCTAAAATGATTTTGAGTGCAAACTATTTTTATTTTTAGTAGTTTATCTTTATTTCATTTATTCAATACCGCTATGAGCAGGAACTCGTTCGTATATACACAGAACATACCTGTACCATGGATTCATCTGTGTCGCAAATTTTATTTTCTTAAAATAAAATGTTATAATATTTTTTCTATAGTTAATTTATGAAAAAATGATATATAAACCACAAAAAATGCAATCTATAATATTTAAAATATGCAATCTATAATATTTAAAATATGCATAAATTTGATTATTGTTATCTTTAAAACGATAACAGATAAATAAATAAAAATTGGCCCTGTGGCACAGACGTGGTTAAATCAGCAACCTAAGATTAACTCAGACAACTAGCATCCGGGGGTACGATTGGGAGGGGGTGGAAAGCCCCTCCCAGTTTTTCTCGCAGTAAACATTTTTCCAATTATACATATAGAGCATTGCATTATCATGGAGTTGCCCCTCCCCACGCTTTTAGAAGTATGTAGAAACTTAAAGTGAAGTTCAGGTTATAACAGTGAAATCGATTAGTCGAAGTCATAGTAAGTTTAAGCACCCCCCCCCCCCCCCAATAAATTCAGATTTTCGAACTTGCCTTTTTTGCTTGTTTTAAAAATTTGAAGACGAGTCTGTCCTCCCTCCCCGCCCACTTTCAAAAACGTTGTTACTGTCTCTACTCCACTGTTTTGTGGTACTGCATGGTTTGTGTCAGTCTTATATTTTTCGGAGGGTTTTATAACAACATTCAATCGCTTTTCACCATCATGTTAAACACGATATATTTCAGATATTATTTATTAAGTCTAAGATGGGTTGTTCTCTGGTGTGACCCGGTATGGAAATTTGTTAGATAAGCCGTTCCGAGCAACCCCCCCCCCCCCCCCGCTACCTTTAATCAAAGTGTTTCAAAATTTATTTATTTTTTGTTCCAAAGGATAGTAAAGGTAGAAATTGTTTAATTCTGAAACCACACAGTTTAATTCATCACCATTTAAAAGTGATGGACAGTTAAACAGCGCATGCACTATTAAAAATGACGCTACTGAATATTTTTTTTACGAAACTGGATGTAACGTCAAGACATTATGCACTTGACATTTGTAAATGCAGTTGGTAGTCTTACTAGTCTTACTAATTAATTCTGACAGGGTATGTGATTGTGCCGAGGAATTAGTTGAAAAAGCGTGAACTATGATCTTGAAAAGACCATTGGAGGAACACGAGATTATTGTAGAAAATTCAATGTTTAAAAAAGAAAAATCTGAAAATGTCTTTGCTTCATGTTAAATGCAATTTTTGTTCAAATGACTTGCAGAAAAGTTGCTAAGTTCAATATCATAGCTAGTTAGCAAAAAATTAAGACTTTAACACACAAGGGATATACAAGTCAATACACGAAAATGTTTATTCGCAGTTTTGCGATGATTGAGTTAATTGATAATTCAATTTTTCAGTTGGATACAGACAAACACAGAGCTAAGTTGTGGATATTTTGTCAAAGTACTATCCTATTTCCAGGAATGTCCGTAAAAATGTTTCCGGCAACGTCCAGTCCAGAAAGATTTGGGACGATTACCGACAATAAAATTAGCAACACCGATAAGTACCACTGTACAACTCGATCGACATTCGGCTGTACTATAACCCGATCAACACTGGGGTGGTAGCCCTCTTTTTGGTAAAAGTGACCGAGTAAAGTCCAATCAGCGTTTCAACATTTATCAAGGATCTGACAGTAATTTTGATACAAATCGGTGACATCGGGACGGCTGTCCGATTACGACTAATGTCAAACAGAATTTCAACAGTATATAAAACAAAAAATCATGTAACATGTGTAAAATGATAAATGAATAATAGCTCAGACCATGACACCTCAGTTAACCCCTAAGTAAATTACACAGCCAATTAATTCCCTTTGAGGTAAATAATGCCTTTAAGTGATTTTATCAAATTAAGGAGTAACAGGTGAGGAAATTCATGCAACAATGGGGGGGGGGGGATACCAGCATGTAAATATCAAATATTGTGAGATTGAATTGGTAAAATTAAAGTTTTCTCAATATTAAATCGGCAGGTCGCGCAATGTAAAAAACAGACGTTAAATTAGGATGAGATAAATAAAAATCGTGAGGAAAAGTACCTTGGTCTTTTATTTTTTAAGCTGAATTTCTTGGCTTTAACAGAAAAGAAGAATTGCGTATCGTAGAGGAGAGTTCTTGTTGTACAAGTCTAAATTCAATTAGATTGCAGGTACATTGTACAATGTAGTACTGATTAAATATATATACTTAGAGGATTATTCCGCACGATATAAGCGAATATATTAAGAATTTACAGAAATCAAGATTTAATTAGTTTTAACCCATGCTACCTGCATACTTGATATATATATTTGCAAAATGTGTTTTCTTTTAATCATTTAATCTAACAGATGAATTTTTCAAGCTTATTAGTGTACAACGTTGTATTTTCTAATCATTTTCATAATCAAGAATTGTCCACATTTGGGTTTTTTTTTAAATGCAAGATAAGTTTCAGTATGTTTACATGTATCTATAGTACGAGAACTGATAGAGATAGCTGATATTTAGAGAGTTATCATTATGATACTGGTTTTCCATTTTTAACCACATCTCATGTTCCTTATTACCGATGTTGAACGATGAATGAATGAAAACATCTCTCTCTACGCCCACCTCATTTGCTCTCTCTCTCTCTCTCTCTCTCTCTCTCTCTCTCTCTCTCTCTCTCTCGTAGCACCGTTTTTGAAAGTTGGGGGAGGCAACCTCATCCAAAAAATCTTGACAAGCAAAAAAAAAAAAAAAAATCAAAAAAAGGATTATTTCTAAAAGCCCCAAAATCCTAATGGTTAGGGAGGGGGGGGGGGGGGGGGGGTAGGTGGAACTCAATGTTTATACAATCCCCCCCCTCTCTCTCTCTCATTTAATACAAATATCGGCCACATGATTATCATTCGTTTTTTATCTGAAAAATGTCCCGATTCTTTATTGTTTGTTGTTGTACATTTTGAGAAACACCCATAAAAACATTGACTGTCAATATCAGCAAAATCTGTTGATTGCATGCCTTAAACAAAATTGTAAAGGGATGAGAAACTATCATACATGATATTTAATTTTGCATGCCTCCATGCATCTTAATTACCACTACACGTAGTGTGCTCAGATCTAGAAAGGAGGGGGGGGGGGGGGGGGGCAGAGTTTAATTTGCATTATATAATTACCAGACATATGTACTAGAACCCCCCCCCCCCCCTCCCTGGAAAACTCAAATAACTATCGAAAAACAGTTTCTTGACCCGTGCACATGTAGTGTTTATATTTAGCGATAAACATAAATATGGTTATAATTGATACAACCGCTATTCCGTCGACTTGATATTAAAGGTGTAACAGTACAATGGCTGCATTTACAAACCTGTTTATGTTATTGAATTTAAAATCATGTATGTCACTAATTTAAGATAAATATAGAAATATACAAAATGCGTAATCTTGGGCGATGTTACGACAGACTGAAAATCTAGTCATACAAATTGGTGTGTACGTATAATATCCAAAAAGTACACATAACACGTGGATTTAGGTTGTCAGATTGCACAGAAGAACAACGTATGTGTCCTGCAGATTATCACTTATGTTTCAATCATACATATATATTTGGTTTTAAGTTGTTTCTTTAAGAGCACTTTTCTTGTACATTGTAAATGTCACGAAGAGTCAGATTTTCCTATCATGAGAAGCATCGAAGTATATGTTTACAGTGTTGACATATTTCTCAAACTATTCAAATCCTTTAGTCAAATGTATGAGTTTTAAAAGCATTAAATAATTTAACAGTCGGTCTATATGTAGAATATAATACATGACTAATGTATTGTTTTACAAATTTTAAAGCGGGTGCAAAAGCAGCATTCTTACGAAATTTCAGCATCAACTTGTGTTTAATATTTCGTTTCATAAGCAATACAAACATAAGAAATTATTGGTATTAAAACAAACGTGGAAAATAAAGGAGCTACTGTACAGTGTATATAAACAATGCACGGCATTATAAAAATAATCAACAAATAAACATGCTTAATAATCATTTCAAACATCACATCAAACACAATAGGATAATTCTTAAATATAATAATCAGTGGAAATAAATATAAATAAATATAATGTGAATTTTTGACTGTTATCTGAGAGTAAATATAAAAGAATAAAATGAGACTATACCCTGTAGATTATTGTTCGTACTGAAGTATATGGTGATGTTGTGGATGCTGTGGATAGTTGTCAGGTTCACCCACCAGGTGGCGGTTTGTATGGACCATGATACAGCACATTGACCTCCCCACCTACTCAGGTCTGATTTACGTCCGTCCACAGCGTTACTGGCGTCCAATGTGTCGTACCCTCTGAATGGGTACTGTAGGTACGCTGGTTTGTTGAGGGCGACATTAACTGTGAAGATAAACACACAGTGAACTCAGAGTTTATTTCTCGGGATTTACAATCGAACCCATGGTGCGATTAAAACTATATAAATAATTAATATTATACAATATAAAGTTTAACTATGACTTAGAGAAATATATTAATATACACAGTAATATAAACATATACTAACGGTAATCAGGAATGTATATATTTTGGTTGTAAATTTCACCCGAGTTTAGAAATTCTGTCTTAAGATTGAACCGTTTGTTTACATAATTTGAATTTTAACTCGTTATAGGTCAGTTAATTCATCCTGTTGGACTGCATGCTTTTTGTGAAGTATAAATAGACACAAACAAAACAACAGAACTTGACATAGCAACAGTCTAAAAATCTGTCTTTAAATGGACTTTAAATTCTGATGTATCGTGCCAAGATAATTGTAGGCAGCGGCACAATAAAAAGCCAAACTGCATGGACAATGGCCCTATCACCGAGATGTAAATGCCATCAACTGCATCTGTTGATATACCGGTATATACATGAACGGAGAGTGGAAGAGAGAGTTTCAATACATCCTAGATCCCGCCATTCATCTGACGTCCAACATGGAGCCACTTTATCCTCGATTCATATTATATTTAACTTTTTTTTTATACTTATAAATGGCATGGGTGGATCCAACATTTTGGAAACGGGAGGAGGTTCCAATTTATAAATATCAATTATATAATATCTAGCCTTAATTTACAAGTCTATAGCAATGCAGACGCGCTTCTTCGCTCAAAGTTTTCAGACACTAATTAAAATAAAAAGGATATATAGTCTATCAACTGACATTTAACATAAAGGTCTAAACGATCTGATATGACATAAAGTGGGAATAGTTTATCGGCTTTAGCTAAATAGATAATGCATGTTTAAAACAATTTGTACAAATAATTGCCGTTCTCGATGCGGTCTCTTACATGTAAATAGATGCCTTTCATCATCCGGTACTAGTGAAGATCCAAGATCATATTCAGGAAAGTTTTGAAAATTATTTATTATTATTATTATAACTATTTATTATGGGTTCCATGTAAACCCTTTTAACATAATTTCTATTCTTGGAAACAGTTAAACAACAATATGCGTTCTTTGTCCTTTTTTCTTTTTTTTTTTTTGCGGGTAAGAAGAAAGCTACGTTTAGCATTGCCGAATTTAATTATTTTTTTAATGCTGCGATGTGCCTTTAAAGCCAGTATAAAAACCAAAGAAAGCATTGAATTGTTTATATTTACATCTGTCTCCATTCATCTAATAACTCATCCATTAAATAAGACTATTATATGTATATGATCAATATTGTCGACTATAAAACATAGGAGGTCTGACGTGGGTTACCGTATGGTACATGTATCTACAACTACTTGGAGGTCTGACCGTGGGTTACCCTATAGTACATGTATCTACAACTACTTGGAGGTCTGGCCGTAGGTTACCCTATAGTACATGTATCTACAACTACTTGGAGGTCTGGCCGTAGGTTACAATATAGTACATGTATATACAACTACTTGGAGGTCTGGCGTGGGTTACCATATAGTACATGTATCTACAACTACTTGGAGGTCTGGCCGTAGGTTACAATATAGTACATGTATATACAACTACTTGGAGGTCTGGCGTGGGTTACCGTATGGTACATGTATCTACAACTACTTGGAGGTCTGGCCGTAGGTTACAATATAGTACATGTATATACAACTACTTGGAGGTCTGGCCGTAGGTTACCATATAGTACATGTATATACAACTACTTGGAGGTCTGGCCGTGGGTTACCATATAGTACATGTATCTACAACTACTTGGAGGTCTGGCCGTGGGTTACCATATAGTACATGTATCTACAACTACTTGGAGGTCTGGCCGTGGGTTATCATATAGTACATGTATATACAACTACTTGGAGGTCTGGCCGTAGGTTACCATATAGTACATGTATCTACAACTACTTGGAGGTCTGGCCGTGGGTTACCATATAGTACATGTATCTACAACTACTTGGAGGTCTGGCCGTAGGTTACCCTATATTACATGCATCTACAACTACTTGGAGGTCTGGCCGTGGGTTACCATATAGTACATGTATCTACAACTACTTGGAGGTCTGGCCGTGGGTTACCATATAGTACATGTTTGTACAACTACTTGGAGGTCTGGCCGTAGGTTACCATACAGTACATGTATCTACAACTACTTGGAGGTCTGGCCGTGGGTTATCATATAGTACATGTATATACAACTACTTGGAGGTCTGGCCGTGGGGTCACTCAGTTTCAGTCTCTTAATGTAGCTTTTGTTATGATCAATCGAATATAATTCATGCAAAGGCAACACAACTGACATTAAAGAATTTTTAAAAGTAAAACGAACGCGTGTATTCATAAGCGGTTATCGTTTTTCTCGATCGCGTACATTGTGTGCTTGTCAGTTTAAAATTTTTTTGAATTACAATCGATTTAAAAAAAGAAAGAAACACCTGGTGAATTTTAATATAAAGTTGTGTATTTAGCGACAATGCCTTATTTCAATGTTTTGAGTTTTGTTTATAAAACTATGGTGCCTTGTACGAAAATCTTTTATAAAAGCGATTTCTAAATTTTCCGTTTTATATAATTATAGTATTTAGATTATATATATGAAACAAAATTGCCATCAAATAAGCATTTTAGTTAGGGAAAAAATATATGTCTCGCGGAAAGGGGGGGGGGAGTCATACCTCCGTAACACCTCACACCTTCCCTCTGGATCCGTCAAAGAATATCTCAAAGTCCAAACGATGATCATTCAAAAGTATGAAAAACCTCGAAGATTTCTATTTTGAAACGCCCCTTCTATATACTGTACAAGTGGTTATCACCGCTGGTGGTTAAGTTCATGTGTTCTCTAGTCAAACAATACGCTTGGGTTTTGTAACGTGTTTGGGTTAGGTGATTAAGATCAGTCTTGGGAATGTGTTTATGTAGTAACTATTAATGACGAATGATCGGCATACAACTAACACTACAATCACGAATCAATATATACATATATTTATTAGGATTACTAATCCCTAGCATAAAAAAAATAGTACATCACAAACAGGATGAGACTACATCTGTGGGATGTATACCAGGGATCTGTCCGAGGCACAGATCTCGGCATTGAGATCTGTCCTGATACGGCTCTATGCCTATAGTAGGGCTGTATCCCTGCAGCCGACACAGGCTACAGCCCGGTATATATATATATGTTTATAAAATACAAAAATAACTATAAATACACTAAGCAATGGTCATTTGACCTGGGCAGGGGTTGCTCTCGAAAGACGAGTAGCATGGGTGTTGGGGGCAAGGGAACTAAGGCGGCTGCTCTAGCTTGGGCCCAGGGGGAGCACACAAATACAGTAGGAGACAAGTTGTCCAATAGGATTGACCAGCTTTTAGCCTTGAACACGGTTTTTAGGTCACCAGTGCACAGCACCACCCACGCCCAGGTAGTGTGAATGATAGTTCTGTGGTAGGGGAGGTATATATGACCATTACTCAGGGGGTGAGTGGGGATAGGGCAACTGAAAAAAAATGGGTGTGTAAGGTACAGCCGGGTCTGGCAAATCACGGGCTATGGAGTCTGTCCGTAGGGACACATATGTGTCCGAATTAAAGGTACCCGCCTCTTGAGGCAGAAATGAGAAATCCTCATGAGGGTGGTTCTCCTGGGCGGGGACAGTCAACGACAGCAGTCATTGTTGGTGTCCCAGACCACTTGAATACTGGAAACAGCAGGGCAGGTCACGTCACGTACAGCATTGTTTGGGCACATGTTTGTCAGAGTAAGGGGCTGCACCGTATGGAAACCGTTGTATGTTGAGCCAATATCTTATATCCTTCAGATTCTTCATTTCATTGAATGATTCTGCCGTCTAATTTGGAGCCATATGGAAGCCATGGCTACTCCAAGTTTTCCCTGGAACGGGGATACAACTACAACAGGGGTCAGTCTGATTATCAGGCATTGAATAATGTTCCTTCTAGTGACCGTACACATGCAAGTACCGCAAAAGATATGTAAAATATGGTCCTGAGAACCCTAGGGTGGTTGATTGGAAGCATTTCCCTCAGAACTCCAGGGAGGATGATTGGAAGCATTTCATTGAGAACCCCAGGGATATTAATGGGAAGTACTTCAGCCTCTGGACGGAAAATCCCGGCTGAGGCTAATAGCCTGAAATAATCCGGTAGTGTCAATTGGGGTCATAAACAGAGTAAGCAGGGTTATCGGGAGGGAATAATGTCCCCTCTTGTGATCGTACATCTGCAAGTACCACAAAAGATATGTAAAATATGGCCCCGGGAACTCCAGGGAGGTTGATAGGAAGCATTTCAGTGAGAACCCCAGGGAGATTAATGGGAAGTACTTCAGCCTCTGGACGAAAAATCCTGGCTGATGCTAATAGCCTGAAATAATCTGTAGTGTAGATTGGGGGTTGCCAAGTTCAGAACGTTGACTATACATTATGGGTGAACTGATGAGACAGCTTCTTGGCTCTTAGTGTTTCAGGGGAGGGCCAATCACTAAAATATGTTTAGATCCTCTCCTCTAATGGCATGGGGAAGAAATGCGTTTCAGGAAATTAGCCTCACGTTTGGAACAGAGGTTCGGGAAGGGTACACTTCAAGCCGCCTTTTAAGTAGAATTAAACGCTATGGCTCAGGTGTTCGATGACAGCCTGAAGTTATGGATGTGGCGCAACGTGCTTTAGGGGCAATGGTTGCGGTCAAATGCTCCATAAGCAGGCGGTCCTGCGTTTCACCTTGGGCGGTCAGAAATCGCGTGCCGGTCAGAAACTCATTGAGATCGCTCCCGGCACAATAAACAAGTCAGTTTAAAGGGTTCTGACGTACCAACTCAGCAGGGGTAGATGGAGCTCTGCATTCTGTGTCACGGGGCAGCCAGTCGCTCTCGACAGGGTAGTCAAGATTCCGTTCACCACGCTGCGTATTGACCCTTATAAATCAGCAAGGCCAGAAACCGTTGCTCATTTAGCTATTGCCGGTAAAGCGGAGAATCGGGGAGGGGGGGGGGGGTATCCCCATAGTGCTAGCAGCCGTCAGCGGCAGTTTGGATTATGTTATGCATGTCATACGGTAATAACGAACATTATTCTAATTCAAAAGTCCAAAGGAAAATTACAAAATTAAAAAACTGGATCAGACCTCTCAAAAAAAAGATAGGATCAGGTGCCATGGAGGAATAAGCATCCTGTTACATCCGACCGGTTACATCCGCAGTGTGACCAATATAATATCGGTGAAATTGTCATTATCGGGAAAATTGTCGTTATTTCTAAAATATAAAAATTAAAAAAAATATATCAAGATCGGATAAAAAAACAGAACAAATCTTCCGATAAAACGGTATTCAAATGATAGTTCAAAGCATAGCAATCAAGGACTCCTTAAAAACCTCAGAGGCAGGATCAGGTGCCATGGAGAAGTAAGCATCTTCCGCCGACCGGTCACACCCGCTGTGTGATATTTGTCGTAATTGGGAAAAACGGAAACGTCTTTAGACGATTAGGTGATTAATTTTAATCTAACAATTAGCATTCCATGCAATCAGCAGTAGTATTTTACACAAGTCTCGGGCCAAATCCTCACATCGTTTAAGGTGGCTCTACACACCACTTTTTGATGACGTAGTACGCAAAAAAGTAAACGTGGAAGCATACAGCTGACTTTAACTGTGGCGAATTGTATGGGGACCACTCTGTAAAATAAATAGATTTAATTTGATATTTTTTTTTATTTATACATGTAAAGTGGTATGGGACACCTTCATGTTGTGTCATATTATTAATCGACATAAACAATAAAATTAAGTATAATTTTATAAATAGGTTCTTTCCCATCATTTTCATCATACAGCGTAGCGCAGTGGGTTAGAGGGTTCGCTTAAACGTCATGAGTTCGAATCCCTCTGGGGATTATAAAAACTTGTACCTTTCCAAAATTTTCTAAAACGTATTATTTGGTTTAAAATTGTTTCAGAAAATTCTTCACCGGTGAAAGTATCTCAATTATAATGTACTTTAATCCACCTTAATATTGATGGAGGCTCAATACCACCTTAAGGGAATGGAAGAGTGGCTTTGTATGGGATACATAAATCCTATAAGTTAATTTTCCCCTTTATTAATTTGACTTGGTTATGCAATAAAGCGAATATATTTACTTTATATATATATATATATATATATATATATATATATATATATATATATATATATATATATATAATCATTCCAACACAATATTTAGGAAATTTTCTTCAGCTCAGAAATTGAAAAGTCCCCGAGGTTAGTGGGCCTTAGGACCCAGGAACGATAACTCCTACCTGAGGAACTTTCATACCAAATAAAATTTAAAGATTTTTTGAGTGTTTCTTTTTTTATGATTTTCATTCAATTTTTGTATATCACATCTATTAAAATATATTTTCCAATAACATCAAACAGCTTTTTTCAGATGATTGTTCAACAGAGTAAGAAGATATAAAAAAAAATATGTTTTTGGGGAAATTAAACTTTTGGATTTTATAAAATGTTATTTTTTATGTGTCTAAAGGAAATATCCATGATATGCCAGAAAAATGTTTTTTGTTACAATGACAATGCGTAGCGCACATCGGTTAGGTAAAAGGTGGCGCAGTGAGTGTAGTAGTAGAAACTGATGCCAAGATCACAAGTTTAGCACAACTAGGTTAAGACTTATTTCATACTGCTACACAAAATTTAGATACAGATTAACTTCGGGGTACTGTTACACTTTCTGAGTTTTCGTTAAGGTAAACAAAGTTCTATATTTTTAACTGTCACGTGACACCATGGCACGGCAACTTCAAAAGTCGACTCGATTCCGATATAGAAAATAATATCATGGCGAACACATTCACTTGGTACTAATATTCAGCACTAGTTTCATACAAAATATGTTTTACGGTGCGACCGTTGGGGTGAGTGCAGCTGGTGATCAAAAATGAATTATGTTAAATCAATAAAAATAAAAATAGTGACGTAAAGTAAATGAGTTTGAATGCAAAGTAAAAAAAAAATATACCTATTTTCCAGTAAATTTTCATTAGTCATAATTCATAAGATTCTTTATTTATTTATATACCAATCTGATTTTAATCAGATTGTTTATATACTAGTCGCACGCCAGTATAGAATTTATCTCAGATAAAATGTTGTTGAATAATAAAGATTTTAACATAATGAACATTGCAGTTTATTTCCTCTTTTCTTGCAGCAGACATTTTTCTTAAACTTGCAAATAAAAATTGACTTATCACATAATCCCCCCTCCCCCGTTAAAAAAAATCAAATTTACGTAAAACAAAAAATTGTTGATCACATAAGGAAAATGGATCCCCCGGGTGCATGTAATACTGTAAGTAGTAGTGAAAATAAAGACACTTATGAGCAGCTAAAGAGCTAACGCACTCCCCATTCCTCACCCCGAATAGAGTTTTCCTGATTTTGAGAATTTTATTTTTCTTTTTGCTTGTAATGATTTTTTGAATGATGTTGCCACGCCCCATTTAAAAAAAATTCCTGGAAATTACCGTAAATATAGTGAATAAAATAAATGTGAGCATTCATCCAAATGAGAGCAAGTTACAGCTGTTTCCTATCTCTGAAGAAATGTCCCGATTCGTTAGCTCTGCAAGATTTTGAGAAGATTTTGGTATTTATATTTCAGCAGATTTACAATAACTACTTAGAGTAGTTTCCCCTTACTGTGACGTCAAAGTTCACGTCGGTCAAATGTAGTCTGTCTCTTTGAAAAAACACTAGAAAAAAAACTTCGCGACAAATACTGTTTTGTTTACTTAATTAAAAAGCATGATGTTCTGGAAATTACTCAATTTATCTGTTTCTCAAAAGTTTTACTTTGATTCTCGCGATATGGTATTAAACCATAAATACAGGGAACTACTGGGACGATTAAAACAAGGCATTACTGGTCCGATTTACTGACGCCAAAAAATTCCGTTGAATGAATGTGCAAATAGTCCGCATTTTCTATTCACACACGCCTTGCCGGTAGAGCTCGCTCGCTATAAACAGTTTTTAAATTGATCATAATATCGACGGTCAATCAACTCGGAGTTGCCTTAAACTACCCACATACTCTAATACAGATGTTAACCTCGCCAGAGGCGGAAAAACAATGGTCGTGGATGCCCTTCACTACTGGCTCTAACAGCGGCTACTTGAGTTGTGCCAACCGTCAGGTCTGGGAGCTTTGCCTATCGGAAAGAGTGCGGCACATACCGGTTAAAGTAGATGGTGTCCCAGTGAGTGCAGTACTCGACACTGCATGCCTCGGGGTGTGCTAATCGAAATCGGGGAATCCCAGCTCAACTACCTAGTGTATGTTGCCCTTCTCCAAGATGATATGTTCCTAAGTAACGACTTCATGCAGAAAAAAGTGTTTTGAGCCCATATATGAAATTCCTGTAGCGTTAATTGCTTCAAGGCCATTCAACAATGCCGGAACGAGGGGTAAGCTGTGCCTCATGAACCTCACGCAGGAGGAACACATTTTACGGCAGGGCTAGCCTTTAGCAACTGCGACGCCAGCGACCGAAACAGTGATTCCGGAGGCGTTTGTGAGACATGTTGGAGAGGAGGGTTCTTCCAAAGTACCCCTTCAAATCAAGGGGTTACTCAACGATATATGGGTTAAAGTTATGTCTGACGTGCACGATGAGGCCTTGCGACTCATAACACAATATTCGGATACATTCGCTGCTACAATACTGGCTCTGAAAACCCCAGCCTGTCATCTATGCACTTTTTTCTCTAAATGAAATACTATTTTAATGGTTATGTAACTTATGTTTGTCAGTTTTAAATGTTTTCAACTATGGGAAAAGGGTTGATTTTCTTTTCCTTTTTTTTTTTTGGGGGGGGGGGTTAACTTTGCAAACTAAATTGTTAAAGACTGCTTAGAAATTTTGCCGTTTTGTATTAAAAATAAAAACAAATTTCTAAATTACCATCTTGACACTCATATCCATGCCATCCGGGGTTACATCCAGAATCACAGGAACCATTGAATCTGTTACAACCATCACAGGCGTCTTTACATATGTCAACACAATCTGGTCCAAAGAATCCGGACGGACAAGCTACGTTCAACATATAAATTATGAAACACAAATGTACATATAATCAGAATTTGACATAGATTCAATTAAAAACGACACTAAAGGCAGCTTACAGATATATAGGAGAGACAACATTACCATTCAGTCGCCCCTAGCTAGTCGACTATTTTTAAGGTTACTTTTAAGGAAATGTATATGCACATCCCTTTAATTTCATATTAATTGTTTATTGATGTAGATAATATAAAAACCAAATAATTTTATACTTAAGATCCAAAAGAAAAGAAGTTTAAATTATATATGTATTAAGAATTGTTTTTCTTAAAATGATCATCATACATTTTGATACAGGGTGGGTGGGGTTCGATCTGAAGTTGGTACTTTGTTGAAAATTATTACTCACGTGTTTTACACAAGTCCCTGTGATATCCTGCATCACACCCAGTTAAACATGTTCCGTTGATATTAGAACACTGGTCCATGTCCCGACAGTATCCACATGTATCACTGCAGTTGTCACCAAAAGACCCTGTATCGCAAGCTATTGAAAGGACACTTGATACGTTTTAAACAAACCTTATTTAAGTTTCGTCCCTTTTTATGAATTATATAAAACAATAATGTATCAAAACTAGAGCAATGTATAAAGATATTAATTAATATATAGTAGAGCAAGATTATTTTGTCGGGAGGGGGAGGGTGTATTAGAACGATTAAATCAATGCGCGGGACATGCATTTGTCAATTGTTAAACAACATAAAAAAATGGAATTGTTCTCTCTTGGTTACATCAAAAATTGGCCGAGATGATAACAAGGCTGAACATGACGACACAGACGACTTCAGGTTTTAAAAATAGATTTCGTTGCATAATTTATCTTTGTAACACAATCATTGCATACAAAATAAGATGTATGTAGTAACTTAATGTTTTGTTATTAATGTTTGGTAAAATACAGTGAATAAACTCACTTTTAATATTACTTTTCGTCTAAGGGTTTGATGGTTAGAAAAAAAAACAGCTCAATTGTTATGTATTAATCTTATGATACTTATAAACAGTTTTATTGCCTTAGCATATCATTTGCACAGTACATGTAAATGTAAGTAAACATGACTGTGTGATACTTATATTAGAGTTTTAGTTCATGGATAATTTTAAGATTAACTTACTATCGATACCTTATATTTTGTCTCGTCAATTACTCAGTAATCAGTACAAATGTACACACTATCCGTATTATTCTAGTAATATGTTAGTGAAAGTTGGTTTGACTAATTCAGTACATATTATATATGTCTACAAAATCTGCATTACCATTTTGACACTCATATCCTTGCCATCCGGGGTTACACCCAGTATCACAAGAACCATTGAATCTGTTACAACCATCACAGGTGTCGTTACATCTGTCAGCACAATCTTGTCCAAAAAATCCGTAAGGGCAAGCTACATTAAACACATGGATTATGAAGCAAATACCTACATAGAATCCGACTCTGGCATTCAGTCATCTGAATTATAGAAATTTGGCAACTAACAGATGATTGGAGGAGACGACATTACTATTCGGTCGCCTCTAGCTAGTAAACTATATATCATATTATTTTTAGAGAAGGTAAATGTACATCACAACAACATTATATGAAAGGTGCATTGATATATGTAATATTTAAATCTAATTAATCAATAATTATGAAATATATCAAACAAGTTTAAAGTAATTTCTCTTGACGAATTGTGTTTTGCTTAAAGGGATTTGGACACGATTTGATTTAAACATTTTCAAATATATTTTATTTTTCAATGTCTAAAATGTTTAATAGGACATTGTTAACGCTCCCTCACAGTTTGAAATTCAAATATCGAGTTACAAGCAAGACACGTAGTTTGATATTCTTTATTTTGTAAACAAAGCTCACGTCTTGTTATTTGTTACATATGTGTTGCATTGGTGTAAGTTTCTATTCAATTGATGCTTTCTTTTGTTGATATTATTTATGAACACACTTAATCAGTTTATCTTGTTTCCACACGTCATTTCGTCAAAGAAATGTTAATTCCCTTACTTAACACTTGAGCTTTGTTTACATAACAATAATTCTAACCTCTGTGTCAAGCTTGTAACTTGCCATCGGACATTCAAATTTTGGCCAATCATTCAAAATGCACAAATCATTTATTTTATGCATAAAAATAGAACATATAACATTTTGATCTCAAATCGTGTCCAAGTTCCTTTAAAATGATCCTCAAACAAACATGTTTTATAGAGAGCGGGTTGAGTCTGAAGTCCATACCTTGTTGAGCGTTATTACTTACGTGTTTTACACAAGTCCCCGTGATAACCAACATCACATCCAGTCATACATGTTCCGTTAATATTGGAACACTGGTTGACGTCACGACAGTGTCCACATGTTTTACTGCAGTTATCACCAAATGATCCTGTATCGCAAGCTGTTTAAATAAGTATAAAATCATATAGTTTTTTGGGTTTTTTTTGCTGATCATTCAGTTTTTAACGACAATAGAAAAAAAAAAATACGATGGGAAAAAATAGTACATAATTATTTTTTCTTTATTGCCTGCGTTTGTTGTTTAAAAAATTTACTTTGGTTTTAATAATATATAGCATATTCATGGTAAGTGTGTTACTCTAAGCATGCAATAAGTCATTCAAAGGCTTTGTAAAAAAAAAAAAACAATTATTTTAATAATATGACACTGACATTGATTATTATTGTCTTAAAAAAAAAAACACTGTATAATGACCAATATCTTTAACAATATTAAAATATACACACTAACTGGCAATAAATACATCATCTTTTAAAAACCTTATACTTGTGTGTAACTACCTCATAAAATAATTGTTCATCTTTGAACTTCAAACATGTTTTACTCATGAATGTAACTTAGATGTTCTCTCAATAGATCAACTTAAACACTCTGGGTGCACTTCATCACCTTCTTGACACTCATATCCCTGCCATCCAGGGTTACACCCAGAATCACAAGAACCATTGAATCTGTTACAACCATCACAGGTGTCGTTACATTCGTGAAGACAATCTGGTTCAAAGAATCCGTATTGGCAAGCTGAAAGTATTAGATAACGTATAAATTATAATTATATTTGTCACCACATTCCTGTTCAAAGAATTCGTAAGGGCAAGCTAAAGATAATACATAAAGTATGAATCAAAAGCTAGATACATGTAAAATGGATGCTTGCCATTTCGTCAACTAAAATGTAAGTTAATTATTTTTACTGTTCTTTCTTTAAAGATATTATATTTCAACTCACATGCTTTACATGTTTCCCCATGATAACCAGCTTCACACCCAGTTAAACATGACCCGTTGGTGTGGAAACACTTAGTTAAGTCATGGCAGTGTCCACATTCTTGTTGACACTCAGCACCATAATATCCTCGACCACACGCTATTGGAAAAATATAATGTTTAATTGCACATTATGAGTTGGCAAATATTATGGAACAGTAACTGAAAATGTATGCAAACCAACATCACTGAACACTTTTCCCAGAAAAATCTTAAAAATGAATACTTGCATGATGTTAACAGTAAACGAATACCAAAAATACTATAACGCAAGATAACGTCTAAACGTTTGCGTTCTGAATGATAACACAAAGGGGTTGTAGTAAGCTCGTTTTTTTGGTCATTAATCAAAAGCGTTGGCGACAAATCTTTTTTTTTTATTACAAAAGTTACTTAAACTAAAGATACTAGGCACACATTATCTCTATGAATATTTTGTTATCTAAAATACATGTAACATCAAAATAACTATATTGTCTTAAATTGTCAATTAACTTCATTTTTCTCTTCTTGTTTTGTGCATGTTTGTTTTATACATTATCAGTTTGTTTGAAGGTATTGTATTGTTTAATCATATTGCAGTACAAATCAGTTTTCTTTCTAGGTCGGTTTTTTTTTAATGTCACAGGTTTTGTCAACGTCCTAACATTGAAAAGTGGTAACAAAAATATTTAGAGACCTGCGCTTAGAATAAAAAGTGATCATTAAGTATCAATATTTGTTTTTTTTATCCAACTAACAGTGCATCGTTGCACGGAAAGTAACGTCACTAGTCCATTGACGGTGTTAATATATAAAGCAAAATCCTATGAGCATATACAATCTGGTATATCTTGGTTTACAGTAATGGTGGTGTTCGTTTATCTATAAAACGATGAAGTTTTTCCGTTACAGGTAAAATTAACGCAATAAAAACAAGAGGCCCATGGGCCACATCGCTCACCTGAGGAACAATAGGTATGATAAAATCAGCTTAATGGAGTCATAATACAAACTATCTGGACAATGTACAATAATACATGTAGATCCTGTATAAATAAAATCCATTTTCCCCTGGATATTCTTATGTTTATAATCATTAGTCCCCTTTCTGACAGGATGATTGTGTAGTCATATCATATGTTGAGTATTGCAGTTCTCAAAAAGATCCTTAACAATAGTTTATATTTCGGATATAAACGTACATCAAACTCTGAACCTTCTCGTGAGGCCAAAGAATTGTCCTGGGGCCAAAGTCTTAATAATTATAGAGAATCATCTGGCTGATTAGTTTCTGAGAAGATTTTTAAAGATTTACCCTATATATTCCTTTGTTAAACTTTGACCCCCCATTGTGGCCCCACCCTACCCCTGAGGATCATGATTTACAAAACCTTGAATCTACACAACCTGAGGATGCTTTCACACAAGTTTCAGCTTTCCTGGCTGATTAGTTTTTGAGAAGAAGATTTTTAAACATTTACTCTGTTTATTCCTATGTAAAACATCGACCTCTCATTGTGGCCCAAACCTATCCCCAGGGGTCATGATTTTCACAAATTTGAATCTACACTACCTGAGGATGCTTCCACACAAGTGCCAGCTTTCCTGGCTAATTAGTTTCTGAGAAGAAGATTTTTAAAGATTTACTCTATATAATCATATGTTAAACTTCGATCCCCCATTGTGGCCCCAACCTTCCCCCAGGGGTTATTATTTTCACAACTTTGAATCTACACTACCTGAGGATGCTTCCACACAAGTTTCAGCTTTGTCGGCTGATTAGTTTCTGAGAAGAAGATTTTTAAAGATTTACTCAATATATTCATATGTTAAACTTCGATCCCCCATTGTGGCCCCACCCTACCCCCGGG
The DNA here is from genome assembly GCA_015776775.1 of Magallana hongkongensis. Taxonomy (NCBI): domain Eukaryota; kingdom Metazoa; phylum Mollusca; class Bivalvia; order Ostreida; family Ostreidae; genus Magallana; species Magallana hongkongensis. Next base: position 35,723,111 of record CM027469.1, read on the forward strand.
GGTCATGATTTTCACAACTTTGAATTTACACTACCTGAGGATGCATCCACACAAGTGTCAGCTTTCCTGGCTGATTTGTTTCTGAGAAGCAGATTTTTAAAGATATACTGTATATATTCCTATGTAAAACTTCGATCCCCCATTGTGGCCCCACCCTACCCCAGGGGGTCATGATTTTCATAACTATGAATCTACACTACCTGAGGATGCATCCACACAAGTGTCAGCTTTCCTGGCTGATTAGTTTCTGAGAAGAAGATTTTTAAAGATATACTGTATATATTCCTATGTAAAACTTCGACCCCCCCCCCCCCATTGTGGCCCCACCCTCAGGTGAGCTAAAAAGATTAAGTTTACAATACAATAAGTTGTTAAAGTTGGTTTCTGGAAGAACAGACTTTGAACATTTTCTTAATAAATATTGACAATTTTTTTACTTTTTTCATCTTTAGTTTTTAAGATCTGTGTACAAACATAGAATTGTGAGCAAATCTTTGTATCTTGCTTATAATTCGAAGCTTAACACTCAAATATGGTTAGTAAATAGAAATTGTAAACAATTAAACACAAGAAACATGCACTATAACAAATAAAGAACCAATTTATTTTTTCGAAATGAATCATATATATATATACATGTATATACCTACATATTTCCGTCAGCGATATCAAACTCTATTTAAACTGAATAAACTCGAGAAAATGTCGAGCATCTCAACAAAATCTATTGCATTAATCTACCATTACGCAAAAGAAAATGCCGAATTACCGATAGAAGGAATTGTATTTCAGTACCCCTACATCAGATTTTGCTTAATTTGCGCAGGTAAACAGTTAACTGTTTGATTTACCGAAGTATCTGTTTGAATTGATACGTAAAAATCACGAAATACCTGTAGACGATAGTTTCCAGGTTTAAAAGCGTAAATAATGAAAACGAAACGAAAATCCGAACAAGCTAACACCAACACACTTGTTTGATCCTGGTTGGAACAATTAGAAAATTAATTAATAAACAATAAAAACAGAGGGAAATGCACTTTAGTACGTTGTTAATGCATCAGATTTTATCATTTTCGCAGGTAAACATTTACCGAAGTCTATGTTCCAAATACAAGGCGATTGTTTCCCAAGTTAAAAAGCAAAATGAAACGAAAAAATGAAAACAAGCTAAAACCAACATCACAAGTGAAAATGACAACGCGTTGAAATATTTAACCTCAATTTACTTCACAATAATCGGCACCAATGTTATTTCCATGTTTCATAGATTATATTCGCACGTGAACTGTTGCACAACAAACTGCCAGCTTCAAACAAAGAACCTCGTTTTCGAGATGCGGTAGACTGGCGATGCCTGTCATAAGACCAGTCTATCGCAATGAATTGCCAGTCTACAATATATGGAATAACGAGCCATTCTTTATAAGTATTTTCGCAATTATCTCAAATTTGGAACAGAAATCGCCTATAATTTTTGCAATTTATATTTTCCTTTCCCTATGGATGATTTATGCTAAATTACGTTAAGATTAACTCGGTAGTTCTTGAGAAGAAGATTTTTAAAAATGCACCCCCCTTTTTCTACAGTTTCAAGGTTTTCTCCGCTTTGAATACAGATCAAACTTTTATTTCTGCAATTTATATTCGCCCTCCCATAAGGATGCTTTGTGCCAAATTTGGTTGAAATTGGATAAGCGGTTTTAGAGAAGAAGTTCAAAATGTAAAAAGTTTACAGACGGACAGACGGACAGACGGACAGACAGACGGACAGACGGACGGACAGACGGACGACGGACAAAATGTGATCAGAATAGCTCACTTGAGCTTTCAGCTCAGGTGAGCTAAAAACCGTACACATTGTATATCAGTTACACTGAGACCATACTGTAGTATCCATGTATAGTCCAAATGTTTAAAAATGTGTAAAAGAACATGCATTACCTGATTTACACAGGTAACCTTGATACCCAGGCTTGCAGCCCTGACAGGTGCCCGTTTTTAAGTGACAGTAACAATTGGTATCTGGACAGGCGTTTGAACAGTTCGGCCCGTAAAACCCTCCAGGACATCCTATAAAGAGCAAAAACAGCCAGCACTTAAAACAATTGTAATGGTTTCTTATTTATTTTAAAAACATTTAATTAAAATAGTATATATATATATATATATATATATATATATATATATATATATATATATATATATATATATATATATATATATCATGCCGCTAAATATTATCTCAGGTATATCAAAATCACTTTTGACAATGTACGGTGATAAAATATCACTACACAAATGATTACCTTTTTTTCAAATAAAAAAGAGGGGGTAAAAAAACTATTCCCCACCTGTTTTGATTATTAGTTCATATATAAGATTCATGTCTGAAACGTATCTCTCCACCCCCCCCCCCCCTTTTTGTCTTTGATGTTTTAAACTTTAAAAGAAAATATATCAATTCATTTTGTTGATTTACAATTCGATTTCACTCGACTCCCAAGCTATTTGACTTCAGAACCTAGTATTATATTCACCGCCGTCTTATGGCTGTTTTTCGTTTTTGTCAATTATCTGACGTGACAACCATATTCCCATTCTCCGACAATCATCAGCTCGTCTATGCCAACGTTTTCTGTCTCTGAATATGGCTCCTCATTGGACCGCGCGTGCTCCACCTGATTACTGGTTTCCTGTGTAACTACTCCTTTTTAGTGATCTTAGACTCACCTTCGAAGAATGACATCAGCGAAGCTGGCCTCCTGTATCACACACTAGCGCATTATGCTTCCTTTAGTGTCTTAAACGGGAACAATAGGCCGCAACTCTTGGTTTATTAAATGCAAGTCATGTTGATTGGTTTCTTAACTACTGATGATACAGGGGATTTGATAAAAGCGCATGCATGTGTTCGTATCAGTACTAGAACAATCCTGCATTCTATTGCAAATTACAAAAGAGTTTAAATACGTCCTAGTATTAGACGTAATCTTAGACTCTTACCATTACAACGCAAGTGTCACTGGACGCAGTATTGCTGTTCCAAAAGTGCATTGATATTATATTGACATATGTACACTCACAACATTAGTATTCAAGGTTGAATTCAAGGAATAAAGAACACTCACCATACACCTCCACTTCACAGAGGCCACTAAAAACCCCAGTAGAGTACCCTCTAGGGTAGATAACTCCTGGACGTCTCTCGTTGTAGTAGATGACGTACTGTCCATGTATAGGACAGGTGGTGGTGAAGACAGAAGGTATGGTGAGTGCTGTAAAGTTATCGTCCTTGTAACACAGTGTTCCCTGTAGTCTGTCTGTTGTGTTGGAGACGTACACCGAAAATCCAATGAAGTAATTTGACAAACCAGTATAAAAGTCTACAAAAAGAATCACGATCAAAGATGAACTGATAAAAGTAGCTAGATTAATAAAACAATATCCTTATTGGTCTGTGGAGCATTAATTTAACAATAATGGATGCAGCACGCTCTGTAAAAAAAATCCTAAAAATATTATTGTAATGAAATTCTTTTGGAGTTCGCGGGGGTGTTAAGGAAGCATATGGGCAATTTGCCGTCTTATTTTGACTGTTGTATTCAAAATCGTGAAATTAAATAATTATTTGAATAAGATCAAAAACTTAGTATTATCCTTTAAAATATATGTCAGTGCAATAAAATCGGGTAGTACATCACTGCCACATTGGTGCATTATCACGTGACAACTATAAATAGCTTACGTATATTCCTTAACATAAAATGAGATAGAACAACACTACCCCGCGGTTTCCAAAATAAAATAAACATACCAAGTGAAAGCAAAACATCTCAATTCAATCAAAACCGCTGCTAGAATCCTATGGTTTTCCTTATTAAAAAGTTATTCATCCGGTTCTCGTAAAACCTTCCCAACTTTTATAAAGTTTGCACGGAAAACGGCAAATTGCATTTAAACAACACACAACATGGGATTCTAGCAGCACTTTTCAATTTAAGCATTGATCAAACGAACGATACGTATAAAATTTCAAGTTCAACATACACGGGGTAGTGTTGTTCTAGTTGGATTTTTATATCGTAAACAACGACAGAGGAAAGCCTGGCCGAGAAATAAAAGCAAATTTACATACCTTTTATCGAATGATTGATAAAACTAACATCTCCCCCAGTATTCTTATGTTCAATTCTCAATAAAGCACACTAAAATACTTTATTAGAGTTCTTAAATTAGTTATATTTTGAATATGTTTACAATGCTTTCCGATCAAATTCACACGACATTCAACTTTTTGTCATGACGTCATCAATGTGTAAATCTACGTAATACAAACTAAGTTCTGGCAAAAATTATCTTTGAGTATTTTTATTTGTTTTTTGTCTACGTTTCGTTGCTTATATATTTGAATATGTACATAATAACTAACGCAGCATTGTTAAGGCGTCCCGATGCTAAAATACGACTGGAAAACGATATTATTTGAATCATGGCAAAAATAATTTTACCGGGAGTATTTCTTTAAATCTATGTTACATTTATTGACATCGATGTTAAACATTATATTTGATGCATTTTTGTGACGTCACATGTACTTCGTAATCACGTGACAGGCGAATCCTAATATTGCAAATGATCTAGTTAAAACGCATCGGCGCAGGTGATTAATGACATTAAATCATACATATTTTTAAGAAAAATCCTTTGTTAAGTCATAAACTTTGAAGTTCTTGCTTGGGAAAGAAATAGATATTTCGTTTATAGAAGATATTGTTGAAACATTCCACAAAATCATCAAAATAATGCACATTTTTACTAATCAAAAGCGATTTACAAAGAATTGGGGTAAATCCGTAGGTTTCCGCAGCACGATTCACATTGGTACTTATATTCTCTACCAATTTTACGTAAAATATTCTAAAATTGTGTTGATCTTTCACCTGCGCCAAGCTGGTTTTACATGCATTAAAATTTCTTCATTCAGTTGTTTACACGTAGCAGGGAGAGTTTCCAAACCACTAGTTTATAAATAGTCTTTTACTTAAAACAAAGCTTTAAAACTGCCGATTATTTGATACTGGCTTTTAATATGAATGAATTCTGTACGTCTAGAATTAACTGCAGCATCTATATAAAGGAAACATGCGGTATTATACTGGTTTGATATAATTCACTTTTAACGTTAAGATACATTCCCTGAGAACTATCGACAGGAATGCAGATCGTGACGTCAAAGTTAATTATGACGTCATATCGTATGAAGTACAGGCAAGTGACTTTCTACATATCGCATCGGGAAGCCTTAACATGCCCGCGAAGATTTGTGATTTCACGGAATTACATGTAACTCAGATTCCATATGCTTCCTTAACACCCCCGCGTTGTGTGTAGGTAATAAATAAAACGATAAGCAGTGGAATAAACAAAACGTTTGCATGTATTTCTACATATATAACACCCCGTGTATTCGTTAAACTTGTTACATGTTGTGTTTTTCCCCCAAAGACAACCAACAAAGATCCGATATTACATAGGAGATTGAAATTTGTGTTTTAAATAATTATCATATATTATCCAATTAATGCTTACATGTATATCACAAATTTAAGTAAAGAATAATAAAAATGAAAATTTATAGTTAAAATAATTATTTTAATTGGTGAATGTCACAAACTACAAATTGTGTAACAATTCACCAAGACAAAAACCCCGTCCATGCATTTTACTTATAGCAGACGTCGTATATGTAGCATGAGCAGATCTGGGAGGGGGTGTCAGGGCTCCGGACCTCCCCCCCCCCCCCCCCCGGAAAAATCAAATAACAATCGGACCCCCCACCTCTGGACAACTTGTATTTGAAAACCTGTTTAAGTTTTTGAATTTAGAATCATGTATGTAATTGACCTGAGATGAATATATAGTCATATAAATGCTAAAACTATAAAACCTCGGTGATGTTATGACAGACTGAAAGTCTAATAATACAAATTTGTGTGTACGTTAAATATCTCAAAAAGTACACATAACACGTGGGTTTAGGTTGTCAGATTGCACAAAAGAAAAGCACATGTTTCCTGCAGATTATCACTGATATTTCATTCATACGTATATTTTCGTTTTTAATTGTTTCATTAAAAGCACTTTTCTTGTACATTGTAAATGTCCCGAAGAATCAGGTTTTCCCATCTCCAATCAAATGAGAAGTATCGTAGTATATTTTTAGAGTGTAGACATATTTCTTAAACTCTTAGAATCCTTGAGTTACGTGTATGTGTTTTTAAATACATTATGTATTTTAACAGTCGGTTGCTATGTAGAATAAAAATAAATGACTAATGTGGTGTTTTTAAAGTTTTAAAGCGGGTGCAAAAACAGCTTTCTTACTAAATTTCAGCATCAACTTGTGTTCAATATTTTGTTGCATAAGCGATACAAACATGAGCAATTATTGGTATTCAAACAAACGTGGAAAATAAAGGAGCTACTGTACAGTGTATATAAACAATGCACGACATTATAAAAATAATCAACAAATAAACATGCATAATAACTTTTTTAAATATCATCGTCAAATCCTGGTAGGATCTTTTTAATCAAACACAGTAGGATAATTCTTAAATATAATAGTCAGTGGAAATAAATATAATTTGAGTTTTAACAGAACTGTTTTCTGAGGGTAAACATAAAAGAATAAAATGTGACTATACCCTGTATATTATCGGTCATCAAGAAGTATATGGTGATGTTGTGGATGCTGTGGATGGTGGTCAGGTTCACCCACCAGGTGGCGGTTTGTCTATGATATGATACAGCACATTGCCCTCCATTCAAATTCAGGTCTGATTTATGTCCGTCTACAGCGTTACTGGCGTCAGTGTCGCCATCATATTTGTAATATATCCATGCGTTCTGTAGGTCGTCATCTGGGTCAGGGTACTGTAGGTACGCTGGTTTGTTGAGGGCGACATTAACTGTGAAGATAAACACACTGTGTAGTGTCATTCTCGTGATATATATATCGATCAACACACGATGCTTTGGTAATTAAAAACATCTCTATACCTACATGTAAAAAACTTTAACTATGAATTAGATAAATACATTAACATTCATAGTAATATAAATAAATTCTAACTGTTATCAGGAATGTATATATTTTGGTTGTAAATGTCAACCAAATTTTGAAAATCAGTCTAAAGATTGAACTGTTTGTTTACATTATTTAAATTATATCCAACAAAACACACAACAAAACCTCCCTCTAAAAATAGAACGTTTCCTGTCTTTTGAATGGACTTTGAATGCTGAGATATCGTGCCAAGCTACACCATGTAGGCAGCGGCACGATAAAGAGCCACACTGCATGGTCAATGGCCCTATCACCGAGATGTAAATGTCATTAACTGCATATGTTGATATACCGGTATATACATGAAAGGAGAGTGGAAGGCAGACTTTCAATACATCCTAGATCCCGCCATGCATCTGACGCGCAACATGGAACCACTGTTTCCTATATTCACATTATGTCCAATTTTTCAATACTAATCAATACCAGAGGCGGATCCAGTAATTTCTAATACGTGTAAAACCCAGTGCTTGTAAAGGTGGTATGGGGCACATTTTAATAACGCGGATAGAAGTATATTACAAGTAATAGCTTTCCGAAAAGCTTGCCTGACTAAACAAAATTATTCAATAGAAGCATGTTTGTATCAATTAGACTATCTTATCAGAACTGAATTTTAATTTTCGCTGCTGATCATAAATTTATAAACGGAACATGCAAATTAAGAACGAAATGTCAGTCTTTTCCTCAATCTAGAACATGTAAATATATATATATATATATATCAATTGAAATTCATTTATTTTATTAATTCATTTTTTTAGGAATGTACATATATCATATAAGTTTATGTAAGCTTGAAAGCTGGAGAGTAAATAGTCGGGGTTTTTTTAAGTGTACATATATTTGTTATATTAATTAAGATGCAAAATCAACTAAAAGGCATTTTTAAAAATGTCCAACCATATGAAATAAGAAAAGGATAACAAACACGTTTTGATTTTGAATGTGTGTGGGCAGCTTAAACAAAATCATGCGCGGATCCAGAAAATTTTTCCAGGGGGGGTCCGAAGGATAATTGTGTTTGCCAGGGGAGGTCCGAGGCATATTTTCGCGATAATTTTACTATGTAAATTTAATAAATTTTCATTTTCCAGGGGGGGTCGGGACCCCCCCGACCCCCCCTCTAGATCCGCGCATGAAAATCATCTTGACAAGGAATTAAAAAACGATGAATTCTCAAATTCATGAAAAAAAACCCTAACTGTAACTTCAATTCAATTAAAATTCCTTATTTGCAGTTTCATTTATTGCATGCTCCTACAAAAGTGGAGGGGGGGGGGCAAATCCATTTATCCTATAAAGTTAAGAAAAGTGCCAGCTGCCAAATAAGTGGTGAGGAGGAAGCAGCCTCCCTCACCCCAACCCCCGATGCTACGTGCCTGTGATTTAAACACATGATGTACTCTGGGATATTCGCATCATCCATATTAACGGACTCGTCAACTCTCGCGCAAAAACTATGAATGAGACATTATGGCGCGAAATCCTGCTTATACCGAGAGCCATGGAGAGAAGGTTAGATGAATTTTTGACATTTGTTTTGTAACAGCTATATACATGTATGTTATACTTTGGTTCGGATGTTTTGGAAGAAATCTAACGAATTAAGAAACACATTTGATTAGTAATTGTTAATTATTAAAATGTAGTAATGTACATTTAGTAAGACATGCGAGATATGATCATTTTTTCAAGATTACTGAAATCGCCCGACTGAACCAAAAACGGGTCACACCCCGCTTTGGCGATTTAGTTCCTCCCGTAAACATTCCAGCTGTATAAATATACCTTTGTTTTAATCCGAACTGATGACTCTCTTGTAATAATAATAATCCAACACCAATTATTACTTACATTGTACCGTAATAGACAATATGTTACAACTTGTTGCGAGACCCCCTTCCTGTTTTTCACCGTTCAAATATGGTGGAATGCTGGTCTATTTTTAAATCATGATTACACACGTGTACTGCATGGCGAACGCCCCTTTTACTTGAAAACTCTTGTTCGCTGTTGTTATTACATGCCATATAACATTTTCATCAATTGTGAATGTAAATGCTGATATCTGAAGCATGCATCGGTTAATTTTTGTGTGTGAAATATCATGATATTGCTTGTTCCATTGTCTGCACTGGTTCGGAGATTGCAACTTTTAAACTTTAGATATGCCTGACGTCATGACGTCAGGCAATAAACAAATTACTATCACCGGTTTTTCTTATATTACAATTTTTGACAAAAAAAATATTTAATATACATTTTTGGAATGTAAAAAAAATATAAGCCCCACCGGGATTCGAACTCATGACTTAAATTCTTAATTAATTTTGTAACCCATTGCACTACGCTGTTTTGTAACATTTTGGGTAGAAAAACATTTATAATATTATATTAGATTTCATTGTTTATATCGATAGGAAGTCTACAGCAACGAGAACGCCTTTCATTAAGGTTTTCCGCTGGGAGCGGAAAACCTTACTATTATTCTGAAAATTTTTCAAATTTCTTCATATTTTTTTTTCTTCTAGACGCCAACTTTGATCCTTAATATCTCGCTCGTTTGTTCATCGATTGTTTTGAAAATTTCAGGACTGATAACATGCCGCGTGATGTTGTCGTTGCATATTTTAGTTGAGGAAAATCCCTATCCAGTTTTGAGTTATTCCCCTTTTAGTAAAATTTAACGACTTCATTGTCCAGGGGGGTTTAGCTTTAACGATGACTGGCAGAGTCTCCAAAATGGGCTGGTTTGGAAGCTAATACATTGAATTTGTGCGAGATATATTTTAATTATTATTTAAATGCAAATAAAAGGGGTGGTATAGACGTTGAAACAAAAGGTAAGAAAAAAATTAAAAAATTCGCGTATTTCCAGTGTTAGTTTTCTACCTGATAAAAATTTGTTATAACATGCATTTTAAAAGTTCTTGGTCTTACCCAGACCTTTCATTCGGTATACCGAAAAAGGGGCTGGCCCCTATAATTAGGGAGTTAGAGGCGTCCAAAGTTTCTTGTCAATAACTTAAAAAGGAATAAAAATTTCGAATGCATTATTGAAGCAAAGTTGTAAAGAAATTAATTTTGAATCCTTCCATGGTATTCAATTTAATGTTTTCGTAATTTATAGTCAGTATTTGCAGAAACAATTGCTGTCAGTTCGGTCCATTTTTGTGGGGGTGCGCACGTTTATGAGGTTATGAAAGGGCTTCCTGTAATGCACTAACTGATACATGCAGCGCGCAAAAATAATTCTACATAAAATTCCCAAATGTTTTTATTCATATGTACATATTCATTTCATAAAGATGAACGTCTTTGACCTTTTTTTTGTTGTTTGTTTCATAACTGTGCCCCTTTCTATATTTAGATGCATTACGAGACTCAGGTAACTGATCGATAGAAGAGTCGCTAGCTGTATTCAGGCCGTCGCCTTGACGACAGTGCATGTGCTTGTAGAGCTGGACGTACACATGTTTAACGCCCCACTGTGTTACTGTAACAGAGACATTTTGAATTGTTTCAGTACTGGGAGATGTGTTAATAAAATGGTTCGAATGCATGGTAATTAAACTCAACTTTTCTACAGTACGTATACACGGCCGTCTTATAAAGCACAATGTGTATTACTGACATGACAAATGTACGCTGGCAATTTAAACGAACGCGGGATTGCTCCCGAGAGAACATTTCTTTTAAAGCAAAACAAAATACTGATTTCCGATGGATATAATATTATCATCGTGGAGATGATTTTAAAAAGTGAACTTAATATTCGTATACGATAATATTTGAATCCAAAGCCGCTATTTTTAAGTAACGGTTATTAGGGATATTAATTATGACTTGCCCCGCGTTTCACGTTTTTTTACTTGCAATGCATCTACAAACGAAAATACCAAACAACCTTCGGCAGCAATTTATAAATTATTTATTACATACTAGTACACAATATTAAAGAGATAATTAAATAAATTGTGCTTTATAATTGTACTCGCTATCTTCGGCATGGAAAAAATGTTGTTCAATGTTCATCAAAAACGATGTAGCCTTAGCAATCGAAAAAAATTAACAAACTGTATATTGATAGATTGACACATTAACAAACATTCAGACCCGCAATGTATTTTTTGCAAGTTCTATAAAATGTAGACTCAATAAGTGAATTTTTCCGTTTGGGGTATTTTGAATCACATGTGAACGCTATGTGTACATGTACATATAGATTAATAGCCATATAGATAAACACTTTCAGTGTTGAATTTTTAAAAGATATTTTGTACATGCAAAGCAATGCAATGCAAGGGCTATTAAATTCGAACAATGTACATACGGTAGGGATCGAACTGATACTGGTTCTGCTTGTTCTACAAACAGCGAATAAAATGCGAAGTATTAGGGTGTTATTTTTTAAACAAATAAGTATTACTCTCTTAAAACCTTGCATTACTAAACAAAGTATTTCATCGGAAGCATTATTAGTTTCCTTAGCTGCATATATGTAGCTCTCCGTCTGGAAAAATTGAGTACCATCCGAAATTTTTCATACAAGGGCTGTACAGACTTGCAGCTAACATTACCTTAGAATTTCCCGCTGTTCATAAATTCATTCAAAGACGTGCAGATTCAAGTTGTTATATGTCGTTTGATATGGGATTTATGATGTCTATTTATATTATTTTAATTAAGGACAGACGAGACGTTCATCAATTTTATATAATTTTCCTTGATATTTCATTCCTTATTTATTAACATTAAACCTGTTAATTCCAAAAAATTTAGAGTACATTACCAGGCTCGTTTTGGAGCTAGAATATTTCGAACTTTCCTTAAAATAGCACGCAAAATGCATTTGAATGCTTATAAGTTAAGTCATACTATATATTTTAATTTGAACACTTTATATCCAAACCAAAAAAATCATATTACCTAAAAATTTAATTATGAAATAACAAAGTGGAAATCTTAATTCACATTGTGGAGATAGGAAAAAATGGAAGATACATGAAGGTCGCGTCTGACCTTAATATTATACAAGCAATAGCTTTCCAAAAAGCTTGCCTGACTACCCAAAATTATTCAATGGAAGCATGCATGTATCAATTAGGCTATCTTATAAGAAATTAAATTTAATTATCGCTGCGGATCATAAATTATTAAAATGAACGTGCAGAGTTTAGAAGCAATTTCAATCTTTTTCTTCGATCGAGTGCATGTACCTGTATATCACTGGAAATTAAATCATTTCATTATTTTAAATCATTTTAGGAATGTACATGTATCGAATAATCTCAAACAGCCAAATTGAAAATTGAATTTGTTATATATTAGATGCAAAATCAAAGACATTTTGTTATTTCTAACCATATAGGAAAGGGTATTCAAACACGTACATGTAGCATCGTTATTTGAAAGTGTGTGTGTGTGTGGGGGGGGGGGGGGGGGGGGGGGGGGTAGGTGGGCAGCTTTATCCAAAAAAAATCGTGACAAGGAATTTAAAAAATGGGGAATTTTGAAAATCCTAATCCGTAGGTGGGAGGGGGTATTTACATTTTAACTTCAATTTAATTCAATTAGAATTACTTTATTTTTTGGTTCCATTTATTACATGCTCCGACAAAAGTGAAAGATCCATGATATCTCTATTTATTATATGACCAGTTAAGAAAATAGAGTGGGTAAGACCATCTACACATCATGTGCTCTTGCCTTACTTGGACTCGCCCACTAATCGGCGAGCCAAAATTATGAATGAGACGTATTGTGGCGCGAAGTCTTTCTTTACCATTCACGCAGCAGCTGAGATCTCAGATAGATCCATCGGCATAGATCCATTGGGAGGGTGTCAACTAATAACTACATATATTATACTTTGGATTGAATGTTTTAGAAGAAATCTATCCAATTAACATACACACTTAATTGACTAGCAATTGTTTGATGTACATTTACATTTGTACACGCGAGTGAAACCCTTTTCCAGATGAATGAAATCGCCCAATTGATCGAAAATCGGGTCACACGTACCCCACTTCGGCGAATTACTTGTACGTAGCCCCTCCAGTAAATATTCCAATTATATGAATTTGTATTTGTTTTAATTAATCCAAACTGATGATTCTTTGTTAATGATGATAATCCAACACCAACTATTACTTACATTGTACTACTTAGACAATGTGTATCATCTTGTTGCAATGACACCTCCCTCTTTTTTTTTTGACCTTTCAAATATGGCAATCTATTTTTAAATCAGGATTACACACGTGCAATGTGAAAAGCCCTTTTAAATGAACAATCTTGCTCATTGTTGCTTATTACATCCCATATAACGTTTTCATCAATTATGAATATAAATGTTGACACATTAAAGATGCATCGTCAGGCAATTATTAATTCAAGCTTGTGGGTGCCCCCCCCCCCCCCCCCCCCCCACCACACACACACACACACACTTTTTCTCACAGCAACTAATTTTTCCGGATTAGGATTTTGAAGATTTTGGGAAAGTCTTTTTTTTTTTTTTTTTTTTTTTTTGCTTGTCAAGATTTTTTGGATGAGTCTGCCCCCCACTTTCAAAAAGGATGCTTCGTGCCTGCATAAAGATAACAACATTCAAGGGCCTTCCGTCATTTTCAAGCCATGATAAACATGATAAAAAGGACTCTCAAAATAAAAAAAATAGACGCAAAGTAAACTGCATTCACAGCATATGTTCACATGGTATTCCTATTCTATTCCTATTTTGGACTCATCCACTTTAACTACGAAAAAATTAATGAATGAGACATTCTGATTCTGGCGCGGAGTCTTGTAAATGAAATTTCCATTGATCTGAATGGATTTTTCCGTGAGGGTCGGGGTAGGTATAAAAACAAATTTAATCGTTCAAAGTTTTGAATTGTTAACAACGAAATATCAGATCGAATGTTTTAGAACGATTTATAAATCCAAAATACAGTCATTTTTAATCGGTTGACGCGTGAGCATATGTATTAAGTAGGCGGGCATCCTTACACCCTATTAATTGAAGACAAATGAAATCGCGTCCAGCAGAACTCCCTGGCATTTTAGTGTATGTTATTATAAATTTATGATTTTGTTTATTATAATAACAATTCAACATCAATCATTAATTAACAATGTACACTCTAGTACGCTAATACACAATTTTGTTGCGATGACCCCCCCCCCCCCCCCGGCCATTATACCTATTTTTAAATCAGGATTACACACGTGCTAGCATGTGCAGAAGACAATCTGGAACTTAACTGATAACTATATCATCTCTTTGGAAATTTATTTCTCCGTAAGCAAAAACGTGTAGTAACTGATACATGCAATTGTGAAAACCATAGAGGAATGCATGATCTGCGCATAATAACTAACTGCTTGATACAATATTTCTTTTTTCCAACATGTTTTAAGTCAATAATAATATGAAAATATATGCTTGACTTCATAACGGAAATTGATCCAGATAAATATAATTATCAAAAGTAAACCTAAAAAAAAACTACACTTTCATCCTTCACCCACAATATTGCCTTTTCGATATTTGTCATCGTGGTAGATCCGTGTAACAATCTATTAAGTAGGTGCTTGCACGACATAGAACCGGCCCTTGCTGACCAACGTTTTCATTAACACATATAAAGGAAAAAAAATATTTAGATTTTTTCTTGGATTTATTTTGATGTAAATAAAAAAGAGAAATAATTAGTTCTACAATATATATGCGATGTAAATCTTTTTTCCATGCAATATTTCGTATAAAACAACGAAGAGTAGTATCTTGAAACTTCATTCAAAATTTTATTAGACCTTTAAATTGTAAAATGCTAACATTGAAAATTGTGCCCGATTCCTTTTGTTTTTAAGGTAAATCTTTATTGTTTAAAAAAAACTGATTCTTTGAGACAAAATAAATTGACATAATCAGTTTGACATTCTCTAAGTGCAGTTCTGTAGCTCTTTGTCTGAAAAAGAATCGGAATGACGACCTAGGACCCAGATCGTCCATCCAAATTTCTTGAATGTTGCCATTTCTTTCGTACGCGGACGCATGTTGGCCGAATACTCACCGAGACTAAATGGTTCGTATTTTAAGTTTTAACTGCGTTTAAAGGTAATATTGGAATTCCGATAATTTTGAAAATGATTAATTAAATAAAAAGGGTTCAAATTACCGTTAAATTACCGGCATCGGTCTTCCTCATGCGCGAATCTAGAAGAGTAGGGTGAGGGTTCCAGATCCAACCCTAACCCCCGCAAAATTTCTTTCCATTACATGTACAATATAAAATTACAAAAATATGCCTCGGACATCCCCAGGCAAACTCAAATAAGCGTCAGACACTCAACCCCCACCCCAGGAAAATTTTTCTTATCCGCGCGTGCCCCCCCCCCCCCCTCAAAAACAAAATTATTCTTCAGAACCCCCTGTAAAATTTCGAGGATCTCCGCATACATTCTAAAAGATTCTTTGGCCCTTGCTTTCGATTAAAAATGCGAGTAAAATGTTTGGTCTTTTTACGTTCATACCGGGCATACCCACTGTGTGATTATAATCGTCGTCCATATTCTGTGTATATTGAGTCAATTATGATGATTAGATAAGTTTCTCAAAATAAAATGCACATGCAAAAAAACAACATGCGGCGAATCAAACTTCAGACAACTTCGAAAGATCTGTATTTGCTTATATACATGTACTTTGTTTCTTTTACACAGTGTTTACACATCTAATATTGCACCATGGTCAGGTATCAATTTTTGTATTACGTCACAAGTATGACGCAGCTACGACGGAAGACCTAATCGTTGCTTGCAACGAGCTCGTCTCTAGTTAAACTCAACTTTTCTAAAATACGTATACACGGCCGTCTGATAAAGCACAATGTGTATTTGTACGCTAGCAATTTAAACGAACGCGGGATTGCTCCCGATAAAAGCAAAAAAAAAAACTGATTTGCGATGGATATAATATAATTATCATCGTGGAGATGATTTTAAAAAGTGAACTTAATATTCGTTTACGATAATATTTGAATCCAAAGCCGCTAGTTTTAAGTTACGTTTATTAGGGATATTAATTATGACTTGCCCCGCGTTTCACGTTTTTTACTTGCAAAACATCTACAAACGAAAATACCAAACAACCTTCAGCAGCAACTTATAAATTATTTATTCCATACACAATTCTAAAGAGGTAATTAAATAAATTTTATAAATGTTTTATACTTGTACTCGCTTTATCTTCCATGGAAAAAAGTGGCATGGAAAAAATGTTGTTCAATGTTCATCAAATACGCTGTAGCCTTGGCAATCGAAAATAATTAACAAACTGTATATTGATAGATTGACATATCAACAAACATTCAGACCCGCAATGTGTTTTTGTTACAAGTTCTATAAAATGTAGACTCAATGACTTAATTCTTTACCGTTTTCCGTCTGGGTTATTTTGAATCACGTGTGTACGTTATGTGTAGCCATATAGATAAACTCTTTAAGTGTTTAATTTTGAAAAGAAATTGTGTACATGCAGAGCAATGCAATGCTAGGACAATTAAATTCCAACAATGTATATGGTGAGGCCGGTCGGACTGATACTGGTTCTGCTTGTTCTAGAAATAGCGAATGTAAGACGAAGTATTGGGGTGATATATGTTAAACAAATATAAGTATTGCTTTCTTAAAAGCTTTCATTACTCAACAAAGTATTTTATTAGAAGCATTCTTAGTTACCTTAGCTGAATATATGTACCACTCGGTCTGTATTCCGGAAAAATTGACTACCATCCGATATTTTTCATACAAGGTCTACATGTTTCATTAAAGTTTTAAAATTTTAAAACTTTAATGTAACATACAGACTTGCAGCTAACATTACCTTTAAAAATACATTTTAGAATTTGCCGCTGTTTATAAATTCATTAAAAAGACGCGCAGAATCAAGTGGTAATATGTCGTTTGATTTGGAATTTATGACGTCTATTTATATTGTTTTCATTAAAATTATTTTATTATTTCAAGCTTGTGGGTGGAATAAAATCAGTTTCGCATGTTATATTACATAAACATGTCCTCTCCCCACTTTTTCTCGCAGCAATTATTTTTTTAAAATTTGCTTAAAAAAATTGAATTATCATGGAGTTGCCCCCCCCCCCCCCCCCCCCCCCCCCCCGTTTTGGTAGCATATAAAAAAAATGGTATGAAAATCATGAAATTATGAACATTTTGGAAAATTCAAAATTCTTCTTTTTTCTTTTTCTTTTTTTTGCTGGTCAAGATTTGTTGGATGAGTTTGCCCCCCCCCCTTTCAAAAACGATGCTTTGTGCCTGGAAATTACTCTTTTTTTTATTCCCCTCTTTAATAAACAAAACAAACCAACAGACGTAACCGATTCAGATAAATATAATTACATGTATCAAAAATAAACTTAAAAAACAAACTACACATTCATCCTTCACCCACAATATTGCCTTTTTGATATTTGTCATCGTTGTAGACCCGTGTGTTAGGAAGTGCTTGCACGACAAAGAACCCCTTGCTGATCTACATATTCATGAACGCATACAAAGGAAAAATATATTTTGATTTATTTTTGAATTTCTTTTGATGTAAAAAAAGAGAAAAAATGGTTCTCAGTCTCTATTTATGCCTGTTTGTTAGCTGTTAATCCAAGTTCATTTTGAATATCCTTTTGTAATTTAAAAAATGCGATGTAAATTTTTTTTCATGTAATATTTCGGATAAAGCAATGAAGAGTTGTTTCTTGAAATTTTATTAGACCATAAAATTGTAAAATGCTAACATTGAAAATTGTGCCCGATTTCTTTCTTATTTTTTAAGGTAAAACTTAATTGATTTAAAAAATGATTCTTTGAGACAAACAAATTGACATAATCAATAAGAGTTTGACAATCTCTAACTGCAGGTCTGTAGCTTTTAGTCTGATTTAGTCGTATTTCTTTCGTACGCGGACGCAATACTCACCGAGACTAAATGGTTCGTATCTTAAGTTTTAACTGCTTTGAAAGGTAATATTGATTTTCTGATAATTATGAACATGAATAATTTAAATAAAATGGTTAAAATTACAGTAAAATTACCGGCATCGGTCTTCTTCATGCGCGGATCTAGAAGTAGAAGGGTTCCAGACCACCAACATAGAATTCTAGCAGCGGTTTTGATTAAACTGAGATGATTTGCCTTCACTTGGTATGTTTATTTTATTTTAGAAACCGCGGGGTAGTGTTGTTCTATCACATTTTACGTTAAGGAATATACGTAAGCTATTTATAGTTGTCACGTGATAATGCACCGATGTGGCAGTAATGTTCTACCCGATTTTATTGCACGGACATCTGTTTTAAAGGATAATACTAAGTTTTTGATCTTATTCAAAATATTAATTTAGTTTCACGATTTTAAATATAACAGTCAAAATAAGACGCTAAATTGTCCATATGCTTCCTTAACACCCCCGCGGAGCTCGTCTCTAGTTTCTTACAGTTTTTTGGAATTTGTAACGTTCTACTCGATAGCGTAGATTTCTTGCTTGTCAGATCAAAACTTACAATAGATTCTCTTCAGAAAGTTAGTAAAAAAGAAAATACCTGTTGGATATTAATATAATTTGTGTATTTAGCAGTAATGCTTTATGTAATTTTTTTTTATTTTCCACATGACATGCTTACTTTCAAACATAAACACTGGTGTCTGAAGAAGATCACTTTACTTAAGTGAAATGTAAAACTACGGTCCATTATACGAAACTATTTTATATAAGCGATTTCTTAGGTTTGTATGCTAGATAATTACAGTGTTTAGATTTATGATGGAAAATGCCCTTTATTGAGAACTTTAAGTTTAAACAAAAAAATGTCTCAGAGAAAGGGGGAGGGGGGGGGGGGTTCGAAATATTTTACGCGTGGGTTTTGTAACGTGTATGTGTGCTGTATATCGGTTTGATAAATGTGTTTATATAGTATACCAATAGTTAGCATGAAACTAACCCTACGATCACGAGTCAATAAATACATATATTAATGAGGATTACCCATCTTTAAGATACGAAACATGTAAATCACAAACAAGGACGGGACTCTACCTCTGTGACGTATCCAAGGGCTTTATCCGAACCACAGGTCGCCGCCTCGAGATCTATAGTAGGGCTGTATCTCTGCAACCGACACAGGCTGCAGACAGGTACACACAGTTGATAAAATTCAAAAATAACTATTAACATACTTAGCATTGGTCATTAGGTCTAGACAGGGTTGGCACTCGAGTGACGAGTTTCATAGATGACCCGGAGGGCAAGAGAACTAGGGAGGCTGATCTAGCTGGGACCCAAGTTAAAGAGGAAGTAAATGCAGGAGGAGGTCAGGTGCATAATAGGACTGACAAGTTTTTAGACTTGATAACACCTTTTTATGCCGCCAGTGTACAGCACTCCGCACGCCCGGGTAGTGAATGATAGTACTTTGATAGGGTAGGTAGACATGTTCCTTACCCAGGGCTACTTAAACAAGAGGCCCAGGGGCCACATCTCTCACCTGAGCAACAATTGCCTTAATTCTGATCAAATTAGCATTACAATATCAAAATATCTTGACAACTAAGTACAGTAGATCTTGCTAAAAAAAATTGAAAATCTGCAAATTTTTATCCACCTCTTTTTTTTGGTAAATACCAAGCCCCTTTTGTTGTTGTACCTGTAAGAAGATTTTTCTCTATCCTATATACCCCTACCCCCCATTTCGTGGCCCCACTTTTCTCTAGGGAATCATGGTTTCATCAAACTTAAATCTGCATAACCTGTGCTTTCAAACATAGTACTGAGTTTTGTACTGAAAACTTTCCCAGAATATTTTTTAAGATTTTCTCTATATATTCATATGTAAAAATTCAAACCGCCATCATGGCCCCGCCCTACCACTAGGGACTGTGATTTTGAAAACTTGAATTTACACTACCCAAGGATGCCTGTACACAACTTTAAGCTTTTCTGGCCTAACAGTCTTTAAGAAGAAGATTTTTAAAGATTTTCTCTATATATTCCTATGTAAAAATTCATCCCCCATTGTGGCCTCACCCTACCCCTGGACTATTATTTAAACAAACTTGAATCTATATGGTCTGGGGATGCTTCCACTCAAATTTGGGCTTTCCTGGCCTAATAGTTTTGAGAAGAAGATTTTTAAAGATTTTCTCTATTTATAAAAATTCAGCCCCCATTGTGGTCCCGCCCTACCCCCAAGGACCATGATTTGAACAAATTTAAATCTACATTATCTGAGGATGGTTACACACCAATTTGAACTTTCTTGGCCACATAGTTATTAAAAGAATTTTTTTTAAAGATTTTCTCTTTATATTCCTATATAAAATTTATCCCCCAATTGTGGCCCCACCCTACCCCGAGGGACCACGATTTGAACAAACTTGAATCTACACTATCTGAGGATGCTGCCATTTTAATTTTAGCTTTTCTGGCCTAATAGTTTTTGAAAAGAAGATTTTTAAAGATTTTCTCTATATATTCCTATGTTAAACTTGATCCCCAAATTGTGGCCCCATCCTACCCCCAGGGACTATGATTTGAACAAACTTGAATCTACACTATCTGAGGATGCTTCCACTCAAATTTGAGCTTTCCTGGCCTAATAGTTTTTGAGAAGAAGATTTTTAAAGATTTTCTCTATATATTTCCTATGTAAAACTTGATCCCCCAATTGTGGCCCCACCCTAACCACAGAGACTATGATTTGAACAAACTTGAATCTACACTATCTGAGGATTCTTCCACTCAAATTTGAGCTTTCCTGACCTAATAGTTTTTTAAAAGAAGATTTTTAAAGATTTTCTCTATATATTCCTATGTAAAACTTGATCCCCTAATTGTGGCCCCACCCTACCCCCAGGGACTATGATTTGAACAAACTTGAATCTACACTATCTGAGGATGCTTCCATTTTAATTTTAGCTTTTCTGGCCTAATAGTTTTTGAGAAGAAGATTTTTAAAGATTTTCTCTATATATTCCTATGTAAAACTTGATCCCCCAATTGTGGCCCCACCCTACCCATAGAGACTATGATTTGAACAAACTTGAATCTACACTATCTGAGGATGCTTCCATTTTAATTTTAGCTTTTCTGGCCTAATAGTTTTTAAAAAAAATTTTTTAAAGATTTTCTCTATATATTCCTATGTAAAACTTGATCCCCCAATTGTGGCCCCACCCTACCCATAGAGACTATGATTTGAACAAACTTGAATCTACACTATCTGAGGATGCTTCCATTTTAATTTGAGCTTTCCTGGCCTAATAGTTTTTGAAAAGAAGATGTTTGAAGATTTTCTCTATATATTCCTATGTAAAATTTGATCCCCTAATTGTGGCCCCACCCTACCCCCAGGGACTATGATTTGAACAAACTTGAATCTACACTATCTGAGGATGCTTCCACTCAAATTTGAGCTTTCCTGGCCTAATAGTTTTTGAGAAGAAGATTTTTAAAGATTTTCTCTATATATTTCCTATGTAAAACTTGATCCCCCAATTGTGGCCCCACCCTACCCACAGAGACTATGATTTGAACAATCTTGAATCTACACTATCTGAGGATGCTTCCACTCAAATTTGAGCTTTCCTGACCTAATAGTTTTTTAAAAGAAGATTTTTAAAGATTTTCTCTATATATTCCTATGTAAAACTTGATCCCCTAATTGTGGCCCCACCTTCCCCCCAGGGACTATGATTTGAACAAACTTGAATCTACACTATCTGAGGATGCTTCCACTCAAATTTGAGCTTTCCTGACCTAATAGTTTTTTAAAAGAAGATTTTTGAAGATTTTCTCAATATATTCCTATGTAAAACTTGATCCCCCAATTGTGGCCCCGCCCTACCTTCGGGGACTATGATTTGAACAAACTTGAATCTACACTATCTGAGGATGCTTCCATTTTAATTTTAGCTTTTCTGGCCTAAAAGTTTTTGAGAAGAAGATTTTTAAAGATTTTCTCTATATATTCCTATGTAAAACTTTATCCCCCAATTGTGGCCCCACCCTACCCCCGGGGACCATGATTTGAACAAACTTGAATCTACACTATCTGAGGATGCTACCATTTTAATTTTAGCTTTTCTGGTCTATTAGTTTTTGAGAAGAAGATTTTTAAAGATTTTCTCTATATATTCCTATGTTAAACTTGATCCCCCTCTTGTGGCCCCTCCCTACCCCCGGGGACCATGATTTGAACTAACTTGTATTTACACTATCTGAGGATGCTACCATTTTAATTTTAGCTTTTCTGGTCTATTAGTTTTTGAGAAGAAGATTTTTAAAGATTTTCTCTATATATTCCTATGTTAAACTTGATCCCCCTCTTGTGGCCCCTCCCTACCCCCGGGGACCATGATTTGAACAAACTTGAATCTACACTACCTGAGGATGCCTCCACACAAGTTTAAGCTTTTCAGGCCGATTAGTTTTTGAGAAGAAGATTTTTGAAAAATACCAACAAATTTTCAATAATTCTCAATTATCTCCCCTTTAAAGAGGGCGTGGCCCTTCATTTCAACAAACTTGAATCCCCTTCTCCTAGTGGTGCTTTGTGCCAAATTTGGTTGAAATCTGCCAAGTGGTTCTTGAGAAGAAGATGAAAATGTGATAAGTTTACAACGACGACGACAACAACGACGACGACTACGACAACGACAACGACAGACAACGGACAAATTGTGATCAGAAAAGCTCACTTGAGCCTTTGGCTCACGTGAGCTAAAAATGGGTTTGAAGATTCAGCTGAGACTTGAAAATCACGGACCATGATGTCCTCCCGGCGGACCAATATTGTGTCCGAATTAAAAGCACGGGTTTTAGCTTTGGAGTCACAGCTTGCAAAGATTACGAAATTTTTGGTGAAGGTGTCAGGGTCCTTGGGGGATAATCACTCTTAGGGATTAAGTCCTAGGGAGAACGCGCACGCCATCCCGCCACTTGAGGAAAACAAATTCCCAGGATTGCTAACACTGTGATCCCTGCATCAAGTAATATGGGGAGGGTAGTCCAAATGAGGGTGGTTCTCCTGGCCATAGACACAGCCAAGGATTGCCAGTAATGCTTGGAATCGGGGGGGGGGGGGGGGGGGGGCTATACCCCTAGTCCTCACGTTCGTCAGCGGGGGTCTGCTTAATGTTAATCATGCTATCAGCAAGGGTATTTAAAGCGAGATTGCCTGAACAAGTCTCAAACCGAACCCTATTATCTCATAAGCTCACGTGGGCAAAAATGGTGACACCAAGCATGTAAGTTCCCCCGATTCTCAAACAGTAGGGGCGGCTACTCGAGTTATGCCATCCGTCGGGTCTGGGAGCTTTGCTTATGGGAAAAGTGTGCGGCACAAACCGGTTAAGGTAGATGGTGTTCTAGTGAGTGCAGTACTCGACACTGCACACTACTGGCTCTAAAACCCCTGTCCATATGGAAATCCCGCAACCCCCCCCCCCCCCCCCCGTGTTTTCACTGTCATCCCCTCTACATAGCCCATGTACAGTGTTTACATCTCAAGTGCGCCCCTGTATACATCCCCTGTGTGCCACTGTAAGTTCCTGTCACCCCAAGTACGCACCTGTCATCCACTGTAAACCACTGTAATTCCTTATGTATGCCCATGACAACCCCATGTACGGCTGTTGACTGGGTTTTTTTTCAATATTATTTTCTTAATTAAACTATTTAAAACATAAGTGTTATATTTTTAGCAATATGTCAAATTTGGCACTTAACAGCGCCAAATCACAAGACACACTGTTATCGTAATTTTAGAAATCACAATTTGTTAGTTAATGATTTATTGATACTTAAATAACCATGCTAGCAACTAAAGATTTGAAATTCACCGGGTGATAAACCTCACGTGAGGGCGAGGATTATTTCCGATATGTGTGAAAACCCTCAGGGCATGTAGCCCTTAGAAGTTAGGAACATCGCCACTACATTATATTTGAAAAACAGGCATAACAAATAGAACATCGAGTGAATTATTCATTTTTGAAATATTCTACATATAGATGTACACCTTTACTATGAATATCTTAAACATGTGAATCGTATGATTCATGGTAATAAATAATGAAATACAAACAAAGATCAAGGGCTACACATTGTGTTAAGCATTTAATTTTGAATATATCTAAACATATAGGTGCACACTAAAACCAGTCAATCAGTCAGAATGTAAAATTTATAAGTAGCTATGTTCTAATAGAATACACATTTCTTCTTCTTTTTTTTTAAACCCAGTCCTTTGGTATACCTTGAATGATTTCCCCTGAATAGCAAAATTAAGCTTCAATAGCTTCTATACGTTTGTCTAACAAATTATTTTAGTATGTTTGTTTAATAAGTTTCTGACCAGCTTATTTGACTCTCGAGTTGAGTTAAAACTGATGTTTATTCTGATGTTTATTCTCATAATGATTAAAACTGATGTTTATTCTCATAATCAATTTCATAAATTTCTAAAATCTAATTTCCATATCCCTTTTTACTGCAAAATGGAAGATATCAAAGATAATTTAATTTATTGCTAGTGAACAGGAATCTGCGTTTTACAAAAGACAAGTTCTGTTTTAAAACGCAGTCCTGTCGCAAAGTCAAAACATGTCAATGTGGTTTTTATACATGTAGGAGGTTATTTAGAAATTAGTCTAGAAATAAAAAAATACTGATTAAATATGAGAGAGAGTAAAAATTAGTGAGAGTTTGCGCTGATTTTTAAATAAATATTTAATTATAATATATATAATATATATTATTATATGAAATATATATATATTATATAATTTTATATTTTCTACACATGTAGCCTAAGGAGTTTGTATAGATACTGAGAGAGAGAGAGAGAGAGAGAGAGAGAGAGGAGGAGAGAGAGAGAGAGAGAGAGAGAGAGAGAATTTGTATTGCTTTTTTATTAAAAATAACTAACATTTTACCCGGGAATTTATTACCTAATAAATAATCATGCAATGAAAAATGACAGTCGTAATGAATTTCCATAACCAATTCTCTATAATTTTTTTCATTAATTTTTAATTCACCATGTTTTGTTCTAAACCAGATCAATTGATCAATGAACTTGAAAACACGATTGAAGCTATAGTTTTCAAAGGAGAGGATGTTGACATGTTTTCACTAGGTCAGTGATTATATAATAGCTGCTGTAAACGACCCCTCTTAACAATTTGCAGTGCACAATAGTGAGGTAGGAAAATAGAGATGATAGACACATGTGTACATGTATATATACACACACTTCCTAAGATCTGACTTGTCGGACAGTGATTATATAATAGCTACTGTACAAAGCAATTCTTGACAATTTGCAGTGCACGGTAGCGAGATTGGGAACAATGAGGTGACAGACACAAGTGTATATACACACACGTCCTCAGGTCTATATTATAAGATAAGATATTTAAATTCAGAACATTATTATGCACAGTGATATGAAAAAAACAACTTTATATTGCTCTCTTATTGTTTTCATTTTTCAAATCAAATCAAATTTTAAGAAATGTATGATATTTTTCTAATCCAAAACCCGGAACATTGTTTAAGATTATGCATGTGTGTATATACATGTATGTTACCCCGTTACCGGCATTTGTATATATGCATTAGATCATTTATTACATGTACCATTGCTTTATATGCATAAGGACAACTCTGTACAATAATGGATATAAATAACTAAACTGGAAAATGCACACTAATAGAAGTTAAAAGTGTCAATAAACTGGTCTAATCCCCCTTTCGAAACTCTCTCTCTCTCTCTCTCTCTCTCTCTCTTTCTCTCTCATGATTTTCCCAACCAAAATAAATGTTGACAGCAAAGATCAGCAATTTACACGAACTTCATAAAAACTATTGAATTCTATGCATCATTACACCGGGCAAAACAGTCAAATATAGGTGATCATTTCGATCGGTGTTTGGTTATCTGTACGTGCTGATCATGTTTTCTTATGAGCTTTAGCTCAGGCAGGTGACAGTGGAACACAAGGGATTCGACAGGGGCTGACAGGGCATGCACAGGGGATGACAGTGAAAACAGGGGGTGACGGGGGATTTTTAAAGCCTGTAGTGGCAGTCGAGATCACACTTAAGGCAGAACGGGTTCATGACCAGATGTCACAGCTTCCAGAATTTCCTCCAATAAATATGTTAAAATCGCCGGAGGTGGGGCAACTATGGCAGTTGGTTCCCTTGGGGATTCTCTAATCAAAATCGGGGAATCCCTCCTTAACTATTTAGTGTATGCTGCTCTTCTCCAAGATGACATGTTCGTGGGTATCGACTGTATGCAAAAATGGAGTGCAATTGCACTGCAGCAAAGGAGAATTTTGCATGAAGGTTGTCTGACCAAACAGCCCATGCAACGTACGTTTACCTCCATTGTCATGATGTTGATCGATTCTGGAATTACTGGCAAGATGTCTGACTTTATTCATGAGCCCATGTATAAATTTTTCGTACTGTAGGGTGAGCTCCTTCAAGGTCATTTAACAATTCTGGAACGAGGGAAAACTGTGCCTCATGAACCTCATTCAGAAGGCACATAGTTTTCAGCAGGGGGCTGCCTTTAACAACTGCGATGCCTACGTCCGAATCAGAAATTTCAAGGGCATTTGTGAGACAAGTCGAAGTGGAAGGTTCTTCCAAAATACCTCACACATGAATGGTTTACTTGACGACATCCGGAATAATGCTCCCCCTGAAGTGCGCCGTGAGGTCGTGTGACTCATAACACAATATTCGGATGTATTCAATGTTTGTGACTTAAAACGGGGTGACTTCGCAGTTATCAAGCATCGGATTGAGACTTGAAAAGCAAGACCTATTACGCAGCGCATACGCAGCACTCCAGCGGTCTTCCAAGGAGAGGAAGAGGTTCATGAAGACCGCATGTTATACAATCGTCCACATCAGATTGGGCCGCAGTTTTCTTGCTGATTATGAAGAAAAGACGGATCTGTGCGGTAGTGTTTTACTATCGGGCGCTCAACAAGATGACGGTTAAAGGCACCTATCCGCTTTCACTCATCAAGGAGTGTCTCAACGCGATAGCAGGTAGCCTCTGGTTTTCAAATTAGATGCCAACACCGCATACTGGCAGATTAAGGTCAACCTTGAGGACTGGGATGAAACAGCTTTCATGTTAGTATGGGCTTATTGAGTTCAATATATATTGCCTATGCAATGCCCCGGAAACGTTTACACGGGCTATTAAACTCGTCACACATCTGTTTGAAGATAGATCTCGCCATTTTCGAGGATGTTCGTATCCTCAAAAAGTCTACGCAAGCACGTTTAGACAACTTGCGGCAAGTGTTCAAAAGATTCCAGCAGTATGACCTGAAGTTCAATCCTAGAAAATACGAATTCTTCCGGGAATAAGTTGAGTTGCTGGGTTGCTGAATTAGCTTAGAGGGGTTGAGGTCGGTAATCAATATATTGCAGCAGTTCAAGACCATTAATTACAATGGCACTCGAAAGAATCTAGGGCTTTCCAAACTATCACCGCAACCGTATCCCTCATTTTCAGAAATCGCGGCCCCGCTGTATGCCATAACAGGTAAGGCTGCATTCCGTTAGGACAGAAAACAAGCATTTTGTGATCTAGGTACTGACGCCTCAAACTTCGCCATTTGTGAGGAATTGTGTCCCTGAAGTCCAAAATGGGTGCGAGCGAACTATTGGGTAGGCAATTTCCGTGCTGTCCACAGAACAGCGTCGATGCTGTACTACTCGTAAGGAATTCATCGCGGTCGTCAAGTTGATCTGTTACTTCACTAACCCACCCACCCCCCTGCCGGAAGTTAACCTGCGCACAGATCATCATTGTTAGACACAGTTGTTTTAACTTCTGACACCTAGAGAGACATCAGGGGCCACAAACACGTTAGAGGAAGTGAGAGTCAGAACTTCTGCGGGAAGAGGTCCTGTAAATTCACCTTAACTGTTTTTTGTTTAACAGGCTTTGTTGTAAATATGCATTTATTGTTGTTTGTTGTTGTACATTTATATTATTTAACTTTGTAACCTCAGTGCTTTCTCTGGTGGGTATTGGGTCATTCCTCCACAAAATTGGGGTATGGAGTGTATTATTAGGGTGAACTTCTGGTTAAAAGGTATTTTATTGTAGTGCTCGACGTTCTTTTTGCGGGTCTCTATATATTTTCGATTCCGCCCTTGACCAGATAGGCCACAGGATTTATCACTCGAGTTTTAGTTTCAAACAAATGTCGAAGACATGCGGAACTAATGTCCCCGATTTGATTTGCACGTGGGCAATTATTTTAAGTACACGTATGTCGGCGCTTCTCGCCGGCGTGTAGGCAAGTAGTTCGACATTGTGTAAGTTGCTTTGCGTGTTCTTGGGAGATTGATACGATCATTGCTCAGCTTGCACCCGACATGCAACAAGTTTCGTAAGAACACAGGATGGAACTGTGACATTCAGTCAACTGAATGTTAGCTAAATGTTATAGAAATGTGACTTAATAGCTACGAAAGTCCACAAGTCCTATTTGAGATTCGAAATTCAAAAAACAAAATACGAAATTTGAGATTCGATATCAACATTGTCCAATGAAATCGTTGATCTGAAACTTATATCCTTGCGACATTCAACTGTTTTAAATAAAGATCATTTGAACATGTTCTTATGTACAAACAAATGTCTTAATAACTCTTATATAGTGGTTATATAGTGATTAAATTAACTTTGATGAGTTAACCCCGTACAGTATAAACAATTAAGTAAGCGATAACACTGTGTGCTTTGCTCATCTAAATGATTTTGCTTGCCCTGTATGTATTATCCCCGATGTATTTTAACTCAATGTATGTATTCTTCTCCGATACATTTTAACCCATAGTAAATTTGTGCCAACTGTTTAACAAAGGTAAACGAAGAACGATTTCTTTAATGTAAATAATTAAAATTGAGTGTGATTTTAGCCATGAAACGAAACTCAATAAAACAAAACCCAACCTATTAAACTAGAGGTTATGACAAAGCTTAGACACCAAGATTTCAATTACAAGTTTAGAAAACGTAGAAGATATACGACCTGAACGACAATAATACAAATATATGTAATATAGTCTACCCATAATCCAATGTCATGGTCAAGATTACAGAGAGAGAGAGAGAGAGAGAGAGAGAGAGAGAGTAGAGGAGAGAGAGGGAGATAGAGATAAACAAAAAGGAGGAGTAGAGGGGAGAGAAAGAGAGAGGGGGACAGAGATATCGTTTTGTCAAGCTCAAATTAGATTAAAGTAGAGCATATAAGCGTTAATTTTGATAAGCATTCTTAAGGAGAAAAAAAAGGAGGTAGCTAGGGTAGGACTGACGTACTAACTAGCTATAATTCCCTTCATTGTTGGTACCGCGAGGGGGTGAGGGAAGGGAGGGGGCATACTCATCCAAGACATCTTGACAAGCAAAAAAAAAAGGAAACTTGAAAATCCTAATCCATTAGATAAAGGTGAAAAAGAGAAGATATTTAGGACCCCGCAAGGATTTGCGGGTGCCCTATAGTAATCACTCTGTCCGTCCGTCCTTCTGTCCGTCCGTCTGTCACTCTTCCGTCCACAAATTTTCGATTTTTTCTAATAACCTTTTTTATGGTAGCCCAATCAAGTTCAAATTTGGTATGGTAGTTCAGTAGGCAGAAATACATATTTTGATGCTAAGTTTGGTTCTTTATGTCTTCTGGTCTGGAGCTGGGGTGGTAAGGTAGATTCCTTAACTATTCATAAGAATGAATGGGCAAAGAGAGATAACTGCTGAGAATTTTACCATTGTATACTTGGAAGGCTGTGCAATATTTGTCCTTTGGGATTAATTAACCTTCCACAGGAAGAAAATCCTAAGCTTTATCTTTATCTGTCACATTGAGATTAATTACTGCACTGCCTGTGTCTGCAAATGAACTTTGTTTTGAAGTTAAGGTCAATTTTGAATGATGAGAAGGATGAGAGAGCAGAACAATAATCCCCTGGGATTAATTATCTTGCCTGCTGCAGAAAATTAGAGGCTTATCTCTATCTGTCATATGAAGATTATTGAACACCTTTGTCTGCAACTGATGTTTGTTTTTTGAAGTTGAGGTCAACCCTGGGTGATACAATGTATTTCCATTCACTGAAGGCTTGCATTTTATAAAACACCTGTTTAAATCTTTCTTAAATACACATTTAATTTAGTTTTTTTTTATAAGACATGAAGTTATCCCTGTTTTATGCAGATACAAGGTTACTATTTAGAGTTTTTGAACATTCAGGAATTATCTTGAAATTTTAAAGAAGATTCGATGTTAATATAAAGAGGATGGAATTCAAAGTTTTTTTTTTCACTTCTCTATATTAATTGTCATAGCGGGGCCCTTTCTGACTGGTCAGTTTTCTAGTTTATGTGCAGATCCTACTGTACCATTGCATCCAAAAAAGCAATTAATACTCAAGCATCGAGTTGCGTTGCTTTTTATTCACTGGTTTTAAAGACATTCCTTTTTGAATATATTTTGTATTTATGACTGCGCTGGTGCATCTGTTTACCCATATGAATCCAAATAAAGTTAAATACACATAAAAACGATGACAAAATCACACAATCTGGTATATCTTGGTTTTTAGAAATGGTGGTGTTCGTTTATAAAAAGATGACGTTTTACCGTTACAGGTAAAATTAACGTAACATAAAAATCTTACACATTATAAATCAGTTACACCAAGACCATACTGTAGTATCCATACATAGTCCAAATGTTTAAAAATTTACAATAGATCATACATTACCTGATTTACACAGGTGACCTTGGTACCCAGGTTTGCAGCCCTGACAGGTGCCCGTTTCTAAGTGACAGTAACAATTGGTATTTGGACAGGTGTTAGAACAGTTCGGCCCGTAAAACCCTCCAGGACATCCTAAAAAAGTAAAAATAACCGTCGCTTAAAACAAATAATGGTTTCTTATTCGTTTTAAAAACGTTTAATCAAAATAGTATATATATCATGCCGCTAAATATTATCTTGGGTACATCAAAATCACCTTTTACAATGAACGGTTATAAAGTATCACTACACAAATGATAACCAGTTCTTGGTTTTTTTTTTTTTAAAGAGGGAGTAAAAAACCCTTTACCCCACCCATTTTGATTATTAGTTCATACATAAGATTTATGTCTGCAACGTATCTCCCCCCTCCCTACTTGGCTTTAATGTTTTTAACTTTAAAAAAATATTTCAATTCATTCTTTTGATTTTTAATTCCATTCCATTGAATGTGGCTCCTCATTATACCGCGCGTGCTCCACCTGATTATTGGTTTCCTGTGTAACTACTCCTTTTTAGGGATCTTAGACTCACCTTCCAAGAATGACATCAGCAAAGCTGGCCTCCTGTATCAAACACTAGCGCATCGTGCTTCCTTTTGTGTCTTAAGCAGGGACAAGACGGCAAAACTATTGGTTTATCAAATGCAAGTAATGTTGATTGGTTTCTTGATCTAGTACCTTTATATTGGGTCAGCATAAACACCGTTTTAATATGATTGCCCCCCTGGGCGCTTTGCTTTCCGTTTCCGTATTTTGTAACAGATTGCCGGGCACTATGGTCAGAGAGTGGCGATCTACGCTCCCAATAACACTTATGTTTATCTTCCGTCTAATATTTGTGGGTCACTGTCTTCTCCATCGTAAAATACTGACATGTTATTGAGCCCGATTGCCATCTAGGGAAGCACATTATCTGGGTTCAAATCCGGTCAAATCAAGAACTGTCTTTAAGGTTTTCTCAAGCTGCTGCACACGACAGGACTTGACGCCAGTAATAGTGGTGTACTTGCTGACAGATCGTCCAGAAACGATACAGAAATGGTAGTCTCAGTCCACTGCTGCCTTGTGCAGGAACACTCAAGAACACTCAGGAACAGGCTTAAGCGTCATCGATTTCCGATATTTAATATTATGCATAAAGCTAAAAGATTTTTAAAAATGTTCTCGGTATATATTTCACAATTATTATACCATTAAATACTATCTACTATGCTTGTTTTGATTCGGCATGTAATTTTTTTTGAGCGTGTATTATTTCTATTTTAGAGTGTTTCATGTACAAGTTCGATGTGTTTGACATCGGGAAGCCCACCTAAATCCAGTTTTTACAAGGGCATACACTTTACAGATCATTTTGATCTTTTGGATATAAATTAAGGAAATGTTAAATTTATTAAAAAGTGCTGCTGTTTTAATGAAATCGACAGAATGAATTATTCTAATGTAAAATATTAAGCGAAGGTCATATAAATTCCAACTGGAGCTCATTTCTTTGGTATTTACTCTAAGAAAAGATTAATTCTATACAAAGCAGCCACGCTTTTCAGAATCTACCAGATTAGTAGAATTTAATTATCATTTCAAATCATAATAAAATAACTTAACAAAAATGTTTTGTAATGATAGATGCATCGTTATATAAATTTTTAAATCCGCTGCTATTTTCATAGCAAGCCTTAACAGTGCTGCAATTTAAATTTTTGTCCCTCGCCCTCTGCACGTTGTAACCTATCCTACCCCAAGGATCATGACTTGAAGAAACTTAAAGAAACTTGAAGAAACTTGAATCTACCCTTCCTGAAGATGTTTCGAGACAGGTATTGAAAGTTTCAAGCACATTGGTTTCTGAGAAGAATATCCTTAAATATTGTTTGGCACATTCCTATATAAATATGCAACCACCATTGTTTCCCCCATCCTACCCCTGACCATATACCTACCAGAAGATGCTCACACACAGGTTTCAGCCGTCCCGGTTAATAAGTTTCTGATAAGAATATTTATAAAGATTCACTCTGTATATTCCACACAAGTTTACTTTTCCCTGGCTGATCAGAGTCTGAGGAGAATAGTTTTTAACATTTACTTCATATATATTTAAATGTACAGATTCGACCCGCATTGAGGTCCATACCTTTCCTGTGGTCGTACCTTTTACAACTTTATACTACCTAAGAATGCCTATAAACAAGTTTTAGCTTTCTTGGCTGATCAGATTCTGAAAAAAAAATATTTTTAAAGACTTATTTTATAAATATATCCCCATTGTGCCTCTACCCTACCTTCGGAGGTTATGGGTTTTACAAGTCTAAATCTTTACTACCTAAATTGCATTAACATAGGTTTCAGCTTTCCTAGCAGATTAGTTTCAAAGAAGAAGATTTTTAAAGATAGAATTTATCTATTCCTTTGTTAAAATGCAACCCCCGAAGCAGCTCCACCCTATCCCCGGAGGTCATGATTTTTACAACTTTGAATTTGCAGTACACGATGATGCTTCAACACAAGTTTTATGAGCTTTCTTAGCCAATTGGTTTCTTGGAAGAAGATTATTAAAATTGTATCTATATATTTCTATGAAAAAGTAAAGTTTTTATTGTGGCCCTACTCTACCCCTGGCGTCATAGTATTTACAACTTAGAATCTACAGAACTTTTAAATGCTTTTGCTTTCATGGTCAATTGGTTTCTGAGAAAAAAAAGTTCTTAAAAATTTACTTTGTATATTCGTATGTAAAAGTTCGACCCCCCCCCCCCCCCCCCATTGTGGACCCACCCTACCCCCGACGATCGTGAATATCACAACTTTAAATAAACACTACCTAAGATGCTTCCATGCAGGTATCAGGGCGGTTTCTTCTTTGAATTCCTTATGCTTAATAGTGTTTTGTGCCAAATTTGGTTGAATATGACCCAGTGGTTCTGAAGAAGATGTTGAAAATGGGAAAAATTTACAGACAGACGGACAGACAAGTAGAAAGCCGAACGACACAACAAAATGTGGTCAGAAAAAAAATCACTTGGCTTTCAGCTCAGATGAGCTAAGCACGCAGTCCAAAGCCCTAGCTTGGAAGCTTACTTAGTGTTTCTTCATATATATCATTCTGTGCGTAACCCAGACTTGCCGATGATTTGACTACACACACGCCCTGCGTCTAGTGTTACAGGTTGTAGACACTTTACAGGCAGTACATACATTCAATGCAGAAAATGTCGTTTGTTGATCTCACAGGCCAAAACAGCTTATATGGAATATCTGCACAAACAATATAATACTTTGTCGAGATATTGACGGTTTTTGTCCACGGTCGCGTTCTCTTGCATCATGGTTTTTGCACCGGTACATTTACTATAACCAGGTTTAAATTATATTGTTGCCAAGTAAAGAATTTCAAAGATCATTACATCAAGTGTTCCTCTAAATTCTTTTTTAATTCAGAAGTTTCAAATTACCTATTCCATTTTGCGTTCAATTCATTTAATTCAGCTCAATACTTTGCATCAACTGATGGTGCATCCATTTTCAAAGTTGTTAATGTGATGTGTATTCCTGCTGGCCGCTTCAGTTATACATGTATGGTATTGTATCTAAGTTTTTGTTTAATGACAGTTGTCGTTTAATGAATTGGAAAAAAAGATAATAAAAAGGTCTAAAAATCCATGCTTTGATCAATGTATGAAGAAAAATCTAAAACACTTTTTTTCATCAATGCGCTAGGCAAAATGATAGATTTTCCTGTCATTTTTTTTTTGATAAATCGATCAAAACAAAAATTATTAAATGTCTTTTATTTAAAAACAATTAATCTTGCACGTTTTTGACAATATTGTGACGTCATCTATATTAAATCGTTCATGGCAAGACATCTTAGTTTTGACTCAAGAAATGCACCAACAACAATCAAAATACTCAGAATTTGAAAAGTTGTCTGTTAAAATATGTAATACAGGGTTAAAATGATGATGAGTACTACAACAATCCTGCATTCTTTTGCAAATTACAAGCGAGTTTAAATACATCCTAGTATTAGACGTAACTAGATGATACCCCGCGCAATCGCTGGATTTAACACTTTACACATTATTATCATAATTATAATGCTTAATATGTTGAACCATATTTTTGTTCCTTTTTAGTATTATCTTTGTCCCATTTTTCTTTAAGATTGAAATAAAAAAACCAAACTGCATTGCAGATTTAGAGGAACGGACGGGGATAAAAAATCAGAACTTCAGATAAAAAGACTGTTTTTAAAAAACGATCATTGGGGGGGGGGGGCATCCCTAATAATAATTAAACATTTACGTAGAATACAATAATCTTTTCAACAAATTTATGTCTTAGGTTTACCTAACCAAGGTTTACATCTGTCGTGATATAAAAAAGTATAAAATTAAATTAAAACACGTTAGGTTAAGCATTATTATCCATTTGAATACATATTTTTAACCAAACTTGTCAGGTCTAAAGTACCTGGCCGACATGTTAACTCGCCCTATATATAGGGCCATGATGTCAATTTATTTAGTCAACCCGTTTCTGGGCAACCTGTTCTGGAAAGTTCTTTTCATTAATACTAAAATCGCATTAATTGTTCCATTTTATTTATTAAATTTTGTATTAATAGAAGTCCGATCCAAGGTATCTGCCCGCGATGCATGATGAACCCGTCCTACACTTTTCGTCAATTAGTCCATTCGCGTTCTTGGTTACCCCGTTCTGGAAAGTTCTCAAGCAAATGGGTATCAAAACTAAAATCGCCCACTAAAGAAACGAATTGACTCATATTATTTATTCAACGTTTGTCAAATCTTAACTTTAATGTATTCTCTAAATAGGCTCACAGTAAATATATTCACTCTTTACGTTATCATTCAATAATATTTCATTGCAATTATATATTTTGATGCAAACTATCCCTGACTTGGATCCGCCAAAGCGTGTCCACCACCTTACTCTCATTTTTGCTATTTCGGGCTTGTTTATCGAAAATGAAAGTAGGTTTTTGATTAATTTCACAATAATAACTTATCAGTTAAAATTCAATTATACCTTACGGACAGCATCACGCATGTGTTGAAATACCAAAGGTGTAAGCAAGTACTCTGGTGCAGGCGTTTTATAGTTTATTTGCAAAATGCCTTAATTTATAAGTATAGATTTTAGAATCTTATCATTACAACACAAGTGCCACTGTACGCAGTGTTCCAAATGTGCATTGATATTATATTGACATATGTACACCCACAACATCAGTATTCAAGGTTGAATTCAAGAAATTAGGAACACTCACCATACACATCCACTTCACAGAGGCGACTATGAACGCTAGTAGAGTACCCTCTAGGGTAGGTAACTCCTGGTAGTCTCTCGTTGTAGTAGATGACGTAGACTCCATATACAGGACAGGTGGTGGTGAAGACAGCAGGTATGGTGAGTGCTGTAAAGTTATCGTCCTTGTAACACAGTGTTCCCTGTAGTCTGTCTGTTGTGTTGGAGACGTACACCGTGAATCCAAGGAAGTAGTTTGACAAACCAGTATAAAAGTCTACAAAGGAATCACGATCAAAGATGAACTGATAAAAGAAGCTAGATTAATTAAACAATATCCTTATTGGTCTGAAAAGTATTAATTTACAATAATAGATTAAACACGCTTTGTAAAAAATCCTAAAAGTATTACTGTAATGGAATTCTTTTGAAGTTGTGCGTAGGTAGTAAAAAAAACGATAAGCAGTGGAATAAACAAAACGTTTGCATGTATTAAGCCCTTGATATGTGCATTGTCAATATATTCATGTCTTTCCAATCGCCTTAGTATTTACTTCTTTGTGTTAAAGTGATATTTTTATATATGCTAAACATTTATTGTAGAAAAAGTTCTACATATATAACACCCTGTATATTCGTGAAACCTGTTACATGGTTTTTTTTTTCAAAAACAACCTACACAGATCCGAAATTACATAGAAGATTGAAATTTGTGTTTTAGATAACTATCATATATTACATGTATCCCATTGCCTATATCAAAAATTTAAGTAGAGAATAATAAAATTGAAAATTTATGGATAAAATATTAATTACTTTTATTGACCAGTGAATGTCACAATCTAGAAATAACGAAATTATTCACCAAGGTAAATACCTCAGTGTAACCCAGGAAAACATGCTTTGGATCTCCCCCTCCCTCCATGTGACTGCGGCGAGAATAGACCTCGATCTGTCAAGTTTGAGTGACACATAAAGAATAAAATCGAGTCCTGGCTAGGGACCTAACTCTTTCTTGTATCCAATAGTATAACACAACTAACAAGGGATGATCAGAGATAGACCACAAAACGGAACTACATATAGCTGGCTCTCTCTCTCTCTGGCACTCCATGCGTCAATGCATTTTACTTATAGCAGACGTCTTACATGTAGCATGAGCGGATCTGGGAGGGGGTGTAAGTGGGTCCGGACCCCCCCCCCCCCCCCCGGAAAAGTCAAATAACCATCGGACCCCCAACCTCTGGAAAACTTGTATCTGAAAACCTGTTTATGTTATTAAATTTATAATCATGTATTTAACTGACCTGAGATGAATATATAGTCATATAAATGCTCAAACTATAAAACCTCGGTGATGTTATGACAGACTGAGAGTCTAATAATACAAATTTGTGTGTACGTTAAATATATCAAACAGTACACATAACACGTGAATTTAGGTTGTCAGATTGCACAAAAGAAAAGCACACGTTCCCTGCAGATTATCACTGATATTTCATTCATACATAAACAGTGCAACATTTAAGTCCGGACATGACAAAGTCCGGGCTTTTAGCTACCCTTTCCGTTGGACATAGCTTACTTTTGTTTATATATCTTGGTGGGACATTTTACTTTGATCCTATCATGTCAGCATGAATGTACACATTGCTCTAGTTTTCTTAGAATTGTCTCTCAAACATCAAAATCCCATGGGATTTTGGTGGGATTTTTCATCCCATCTCAAACTCCACCAAAATCCCATGGGAGAAAAAGTACTGTGGGATAAATTGTCCCATGTGGGAGAAAAAATCCCACAATTGTTAAAACATGGGATTAATTCTCCCACATAGGACAAAAAATCCCACATAATAAAGAAAATGGGATATGTCCTATGATTTTTCACATAGGATAAATTTTCCCATATATGACAGATATTTTTCTAATGATTTCTCATAATAAATTATTTTCTTTTGTTATTTCACCTTAATATGCACATAACATTAAACTCTGTCTCATAGTAATTGATTGGATCAACAACTGTACAAACATTTCATGTTTTCATCTGATATTAATCTTTTAAATACATATGAGAATGCATTGTGTTGATTTTCCAAATTACTGTAGGTGCATGTTTGCTATTAAATGCAGATTCTAATCCTCAATAAATAGTTATTATTTGGTTCTTCATTTTTAATCCATCTAATTAGACTTTCTTGTTATCTATCTCTTAGGAACTTATAATTTTATTACATATTATATAGCTTTTTCTGGTAATTACCATAGGCGCTTCCCACCTAAAATCAGTGTATAAAAAATCGAAAAGAGATGACTATTTGGCACAATGATGTATAGATGGTGAGCGTCTAAGAGGTGCAGTTCTTTACCTCAGCAGATAAGAATAACCTTTGTTGCTGTGCAGTACTAATGCAACGCTCAAAACATACCTTATGCAGATTGTAAGCAACCAAATGTTTACCTTATGAGACGTTTTTTTTTCATATCAAATGCTCATAAACTTCTCATATTTCTCATGTAGTCATTTCTCAACTCTGATCAGACTGATGTTCCCAGTGATCATGTGATGTTCCCAGTTTCCATCTTGGGGTATAATAATTATGTTGAATTACGAATCCGATTGTTAAATACCCCCCCCCCCCCCCGACAATACTGGAATACTAAGACAATCTTACATCATGTTTAATGGAGTCAGGTGCACAGAACAAGAACCACATCACCACATCGTCAATAACGGCGATTGTCTACGCCGCATTGTTACCCATTGTACGGATTTTTTTAAATAAAAGAGAGTAAAATATAACATTTGGGAAAAAAATTGTTTTATATTGACTTCAAAATCATGCTAAAATAACTATATCAAGTTTTGTAGTTTAATTAAGTCATTATAGTGAGACTGATTGTTTTTTTTTTTTTTTTCAATGTGATTGTTGTTGTTTTGATACATGTAAGAAGGTAACAAGACTTCAAATTGTCGCTAAGTTTAATAAGTTTCACAAACGCTTATTTTTTAATTATTTATTTTATTTTTTTCTGCCTTAATGTTGTTAATTTCAACACGTAATCAGATAATAACCCCATTCTGTCATTTCTGAAAAAAAAATTTTTATTGTAAATATAGAAGAAAAGGATGAGAGAGCAGAACAATTTATCCCCTGGGATTAATTATCTTGCCTGCTGCAGAAAATTTAGAGGCTTATCTCTATCTGTCATATGAAGATTAATGAACACCTTTGTCTGCAACTGATGTTTGTTTTGAAGTTGAGGTCAACACTGGGTGATACAATGTATTTGCATTCACTGAAGGCTTGCATTTTATAAAACACCTGTTTAAATCTGTTTTCAGTGGATTTTGTTTATATTTTTGTTTTCTTTCAACTTGCTAAGCTTGTGATTAATTTTGCATTTAATTATAAACTTGTACATGTATTAATTATGAAGAAATTTTGGAGAAAAATCAGTGCCGTGAGCGTGATTTGATCCCACGATAGTACAGTAGTGCTACGTACAACGACCTCCGCGAAGCCACTGCGCCACTCGCTCTTTAAATGTATGTGCTTTTATTTTGAATATAAGGTAAGGCTATCTTATTAAAAAGGAAATAAACTGATATTCAATAAAAGTAAAGCTAATTTTTTCTTTGGAATAATATATTCTAAAAAATATAGAGTATTTCACCCCTTGTTATGGTCTTTAATTCAAAATTTAAATAATTACTTTTTGATGTTTTATAGCACTACCAGGGACATTTATGTATATCACCGGTGCTATGGACATGGAAAGCACCAATCCAGCTTTTTTTTCCTTGGGGAGGGGGGGGGGTGGGTTCAGAGGGAAATTTTAGTTTGCCAGGGGGGTCAGAGGCATATTTTCGATATTTCTTTATGTAAATTTAAATCAAGGGGGTCCGTCCGGTCAATGATACGCGTTTTGTCACTGCCGGTTTGATACTCAGCGTAGCATTAGATTTGAAATTCGTGAACATTTATACGTTCTAATTAGAAACCAATGATATTTTTTCATTATAGCCGAAGCACTTGTTCATTCTTGAAAATGATTCTCAAAATCATGCATGTATTGCATTTAACTTGGATTTACACGAAATAATTTAATTGAATGTTAAGCCAAAGAAGCACGATAATTAAAAGTGTTTTAAAACTTACGCACACTTGTATTGATTGGCAAATTGTGAATATAATAATCTTCGATTCGGGATGGCATTGTAACGGGATTAGCAAAACCAGGGACGTTGGTGTCTTGAATCACTGGCAAGATAACTAGAATTTACTTAAAATGATATATGTCGCATTGATCCATTTAAATATCTTATGCCAAAAGCTATCTGATTAATTAATTAAATTATTCATTAATATTGATAGTAACGATTAAAGTTAACAAAATTGGTAAATAATGTTTACATTCACGTAATAAAAACCGTGTTTGATTTCGTAGGGACGGAAGACCTTAATGATAAGTGTTCGGGAAAAATTTCACGCTTCTGAACTTCCAGTAAAAAACAATAAGAACGCAGAACCTTAAAAATTGATGGAAAACAATCCAAAATTAATATAAAGATTCACAATTTACTCCCTGTATGTGCCAAATATCCATTTTATCATGCAACTTGATAAACTGGTTCACAGTTTCCAAAACTCGGAAGTGGAGTGAAGACAAACGAGGGGAATAATTTTGCTATCATGAGCAGTAAGTACATGTATGTTCTTAATTATTTTCTTCATCCAATTTTAGCCTCGAGCGAGTTCACCTGTGTCCCGTGTTTCTGTTCAATCTGGTATCTGCTCGCACGTGTCTTACACGTGTATATCTCCATTCTTTTTAGAACAATAGGGTGCTAATATACACAGACTGACACGTGTAGATACTGCCATGTGAATTGGTAGATGCTTTAGGACAATATACTAGTAACTAGGTATACACAGAATGTGTCTCCTTGGTCAGTTGACTTATCTATGAGGAATTCATAATGAACACAACAAAGACTTTTGATGCTACATGTACACAGCTGGTACATGTAAAGCTTATTTGTAATTGACATCAACACAATATTTAAAAGTTATTAAAAAGATATTATAAATGAAATGAATGCACCAGTAATAAAATGTTGAAAGAGTAGATTATCATATATTGTCAATGTAATACAAATCATTGCATTCACAAAGCTATATCATATGCAATGATCTATATTGATAAAGTTTAAATTTATACAGTTTTGTTACTATACTTGAATTGTTTTCATTTTAAGGAAATATTTATAAGTAATATGAACAGAACCATATTTTAATTTTGTCATTAGTACAATTGGCAACATTTTAAAAAACTGGCATCATGTCTATTATAGTCTGTGCACTGCTGCATTCTCTAATTTGGGGGGTTGGGGGGGGGGGGGTGAAGACTTTTGTCAGGAACCGTTTCTATTGTTATATTCAAATTATTTTACTACTCCTATTACAAAGAAAACTAATATGCCAACTTATATTCTTCGAATAATATTATACATGTGTATAAAATTATTAATTATTTATGTCTTAATGCAAAGCATATTTTAACCAAAAATTATTGATTTGATGTAATATATCATATACCATATGATGATTTTAAAGCTTTGAATAACTTAATTGATTTAGCTGGACATCTAAGATAGTCTTACCAAACTAATTCAAATTTATATAAGTCCATTGAATGATTTCAGTTATATGTAAGTAAGTAAATCATTTATTATTGTGGCATGTGTATCTTTTACAACTGAGTAGTATACTATTACATAAATCAAACACCTGCCCCTTGGACCTATGATAAGTCACTGTTAACACTAAGTTAGGATTTTATGCATGGGCAAGAACTTAATTTGTCTTAATTAAAATGCAGAATGATTAAAATTTGCAGCTTGTCTTGGAAAATTACAAATGAGAGTTTGAATTTAGAAACTAGAAAAATATTAGAGAGATTATTTGGAAAAATAACACTTTGATATAGTTTTCTTTTGAGATTGTAATCTGAGTTCATTTTAGAAGAATTTAAATTGGAATGTGTCCTCTACATGTATTTCGTCTACAGAGTTTTTATGTGCACTCAGTCTAGACAATTTCACCCTGAAATTGTGCAGTCTCTATTTTCAGGGGTAATATACCCCACACCGAAACTGTGCCATTGTTGATCTAGCTAACAATATGTTTAGAAATGTTCATTGAGATGTTATTTTCAAGGCAAAAATTTTCCTTTGTAAGTTTGTATGTTCTTAATTTAGGAGTATTTTATGTGGATATCCATTTGCCATCTTATTTCATGTTCTAACTGCTGTTTGCTAATAAAATGAGTTAATATATACATGAAGTACATGGGGGCATATTTGCATAGGCTGCCAGTATATCTACATCCACAAGACGAAAAACCATCTTTAAGCAAGTCCTTAAAGGTGGCTTAAAGGTGACTTAAAGGAGCTTAAAGGCTATAGAACCTTTAAGCCGCCTTTAAGTCACCTTTAAGCAAGTGCTTACAGGTCCTTAATGTCCAAACTTCTTTAAGCCACCTTTAAGCACCTTTAAGTGGCATTTACGCTCTCTTTACACTGCCTTTACACTGTCTTTAAGTGGCCTTTAAGTCAATATTGATCAGGCTGAACAATAAAAACATATATTAAATGCAAAAGCTCTTTTATAGAGATGGGAGGGGGTCATCCGAGTGATAATATAATTTCCAAGGAAGGGGGGGGGGGGGGGTTGTTCCAGGCGGTTGTAATCGTCGCTCCATTAAACACAGATCGCTATCATCAGCACCGCTCCGATGGACACAGATTGCCGTTATAAAATTCTTCACAATTTTTTGGGGGTTTCAAAATTATTGTAGGGATGAGCGCAGTCTCTGTATCTTAATATGTGCATAAAACTAATTAAAGTATGTTTGTTTCCTATTATAAATTAATCGGTGAAAAATCTCTCTCTCTCTCTCTCTCTCTCTCTCTCTCTCTCTCTCTCTCTCTCTCTCTCAGTTCATCCGGTTATTAAACAAAATAAAGATAATGAACCAAAAATGCATTATTTAATTTGATAATCGGTTTAAGTTTTGTATTTTTTTTTCAATTTTCATTATTTCTAACTCTAGATCTGCTAGATACATGTTAAAGATGAAAAGACTCTCAACTGCCTTTGTTATATCGGGCAGGATATTACTGCTTTGTTTGTCTAGACATAGTTTTGTTCGTTTGTGTATATCTAATTAGAGTCTATTGTTTGTCCAACTTAAGAAAACTTCTGGAACTAACACAGAATATACAAGATATACACAACAGTTGTGTCGTGTGCCCAGGTGCATGTTTGTGTATATCTAATTAAAGTCTATTGCTTGTCCAACTTAAGAAAACCCCTGGAACTAACACAGAATATACAAGATATACACAACAGGTGTGTCGTGTGCCCAGGTGCACGTCAGGGTTTCTAAAGGCGTTAAATCTTAGTATGTACGAGTATACGATAAGTCTAGTGAATAAAAGTTAATTTACATTTGTAATTCATTTTCAAAGTACAATAACCTAGCTCTGGGTTTCAAAGATGTTACGTCTACAAATTAACGATACATGTATGTAAGAGTAAAATCTTGAGGCTAATTAATTAATGTACCGGTGATCATAAATAGGGGTTGATTATTTAAATATATGTATAAGGGTAAATATGTCAAATATACCCGGTCTGGCACATCATATAATTGTATGTACAAGTCATTTGCAATTGCCACATGCAGTAAATACGTTACCGGTAATTGGTAATTTTGTTTGTTATAGAATTGATAGTTTAGAAATCATGTACATACAATTACATGTAAATATTTAAACATATTGGAACGGCGCCGCTATCA
Source organism: Magallana hongkongensis (assembly GCA_015776775.1). Taxonomy (NCBI): domain Eukaryota; kingdom Metazoa; phylum Mollusca; class Bivalvia; order Ostreida; family Ostreidae; genus Magallana; species Magallana hongkongensis. The sequence goes on from CM027469.1 coordinate 35,767,312, forward strand.
TGAAAACTGGGAAATTGCGGGAAATTGATCACATACCCTAATAGTACCAATGCATTTAATAAAAGAAATGATTTCATTTTCTTTCTTACATTTTTATAGCTATAAATTAGATGAACGTATATCTAGGCTACTCGGTTTAAATTTATTAACTAAGAAAGCCTACTATAGTGAACCTAACGGTTTCCATTTAGGTATAATATATTTTTGTTCACTGAAGACCAAGTTCCGTATTTCATTCTAAATACATGCTTGCATGTAATTTATAAATTAGATATAATTGATTGTTACAAACTGAATGGTTTGTCAAAATCTTTTCAAGTAAACACATTCAATACAGTGATTCAATATCCACTGATATATAGGATATAAAAACGCTTCTATACATATGTAAGTTTTTTTTATTTTTCTTTCTAGAACAAAAACCGTTTTAATACCTTTTCTTTCATTAAGTTAATACATTTTGTTGGAAATTAAGCACAATATTGAATTAAATTTGTTTTAATGGCTTAAAGGTGGCTTAAAGGTAGCTTAAAGGTGGCTTAGAGAAGTTTGGACATTAAGGACCTATAAGTTGTCCTTAAAGGTGGCTTAAAGATAGTCTTTAAGCTGCCTTTAAGCCATCTTTACGCTTTCTTTAAGCCACCTTTAAGCAACACATATAGCTTAAAGGTGGCTTAAAGATCGTCTTTAAGCTACCTTTAAACACCTTTAAGCTATCTTTAAGGAGGACTTAAAGATGGTCATTTATCCTGTGATCATCTAGAATAGACATTGTGCTTTTATGAATAGTCCTTGTCACACTACTACATGTACATTTTAATACGTGTATTGTAAAACAACAATATTCATGTACTTGACATACCATATGACTGCCCAGAAAGACAACAACTTCAGTAAATAATGAGTAACAAATACAAGGCTTTTTAAAGTTACTAAAAACATCTTGTAAATGAATAGAAGAAGTCGATCAGAAATAATTAAGTACTACATGTAGGTAACTGCAAGTTAAAAATCAGAATTAATCCTTAAAAACCTATGGCCAAAAATTTTCAGAGAGAGAGAGAGAGAGAGAGAGAGAGAGAGAGAGAGAGAAAGAGAACATACTCGGTATATATAATCATGTTCATAATTTTGAAATAAACCAAAATCATTCATTAGGAGAGAGAGAGAGAGAGAGAGAGAGAGAGAGAGAGAGAGAGAGAGAGAGAGAGAGAGAGAGAGAGAGAGAGATGTGTTTATAGTATAACCTCACAATATCCATAACAGTACCACTGAGACCAACATAATACAACTGCATAATAAATAAATGTTATAAGAAATTAATGGGTTCTAGCCTCTGATCCGCCATTCAGTAAATATTTTAAAACAATCTTGACTAATAAATGTCAATCATATAATAATGATTCCAATATGCCTAATGTAAGTCAGATGAGCAAATCCAATGTTTTGAGGCTGTATGAGCTATAATTTTTGAGAACCTTAAATTTATCACAATGATGGGACCCAGTTCATTTAACAGGCATGGGACAATGACTTTTTTCATAAAGGAAAAGTGTAACGTGTCGATGGGTCAGTACCTAGTCAATTCTAGGGTCTGGGTGTTGAATATAAAAAATATCAAACAATAATAATTTTCCCCTCTAAAATGATTGGTGATTACAATTGGCCTACAAACATTTACAAAATGGCCTTCCCTTACTTAGGGTAAAATCACAAATGAATCTGGTCGGCCGGGATTGTAACTTTATTAACACCACGAGGTAAACACTATTATATGCCTTATTCAGGCGGTAGTGAATACCCGCGGCACGCCCTAGCTGGATAACCTACTGAAGAGGTAAACCCTTAGTAGCGGCAGTCACTGTGTTAATGCCTTATGCAGGACGGACAGTATACAACTTCTTACTAAAGGCGTACCCCTTCCCTAATACTACTAGTAGAGTATCAGCGACGACTAACTAGGCTCACCTCCAAGAGGACAGCCTCTATAATAACCAACTAGTGGTTAAACACAATTGGTCCTATAACTAGACTCTTGTTGCAAAAGCAACAAAAAGGTCTTCCGTTTTGATATACATGAATCAATTTAACCGTAGAAATTGCTTCTCTTACATAGAGAACATAGTTAATATGATAAGTATTGTAAATGATAAATACAGACGTTACTTCCATGTAAAACAACGAGATTGAAAAAGAAATGAATTTTTAAAGTACTCTCTGTGACGACCGGAAGTAACGCCGAACTAAACAAAACAGGTTACAAAGTTTGGTTGTTAAAAATATGATTTATTTGAATCCTTCCGGTGAAAACCGGAAGTGGCAGTTGACAAAATAAAACCCACTAAACATATCATCAATCAAATGTCTATCATTTATGAAAGCTTTGTGTCTCTTTCACTTACAGTGACAAAAATCTTGCGGGCATCAACTTGTTAAACGGGAAAGCTTGATAGAGATATTTGAGATATCTCACCGGAAGGAACAGTTACTTGAAAATTAAACATTATAAAGATGACACATCTAAGATTGTATACTGATATATTCATTCCATGTAAAAGAAATAAATAAAGAAAAAACATATTTTTTGTAGTGCATCCGGTGACAACCGGAAGTTACGCCGAACAAAATGAAATAGTTTAAAAACATGTACATATATAGGTCTATCATCCCACAAAAATTGATTGTTCAAGTCGACATCGTTTATGAGATCTCGTCCAAATAAGTTTTTTTGTCTCGGGACAGGAAACAGACAAACGGAAGTGTTCAATGTAAATTGTATTAAATATTTCTTGTATACTTGCCTTTTGTACATTATTGTTCATCGAGCTCACTACAAATATCAAAGAAAAACAGTTAAACTGATAAAAAGTTCGATTTGTTTGAAAACGAAACCGGTTAAACACATCTTCAAGCAAATGTCTATCATCCATGAACGTTTTGTGCTTTGATGACTTATAGTTTCTGAGATCTCGTTTGTACAAAATGTGTTTCAAAAAAGCTACCTGAGATATTTGAGATATCTCACCGGAAGTAGACTTTTTTTGTTGATTTAACATTGCATTGATAACGTATGTATAGATTTATACTTATATATCTTTTCTATGGCAAAAAAATTTAATGCGTAAAAATAGTTATTTTTGAAGAGCTTCCGGTGACGACCGGAAGTTACGCTGAACAAAACAGAATAGTGTAAACACAAGTACATACATAGGTCTATCATCCCACAAAGTTTTATTGTTCAAGTTGTCACCGTTTTTGAGATCTCATTGAAATAAGGGTTTTTGTTTCGGGACAGGAAACGGACAAAAGGAAGCGCTTAATGTAAATTTTATTAGTTACTTTTTGTATACTTGCCCTTTGCATTTTATTGTTCATCGAGCACACTACAGATATCAAAGACAAAAAGTTAAACTGATAAACAGCTCGATTTGTTTGAACTCTTCCTGTGTGGACCGGAAGTGACGGAGGACAAAATGAAACCAGTTAAACACATTCTCAATCAAATGTCTATCATCCATAAAAGTCTTGTGCTTTGATCTCTTATAGTCACTGATATCTCGTTTGTACAAAATGTGTTTCAAAAAAGCTACCAGAGATTTTTGAGACATCTCACCGGAAGTAAAATTTTGTTGTTAATATAACATCGCAAAGATTACTTTTGTGTAGATTTATGCTTAAATATTTTTTCTATTGAAAAGGAATTAAATGCGTAAAAGTTGTTAATTTTGAAGTACTTCCGGTGACGACCGGAAGTTACGACGAACAAAACAAAATAGTTTAAACACATCTACAACTATAGGTCTATCATCCCACAAAGATTGGATGTTTAAGTCTCTACCGTTTTTGAGATCTCGAATGTACAAGCTTTTTCAACGCGGGACAGGAAACGGACGACCGGAAATGATTTTTGACAAAATGAAAAAAACGCCTCGAGATATTAACACTTTCTATTAGTCCTGAAAATTTCAAGAAAATCTATCCAGCCATCTCTGAGAAATCTTGTGGACAAAAAAAGGGGGAAAAAAATAATAATAACTAGATCTCGTTACGAGTAACGAGTAGGTCTTCCGTCCGATTTTGTTTTCATATGATACGATGAAATATCGATATTCTCTGCCAAATCTGCGATCTTGATGAATCTAGGTTTTTTGTCTCGAGACCGAAAACGGACGAACAAAAGAGGTTGATGAATATAAAAGCTAGGTTTTTTTTTTATACATTTGTTTAGTGTACACTACTTTTAATCATGGAAGATGAAACACCAAAGATAATCAGTTAAACTTGTGAAAAAAATGAATTGTTTGAAGTCTTCTGGTGAGTACCGGAAGTGACGGTTTGCAGGTGTCTCAAAACATGGCTGACGCGAAATAATTCCCGAATTTGTCTTTGAATTTGGGGCGTTTTCGCCCGGGAGAAGAGCTGAGTTTTTGTATGAGATGAAAAACAAAGTGTAAGATGTCTGACTATTTAGGTTTGGTAACAGTGCGAGGTCATTTGAAATATTGACGCGTGTTTTTGTCTGCAGGGGGGTGAAAAGACCCGAGCTTGATTTTCGTCGTAAATAAATTGAAAATAGAATTTTGAGGTGTGGATCTCGGATTCGTGTAACAACTATTAGGGGAAGTCCTAAAACAATGACTGATGCAGTTTACCCATGTATTTCAGTGTTGAGAATTTTTGTTCGTGTCGTTTACTATTATGTTTGTGTTTGACTGTTTTATTTCAGCAGGATTGATAGAATCTTTATAAATGTAGAAATAACGAAATCAGTAACACGTAAATTTATTCGGTAAAAATTTGATGCAGTAATTTCCACAGTTCTAACATTCATAAGTAGTTCACACGCTATCGTAGATTCAGACTAAACGGAAAAAAGAAATATACATGCAACAGAAATATTACGTGGCTGCACAGGGGCCAAGTCCATTTCAACATTAATTTCAATGAAACCATAAATAAAGAAAGAGGTCGAACTCTGACCCAGATAAAAAACTACCAGCTCGCTTCATAATCCTAAAAAATCAATTAATCTTTAAAACACTCGCAACGTGCATGTATTTTCCATAAAAGTAATGTCTGAGATACACTCCTGCCGAATTTTAAGTTGATGGGTCTTACAATAGGGGAGATATACGCATTATTCTCTCGAAGTCGCCAGTTTATTTTTACTCGGACATTTACCGGTCCAGAGCTCACGATGGGATTTTGCCAATGACAACAGCAGTATTGCAAGAAGTCGAGAAACATTTGCAATAATCTTTGAAAATCATACATCAAACGCAATTTATGGATTTACTTTTTACTTTTAAAGTTTTCAGAAATAAAATATATAAAATGCCATAACATTTACATGCTAAACACTACATATGTATGATGAGAGAGAGAGAGAGAGAGAGAGATTAATCAGAAATCGATTTGATCAGAGACATAAATAACATTTATATCTCTGATTTGACAAAGAAATTTATAATTGGTTTATCTGCTTTTTCATATCTATTATATTTCTTTTTGTCTCAAGTTTTTCTTTGCCGACAATAACTGCATAATAAAAAATTCTGGTAAGTCAGCAAATAAAATAACCTACATCATTAGAAATATAGTATGATTATTTATTCCCCATTTTTCCCGAATCCAAACAATACCCAAGTGTTATGTCTAAATGACCAATGTTAAGCATTCAGTTGATAATAAAAATCGTTTTTTTAATCCCAGACAGTCAATAGATTTGTTATTAAATCATTGAACAGTGAATTTCAAAAAATAACATCCGTAGACAATATCCCGTAACTGGAAAAAAATACGTATTTATTTTTTTGACGTCAAATGTACATTAACCTCTAGCCTCATTACTCCATGTTACCTGTAGTAGATCTTTGAGAGAGAGAGAGAGAGAGAGAGAGAGAGAGAGAGAGAGAGAGAGAGAGATTTTAGTGTTCAGGAATTCAATATAAACGCAACATTTGTCAATAAACGCATGTATACATGCATACATGTACATATCTAAATGTTTGAATAAATACAAAACAACCTTTCTTTTTAAGCCATGTGAAATACTAAAAACGTTGGTGCATTGCTAAATGTTGTGTGTATACAATCATTGAAATGGCGGCATTCCTTTGATGCCGGCAAAGCGATCCAGTGAACTCTAATGCGGTCGAAATGCAGGGGTGCTTCGGCGGCATGTCTTTGATGCCGGCAATGCGACAATCGTCCGAATTTAGCGAGCAGTTGACAGAAAAGAGCTCTATATTTGTACTGAAAAAAGCCGCTATTATTTTTATTTATGACAAAAAGAAAACGTAAACATTCAAATCCATCATTATAAAGATAAAATCGTTAAACAAAACACAGTTAAGCAAGAAAAAATAATCGGCACTCGGGGACTGAACCCGGGTCGCCTGGACACAAGTCCACCACTCTAACGACTGAGCTACGCGGACTCTCGCTTCAGAACTTTGGAGCCCAAAATCTCGAGAATGCATGGATCGATTTTAAAACAAATTTCATATTCAGAGGTTTTTAGAGTGTCTCTATCGAATAGTAACATAAAAAAAATTCAAGTTCAAAAAATTGAAAAATTAAGGTTTTTCATTTCCTTCCGCTGACGACCGGGAGTGACGGCAGACGTTCGGATATGCGTAGTACACTGCGGCCGTTCACTCTCTACGATCTCTGAAAATTTGAAAGTTCTATCTTAAATACTTTTGGAGAAAACTCGTGAAAAAGCAAAAACATAAAATCTTTAATATCTCGGGACCGGAAGTGACGACCAAAAAAATCCCACGTACTTTTCTTACAAATGTTGTCATTAACAAGATCTGAAAGTTTTATCAAAATCGACTGAAGCGTTTTCGAGAAAACGTGGGAGAAAAATAAAAAGAACTAGACACGATCTCGTTGCGAGCAACGAGGAGGTCTTCCGTCCGCTGAAGACGGAAGACCCTAATAATAAAAGACTGTTTTTGTCTAAATCTTAATTAAAAAATGTTTTCAACTTGAACTACAGTCCAACACCCTTTTATGTTGAATATTTTAGTTAGAAAATTAGATAAAAAGGAGAGAAAGAAATAGAGAGAAAGAACAAATCTTGGCTCCGGCGAGATTAGAACACACAGCCTTTGCAGGTGTCTCAAAACATGGCTGACGCGAAATAATTCCCGAATTTGTCTTTGAATTTTGGGAGTTTTTGTATGAGAAGAAAAACAACGTGTAAGATGTCTGACTATTCAGGTTTGGTAACAGTGCGAGGTCATTTGAAATATTGATGCGTGTTTGTGTCTGGAGGGGGGGGGGGGGGGGGGGTGAAAAGACCCGAGCTTGATTTTCGTCTTAAATAAATCGAAAATAGAATTTTGAGGTGTGGATCTCGGATTTGGTTAACAACAATTAGGGGAAGTCCTAAAACAATGACTGATGCATTTCACCCATGTATTTCAGTGTTGAGAATGTTTTTTCGTGTCGTTAATTACTATTATGTTTGACTGTTTTATTTCAGCAGGATTGATAAAATCTTTATAAATGTGGAAATAACGAAATCAGTAACACGTAAATTTATTCGGTAAAAATTTGATGACAGTAATTTCCACAGTTCTAACATTCATAAGTAGTTCACACTCTATCGTAGATACAGACTAAACGGAAAACAAGAAATATACATGCAACAGAAATATTACGCGGCTGCTTACATCCTTTGTACTGTGTAAATTTTAAGTCCCCGTACAGGCTATACTCGCCGTTTGATCTCAGGAATTTCTTCTTAATTGTTCAATCCGCTGCATATTTCACAGACAATAAGAATGGGTCCGAGGTACATTTACACAAAATTTCATTAGGATTAAGTAAGGGGCTCGGGAGTTAGAATTTTTTTCTACAGTACATGTCAAGCACGCCAATCGAAACTCGAATGCCCAAAAATTCATATCTCTCTTAGAAATTCATTACTCTCTTGAAAATGAACGAATAGGTCTGGTCATCAGTACAGTAATCTAGACTTGAACTAGGTTGAAAATAAAGGTTCAAGATGACAGATCCAGTTAAATCAGGCCAGGAAAACTAAATGATTTTGTGAATAGGAAGGGGCGGGGGGGGGGGGGGGGTCGGTGCGTGTACTGTGTAAATTTAATTTCCAGGTATAGGCAATAAGCACCATTTTATTTTTTCAGGAATTTTGTCTTCATTGTTCAATCCGCTGCATATTTCACAGACAATAAGAATGGGGTCCGAGGTTCATTTTCACAAATTTTCATTACGATTGAGCGAAGGGCTTGAAAGTAAAGAATTTTTTTTATAGTACATGTCAAACACGACAGTTGAAACTCAAATGCCAAAAACTTCATAACTCTGTTATTAATGAACGAATTGGTCTGGTAATTAGTACCGTTATCTAGAATGGTAATTAGTTAAAATTAAAGGCCCAAGATCAAAGATCAAGTAAAATCGGGCCAGAAAAACTGAATGATTTTATGAATTGAGAGGGGGGGGGGGGGGGTCGGTCGTTGACGGCTTTATTAAACGTAGAATATTAAATTCTAAATATCACATATTACACAATTTCTAAATCAAATACATATGTTAGAACAATATATAAGCGTTGTTTGACAGATGTAACTATTGATTTTTTTTTTCATCTATTTATTCTTAGGCTCAAACATTCATAAACGGGTGGTCAGTTTTTAAACCTTGTCGCAGTCACCCGTTCGTTTGTATAGTTACGTGTATAAACTTCGGAGGTTTTTCTTAATCCCGACAGGCAACAGATTTGTATCAGTATATAGACATGCACAAAAAAAGGAAAAAGTACACCATCTTTAATAAAAATGACTTTTTAGCGTTGACTTCCAATCAGTAAGAAGACAATCATTTAACAATGAATTTCAAATTATTTGAATCCATAGACATTATCCCGTAACCTGAAATAAATACAGGTATAGTTTTTGGACGCCAATGTACATTTAGCCTCTATCCAATTTACTGCATGTTACCTGTACTTAGTTCTTATGTACGAGAGAGAGAGAGAGAGAGAGAGAGAGAGAGAGAGAGAGAGAGAGAGAGAGAGAGAGAGAGAGAGAGAGATTTTCTAGTTTTTTGTAGTGTTTAGGGAATCAATATATCAGCAACGTATGTCAATAAATGCATGCATACATGCTAGCGTGTATCTATATATGTGAACAAATACTAATAAGTCCTCCTTTTAAAGCCATGTAGAATAACGTTGGTGCATTGCTAAATGTTGTGTGCATACAGCATTGAAATGGCGGCATTTCTTTGATGCCGGCAAAGCGACCCAGTGAACTCTAATGCGGTCGTACTGCGCTTCGGCGGCATGTCTTTGATGGCGGCGATGCGAACTGCTGACAAAAACGAGCTCTATATTTGTACTAAAAAAGCTGTTATTATTTTCATTTATGATAACAATAAAACGGAAATCATCTTAAAGGTAAAATCGTTAAAGAAAACAAAATTAGGGAAGAAAAAATAATCGGCACTGGGGGATAGAACCCGGGTCGCCTGGGCACAAGTCCAACACTCTAACGACTGAGCTACGCGGACTCTCGCTTCAGAACTTTTGAACTCAAAATCTCGTGAATGCCTGGATCGATTTTAACACGAATTTCATATTCTGAAGTGTTTTAAGCGTCTCTATCGAATAAAAACATAAATAAAATTCAAATCTAAAAATTTGAAAAATTAAGGTTTTTCATTTCCTTCCGGTGACGACCGGAAGTGACGGCAGACGTTCGGATATGCGAAGGGCACTGCGGCCGTTCACTCTCTACCTTCTCTGAAAATTTGAAGGTTCTATCGTAAATACTTTTTGAGAAAAATCGTGAACAAGCAAAAACGTAAAATCTTTAATATCTTGGTACCGGAAGTGACGACCAAAAAAAGTCCGTGTACTTTTCTTACAAATTTTGTCATTAACAAGATCTGAAAATTTCATGAAAATTGGCTGAGGCATTTTTGAGAAAACGTGACAGAAAAAAAAAAAGAATAAAAACTAGACACGATCTCGTTGCGAGCAACGAGGAGGTCTTCCGTCCGATTTTTAGAAGAGGAAATGACCTTGCCTTTTATCTTCATCAACGAAACATATCAGGAAATGCAGATGTGATCTAAAAGAGCGATGGATGAAGGATTATACACCTGTAGGATCCTTAATTTTAAGGACCAGTCCCATTTCATTTCATATTAAATAAGAGGTCTATTGACTTAATAACAGGTCTAATAACCTGTAATAATCAAAGTACTGAAAGTACTAATGGGAGTTGATCTTGCATAAATTTAATACCAGTGGTATGTTTGGACTAGTACATGTACATTAATATCTAGACAACATTGAAATGGTTACCCTGTCAAAGGGTCCTGCTGAAATAATGGACAATAGGATGAGAAGAATTTCAAATAAGTTTGCTTTGACATTGACCCATAAGTTAGAAATATTCCTGATCAAGATTAAGCTCATCCCAATTGGGAGAAGCGTATTAAAAGGTTTCATGATTTTTACTTTTTTGGAGGAGAAAAATATGTATTTTGAGAGAAATGCTAAATATGATTCCAGTAAATATGTAGAACAACAATCGTCAACAGTTAAACCAAATTTATTCAGAGATGGTATAAGGTATGGAAGACCGAAAACCATCTGAAAAACAGTCTGTGTAGCTTTCAAAAGTGAACAGGAATATAATTGAACATTGGTAATTATATAATATCAGAACAAAAACAGAAACAATTAGCTGTAATATAAACAAATTAGTCAGCAATATTACATGTATCTTAAATTAAAAGATCATGATAAAACTGTAGTTGGCATTCAGTGGAAACTATTTGAATTATGATCAATATGTATTAAACAGAATGAAGATCAAATATTTTTTTTTTTTAAATTAATAAAAAATGAATTATGTTTATTCAAAATAAAGGAATTTCTATTTTTTTTTATTGTTCTAGAACTTATAAAAATCCTCAATAACAATTTTTTCTGTTTTAATCATTCACATTATACAATGTGTTCAATTTTAAAGCTTGATAACTAATAAAAGGGCAGTAGTTTTATAGGTAAAATACAAAAAAAAAAAACCAGCAAACATGTAATATTACATGTTGAGAAAAATACTGGTAGTGCATTTGAAACAATGCAATAGATCAATAAATTATAAAACTAAAAATCACCCAAGAGGACAGATTTTGATATGACTAGTATGGTATTTGGATAAAAAAAAATCAATGTATAAAAACATTAGTATATACTGCAGATGTAAAACAAAATAATATTTTTTTTTACATAAAGCCAAATATTCATAAATGAGAACTTTTTGCAATTAAAACTTATCAACTTGTTTAAATGCATGTATTACATGGCAACATACGAGTAATCTGTTTAAGTATGTCCAGTTAAAGCAACATGATTGGGAAAATAGAGAATCATAACAGAAATTTCAGGAATGCTGAAAATAGTGACAATAGTGTACATTGGTAAATGTTGAGGACCTCTAACATATGGCTTAGTGATGCTTTGATTTTAATACATGTACATACTAAACAAAGCATTAGGTTTTTGTTGTTTGTGTCCCAATAAAAAATGAAGCCTTTGAAAATTGAAGAGCACCTATTAACAGATCACCTGATCAAAATGTATTAAAATACAAATGTATAAAAAGAAACTTCATAGAGAAGAGCAAATAAACAAGAATTATTTACCAATATTTGAAGAAAAAAATAAAAGCACTAAAATATTTACATCAAACAAAACTGTGGATGCATGCATGGTGTTTTACATTAAAGAGCAGCAAATTATTTTTTTTAGATGAAAAATTTGTCCAGCAAAATTGTAGATTATAATAATGGAAAAGAAACAGAATGTGCATTTGAATTTTGAAAAATAAATGAACCAGGAGTAAAACGCTGTTGGGAATGTGTCAGAACATACAGTGAATGATGTGTTCATATTGCACTTGACTTAAAACAGATAAGTCATACAGACTGTAACAATGAAGTGCTTAATTATAAGCAATAAACTACAGAATGTCAAAAGGCAAAAATATTCTCTACCATATATCCAGTGACAACAAAAATTTAAAAAACAAGCAGTTTAAATAAGTGATAAAATTCTCCAACATTTCAAAATGCACAACGTGCATTCCAAATACAGAAAAGTATTCAAACATAACATTTATCTGAGTTCAGATCTTAATTAACAGTATACAGCAAAGTACTGAATATACATGAAAAAGCATAATCATAAAGCAAAAAACCCAAAATATGGTCAGGATGGCAATCACCAACAGTGCATAAAAAGTTCACCCTAAAGCAAATGAAGAGACAATTCCGTTTGTGGTTCCCACTGCCACACTGAATGGTATTCTAATGGATAAAGTGTCTTCAACACTATTCTCATCACATTCGAGAGCGTCACGGACCATATTTATGGGGATACCAACTGTCTGAAATGTGTCTCCGTCTTCCACCATAATGGAAAATCCAAATTCAGATTTTTCATAGGCAATGACTGTTCCTGTTAGCATTGATGGGGGAGCATCACATGGCTGCAAATAAAATTCACAAATTTTTTGTTAAAAAATATTAAACAAATTAAAAACTTTCATAATTTTAGAGACAAATTAAATAAAATGAAATTTTTAGATGGTATCAAAGCATTTTACAAAGTTATTGCAAATTTGTCTACGATGGATTTAATGGAATAAACGAGAGTAAGTGTGAAAAAAAAGTGCTGGTGCACTGGCGGGTATAACTCATTGATAAGTAGCTACTTGTGAATCCACTACACAAAGCATGTAGTGGTGTGACTGATGGTAATACTAACACTAAAATACTAATTCAAATGTCTGTATAAAATTCAGATTTATGCTATGGATAAAAGAAATCTGGATAATTTGGAGTTATTAAACATTGCTGAGCATCGGAGATGTTCAAGAGAAGTTGGCATCAAATTTTGACAACAATGAAGCAAACCACATAGCAATTGGTTAGAATTTAAGAAAAAAATGAAGTATTCAAGATTTGCATTAATTAGTCAAAATATGAAGTTCATTATGAAAAATCAAACAGGACGTTTTCTTCAAGTCGCCTTTTATAGGTCTCTTTTAATGACTGTTAATGGGTACCTGCAGCCCAGCCTAAGTGAAACTTATGTCATAAAATTTATTTACAAGAATTTCATGCAAAAAATTGATGCAAAAATAACGGTGTTATGCCGCTTCAAACTGGCTATTTTTACCTGCTTTGAGAAATCTAATCAAGGGAAAATAGAATTAGGCTATAACGAGGCTTCAGAGGAAGATTTTCTTACAAGCTATACAAAATAAATAAGATTTTTCAGCCAAAATGATTGATATAGGTGTGATGTTTTGACGTAACTAGTTATTGTAAGTACTGTAGGTTTAGAAATCTGTATCCGTAATTATTTTGTTATAGTCAGACTTCTTTTTAAAGGATTTTAAAATTTGCTATTCTCGTCGCCTTTTTACTGATGAATATGATATCTTAAAACGCTTGCATTGGCAGATCTATGTTCATTATTCATTTTTTGATTACATAATATCTCTTCACACACATGAATGATTCCAAACAATGACACAGGTAAACAGGTAAACTAACGAAGCTACTGCTCCAGACACATGTGTATCTGGGGAATGTATACACATCGTACATGGGTCTGGTGAACAAAGAGGGCTTTCATTAAAGTAACAGCTTTTCAAGGCAAAAAGTTCAAGTGATACACAAGATGCGACAACAACAGATGAACACCAATTGCAATAGGTCACGTGAGTGACTCAAGTGATGTAATAACATTTCTATCATAAATTCATTCAAATTAGTAAAAAAAATGTACATATAAAGTATATACATGAAATTGTATACATTTCATCAAAATTACAGTTTGAAATCACAAATGTTCACATATTTTGAGTTATAGAAATGAGCAGAAGAAATATTAATGTGAACAAAATTTTATATTAAATTAGAACTAATTGAATATTAAATCAGAATTTTGGTAAACTTAGAATAGATATTTAAAAAAATGCAAGGATAAGCCGCCTTACTTTTCATGATCAGTGTACAATATAGAGAATAAGAGTAAGAAAAGAGTTACAAACTAATGAATGTTTTTCATCTTAATAAAAATGCAGGTGATTATCTTCAGATATCATTTAAAGCACTTATCTTTAGGCAATGTTCAACATACATGAATATATACATAATTTAAGACTCATCCATGCTGTGATTTACCGTAATAGTTTATAGGGAGACAAATTAGTGTCTACATACATAAAGACAAAGTAATTCTAATACATCCCCTTAAACATGGTTTGCATGGGTATTTAAAAAAAAAACATACCTGTATTTTTGTTCTTTGTGTTGTTGACAAGGAAACCTCATCCATGTACGAGTTGGTCACCAAATTAGAGAATTCTAAGAATTCTCCAACTTTGCACCCATCGACTTGGTCACGCCATAATTTATGCCACCTTTACTTCCTCGGTTCCATCCTTTACCCTTACATTCCGTACCTGGACATCTGTTCCTCTTACTTGTACTGTTCGAATTATTTCCTCCTGTCAAAAAAATAAAATTTTGATAAATATAGTAAATTAAATTGTTGAAATGACATAATTATTTAGAACTTGTTAAAAATCTTCTGAACAATGTATTGATAAAGATTCAGGTAAAGGTTTTATATTCACAAATTTAAGAAATTGAATTTAAAATTGAAGAGGTATTGAAACAAACCGAAATAACTCGTCCTTTTATCGATACCAAGGATTTGATAGGGCTCTTTTTGGCATCGTGGATCGTTATGATTTTGGCTGGGGCAGGATTTGCAATTGCCTTTGCTGTTAATTTGACATCTTCTGGAACCGCAAAGGCTGAGGTTTTCATGACTCTGGTCACTGCAGTGACCACTATTGTTGGATGAGGGTCCGCTCTGTATACGTAGTTCGATAGAACCACGCATTCTCCTGCCTTCAATAATGGTAATTTGTCAACTTCATACAAGGACACTTTTATAGAGTCCTCTTTATCTGCAACCCCAAGTGGAACAAGCTGTTTTTCTTTACCATCGGCTGTTGTGTACGTCGACTTATCACCGACCCCAATCACTTTTACTTTAAGTGGGTTGGAATACGGCTTCGGCTTTGAAGCCTTCAGTTTCTTGATGCTGAACATCTGAAAAGTTAAATTGTATTAATGCAAAATGCTTTGTTTTTTTAAACAATCAAATTTAGAGTACATTTTATTGGAACAAAAAGTATCAATTATTTTGAATAAGAAGAGCATTATGAATGTTGAAATACTTCATATTAAAATAAAGAAGCTATTAAAATGAAAGTTGTTGCTCAAACAAAACTGCAACATTTTAATGCATATAAAAGCTAAAATTGAAACAATGTAAAGGATTTTTTTATATTGACCATTACTAAAGTTTTGTAAATATTTGAAAATTCAGTCTTGCAATAAGAGAATACAAAAGCATTTTTTAATTTGCAGTTTGTAGGTCAAATATATATTGTTTCAGATGAAAGTAATAAACAATTTGTTAGAATTGTCTATGGATTTTTTAAGCATGGAGATATCATTTAAAGCACTTTTAACTAAAGAACAGTTTTGATCTCTTGTTTAATTGAAACATATGAATATTGGTTTGTGATCTGAATAATAGGACTCCAAAGTTCCCCATGAGTGAAGAGCAGCATTTCCAACATTTGTAAAAGCTTGGTCTAGCACAGAATTATAGTCTGTTGTTATACCTGTCTCTAAATATCTAAGATTAAATGTTTCAAGCATGAAACACTCAAGAGCTTTAGACACATGTGAATCAAAATTGAAATCACCAGCTATAAGGATTGGCTGAGAAAAATGTTCATTGCTTATTATGCTTCTTAACAGTTCCTTTAAATGTGAAATTGAAGTTTTTGGTGGAACATACAAAAACTTTATTGACAACCAGTTGTGAGCACAAGCTACCTCTAACGACAAAACCTGAATATTGTGAATGAGGTTCCTGAACACATTTCTAACCAGTATAGACTGCTTTACAAAGATTGCTAAACCATAAGCTGGCCTGTGTGCTGTACCAGGGTAGTCAAAGCGATAAGTAGTAAATCCAGTTAAAGAGTACATGTCAATTTCATCTGCCTCTCCAAGTCTTGTTTCTGACACAGCTAAAATATCTGCTGATAACAAAGCAAAATCTTTCTTAAGGTCTACCATATGACGATGAAGTGACCTTACGTTGTAAAATACAACTTTTGTGACTGATAGAGGCAGGACATCAAAGCTTTCAAAGCTTAAAGATATTTGTGACTTACTTCTTAACCTATCCATTTCTTCCAACACTAGTGTAGATACTTTGATTTTGCTTTCATTTAAGCTAAGTATGTGTAAATTTCTTATATGTGTCACTCTGCTTAGACCAACATAATGAATATGATCAATTTTCCGATTTCCAAAATGGATAACTGCATTCTGCATGGTTGACCCTTGAGACTTATGTATTGTTTTGGCCGCAGCAAGTTGCAATGGGAACTGGCGCCTTTTCACTTGATATACTCCATTTATTTGAATTTTGAATATCCTTGTTATTTCCAAAATAGGGGTCCAAGATCTTTCTATCCCATTATGATAAAGCCTGAAATGTTCGGTGCGGATTTTTTGTCCTGTTGATTCCTCAAGAAAGTCGACCCAAACAATGCTTACTCTTTCAGAGTCCTGAACAAGATAGTCAAATTTCTTAACAATACAAGGTGATCCATTTGTTACACCATCTTGTACATTAACATTGTTGGTAATTTCTGCAGGCACATCAATAACCAATTGCAAATCAGATACTAGACCCATTGTCTTCGAATTGTCATCAGGAACTTTGCACAATATCCTTGGATGCAATGCTTCATTAGGACACCCAATTACCCAATCTATAGCTTTAATAACGACCTTCATCTCGGATGAGGACTGTGAAAAGATTTTTTCATTAAAACCAAAGACTTCCTTCCTTGTTGCAAAAAGATGAGGAATGTTGGAAAGTTTGCTGTCATTAGTAGTCAAAGCACCTTTTAATTTTGCAAGATCATCTGTGGTATGCTTTCCTTCTCTCAATCTGTTCAAAATCTCAGCAAATTCTTTATCATCTTTTTGTCGCATTATTTCTGTTAACTCGAACATCTGAAAATTGTCTCTCCATAAGTTTGTCGCTAAAGGTCCATAGTTTTGGCATGGTTGTGAGAAAATCCAACCATCCATTACAGGCTTAAGCTGGAAAAGGTCACCGACTGCTATAATGCTTACTCCACCAAAGAGCTTTTTGCAACCTTTTATCTCTTGCAATCTTAAATTAATAAAATTAAACATGCCATGCCCAACCATTGATATTTCATCAATGAAGATAACTTTAAGGTGCATGTATTTAGACCTAAGAATGTTCAACTGCTGCATGTCTAAGGGCTTATATTTGAAACCTTGCCCAACTGGTAAGCAAAATGATGAGTGTATGGTTGCACCATTTATGTTGTGAGCAGCCTTTCCTGTTGGTGCACAAAGTAAGACATGCAAGTTATCTGGTGAGTTTTGTAATTGATGAGAAAAATATTTCAGTAAACATTGGTAGAGAGCCCTTGTCACAACACTTTTTCCCCACACCTGCACCTCCTGTCAAAAACACATAGAGTGGATCTGGTTTTGTTTTCACCCAATGCAAAATATGGTATAAAAACTCTTTTTGTTGCTTGTTCAAATTTCTCAATAATTGTCTGTAATCATCATCATTTATTTCTCCCCACTGAGTGATTTGTTCATTTTCAAGCTGCTTTCTTGCTATGCCAAGGTCTATCCCTATATCATAATTTGGCATATTTATTCAGGGTTGAAGCACCCATACTTTTGACAAAGCCTATCACCGTTATCTCTGTCAATAAGCTCATTATGCTCATTTTCAGGTGCAACAAAATCAAGACACTCATTTTCCAATGAACTGCCCATCAGGATTGCCTCCTCTATAGTGTTAACAACAACACGACTTGGTTCATATTCTCCCCTTTTGCTATCTATTTCATCTTTTTTGTTTAAATACATAGTTTCAAAAGACAGACAGTTTCCTTTCAAGTCCTTAACTTCATTCCTCCAGTGTGTGAACAACATCAGTAGTTCTCTGTAAAATTTTTCAGGTTCTGTTTCTACATCAAAGTGCACCCATCTTAAAATACATTGTTTTTTCCTTTGAACTATTTCTGTTCCATTTCTAAACATGTAACTTTTTTGTAATTCAAAGTCCACAGAATCATCCTCAACATCATCTGATGTATCTTCTATATATTCTGTTTCTGGCAGATCATCTGTACTTATCAAATTAGGATTTGATTCCCTTTTTTTGTATCTTATAGAAAATTTAGATACAAAGTCTGCTAGACACAACTTTTCAATACTTTTTGGTCGCTGTTGATAGAGTTTCACAATGTTGCTTGATTCAATGTCAGTGCTGTCTTCCTTCATGTCTTCCAGTACATGTTTAGGCTTTAACATTATGACTCGTTCATCTGGAGGACTTGTGTTGATGAATACAAAAGACCTGGAAGTTCTGCGAAAAGGCATTTGTAACACAAGATAAGCTGCCTCTTGAGCTCCAATTTCCACATGGGACAAAAACTGATTCCCTATGTGCCTTACTTGCTGCCTTATGTCTGAATCCTCTCTTCGAGCTTCCTCACATGCTTTATTCAACAAGTTTGACATCCCTCGCTGACCCTTAGAGATATAGGAAACAATATATGTTGCACATGCATATGGGTCTAGGATAAACTGTATATCCATATTTGCAAGCCAACTTTTCAACAAGGTACAATTATAAGAATTGATTCTAATTTCATATGGCTGTCTCTTTAAAAAAAGTTTACTTTGTGTCAGTGATGATCTAATGGCCAATGTATATGTCTCAAAGTCCATTTCTAATTTTGATAAAAATTCTTTGAAGTCCATATCAGTATTTTTGATTTCATCTGAATTAAGAAGCATGCAAACCTTTTGGTAATTTGCTTTTGCTTCTGGCAATACAGCTTCATCTTCTAAAGGGGACAAGGTAACGGTTTTAGGCATAGGAGGAATTGGGAAATTGAAGCGACAAATAGGTTTGTTTTTTTTCATACACGTCTTGGCATGCCTGTGAGTCTGGTAATTAACCAAAACTGGATCTGCACCACTTTTTGAACAAGAGACATATCTATCAACAAACTGCGAAATTTTTTCGTAAGAATCAGAAGATACATTTGGTGCATTCTTCACCCACAAGAGCATATGAACATGAGGAGAGCCACGTTGTTGGAATTCCACACGAAAAAAATAGTCAACAACTTCCCCAACAGGATGTGTTTTGTGCAACAAAACTCCATGAAGAAATCTCTGGAACCTGTAATCAAAGTACCTTGAACAAGTTACTGGGTCTGACTTTATAAGCCTACATTTTTCATCCCAAGAAAGGTTATTTATGTCATCTTCTGTATATGTCACATTGTCAATGAGTTTGCCCAGTGGTTTTAAGAGAGGAATCCATTTCGTTTCTGCAGCCGAAACAGAGCAGAACCAAGTGGGAATGCCCAACTGTCTCATCATATCGAAAACATCTTTTTTTGCTTTTTCCCAATAAGGCGGGGAACCTCGAAGGTTGCGCAGCACATGATATCCTTCATTTAAATGAACCATTTTGTCTACCGTAATGGAATCCAACACCTCTGCTACTGTGAATTTCTTCCCTTGCAGTTTACATTTTCTAATTGCTAGCGAGACTTTGTCTTGGATTTGTTTTATTTGTAATTTCTTTGCTTTGTAAAAGATATTTGGAATGCACTTTGCACATCTTCTGTCAACATTCCTCAATTCACATTTGCAGATGGTACTGTAATGCAAAGGTACTTTACGAGACTTGTTGTCTGGCCTAGCTTCTCCACAATATATAGTAGGAAATGCCAGAAACTCAGAGAAAATATCCTGAAACATACTTAAAGGATTGTTGTGTTCACCAGGTGCAACATTCAACACTTCATTAAACTCACGAAAATCAACACTCTGCAAAACGGTATCAGTATTTCCACTTGGCCTGTCATCAAGATCAGGGTCTTCAGTCCATGAATCTATCTCATTTTGACTTTTTCGAAGACTTGACTCTCCTGCCGAATTATTAACACTTGTGTTTAAATCAATATTTCCTAGAGAGCTTGTTTCTGTAATATTGCTTTCCTCAGAATTCAATGAATGAACCCAACTCTGATTTACCTCAATTCCTTCACTTTTATACAAAGCACTATTTTCAACTAGCCACTTTGCTGCAACAAAGACTTTGTTTGGCCTTATTCTTTCACTGGCCACAGAATGCTTGAAGCTTAAGCTGCGCTTGAAATTTAATGCAATAGTTTCATTTTCTGACATCATCCTGGGCAATTTTTTAACTGTTGAAGTGACATCTGCTGGGACATTAACAACATTTCCATTAATGCTTAACTGTCCTCCTCTAGGTTTTTCTCTGAGCTGCATAAATGGAATTCTTGGAGAAACATGTCGTTCTTCAAGTTCAGTCAGTTCAAGTTCCTTCGGTTTTGATGGAAAAGCCATACCATTAGCAACTGAACATGGGGGTATTCTATTAGTTTTTAAATACAATTTACATGTACGACAAACTATATCAGCTTTCCTTACCTGGCACTGCTGAAGGATGCCATCAGGTATGTTTACAGCCTTCGAAACACTTTCTTTGAACCAAGTTTGTTTACAGCATTGGCATACATGAATAGGTCCTTCTTGTACAGATTTATGGAAATCAACAATTATTGATTGTTCCACTGGTTGACCAGGACCACTAATTTCTGATGAAATTTCTGTTGAACTACCACAACCATTAGGTTGAGATGAGATACCAATGGATGCACTATAATCGTTAACTTGGAGCAAAATTTCTGCTGAACTACTGCAATCATTAACTTCTGACAAACTTTCTGTGGATACACAATGATCATTGACTTGTGACAGAATATCTGTTGTACCACAAGTGTTACAAACAAGTTTGTTTGAACGGGTGAGTTTTTTATGAGACAAACATACTATCGGGCCATTTCTCTTGAATGCTTTTTTGTCCTTCAATATATGCACCTTGAATTTGTAAACTTCAAACTGTGTTGAATTCTTATTCCAAAACCAAAATCTCAGAAGATTTTGCAACTCCTGTAACGATTTGACAGTAAAAATGGCAGCATTTCCATCACTATCAGTTTGTCCTTGCATGTTTCTAGCATGGGAGTCGAAAACGTGGAAAAAAGTATCAGAATAATGAATTGCTAAATCAACGCCCTTACAAAGAAATATACAAGCATGAGGTGCTTCATTCAAACAGAGATTTAATGCTGTTTCCAATGAAACAAAGGGAAATTCATTTGAAGATGTGTTTACGATATCTCCCGCAAATGTTGTTGAAATGGAGCAATTTGTTAGGCATGAATAAAAACACACTTTTCGAGGAATGTCCTCGGGATTCAAATATGAATGTGAACAGTATTTCCTCACTTGCCTATAAAGAGAATCTCCTTCAACTAAAAGGTAATCAATTACTTCTTTATCCCAAAAGAAAACTGTGTTTTTACTTGCAACTCTGTACAGAATGCTTATCAATGCATTTGCAACACATTGCCGGCCCCTACTTGTCTCTGAAAAATTATCAGAACCCTGGTGAAAACTGCCAAAAACACTTCTTTCAAAAATGACATTATGAGCAAGCGAAGTATCTGATGACTCAACAACTTCATATCTTTCTACACCATGTTCTTGAACATCTGTTAATCCTAATTCGGAATATTGAACAGCTTCTAAGTTTGACCTTTTTGGTAGGCTTTCATTATCTGAATCTGAAAAGTTACAACTTCTTTTCATTTCTAATTATTTCTCTAACACTTATTTAAATTCCAATTTCTGTCAACTATTTCTTAACACAACATGAATTTTTTTTTCTTAAGCTAAGCTATTTTTCGACTTTGAATTGGTTTAACAACCAGAGGTCCACAAACTATTCCACAGCAGTCGCAAAGTCACACGACAAGGAAAATATTAATATTGCCTTTCCATGCATATTCTTTATGTCCAAGTTAACAGCAGTTATCTGAATTTTTGTTTTATACAACCCCAACTGTTATATATCTTAAGGGGAAATATCAGTGCAATGTTAAGGGGAAATATCACTGCAATGTTAAGGGGAAATATCAGTGCAATGTGAACCCCTCAGTTCTTTTCACAGGAGTATAACTTTAACTTGAATAAATAATCTTGATCAAACAAAGATAATTTTGAAATAAATTAATGGTCTTCTGAACTCATAAATATGCTGCACTTTATTAATCTACAGGAATCAACCATCAGTCAGTGCAAGTTAATGAAAATCAGATCTCAATAGAGAATATCCCGACATTAATTATCACGTCTCTATACATCCATTAAGATTAATATATGGTCACTTTCAACACCTCAGTTCCTAAAACATGTTAATAACCACACTTTGTTACTTTTCTTGCACAAGATATTAATTCAAAACTACTTTGCCTTCAATTGAGATTTATCTTGAGCATGGTAAGAGCATATTTCTTGTGTCAATGTTCATATTTCTTGTTCATTCATCTCTTGATTGTTCATTTCTTGAAAGTTCATCTCCCTGACATACAACACTTGCAGTTCATTTATTATCAAATGTCCAAGATATACATACATCTGTGCATTTCTATTTTACCATTTTCTATGACGAGTGAAATGTGGATAATTTATGTACACCCAAATTCTAAATAATGAATACACTTGTAAAAACTGGTAAACATAAATATCTGCTTATGATTTAAAACAGGTTTCCCATGACTGAATTTCTGGATTATCTACCCCAATGAAACTCTATAATCACCACGAGAAAAACAAAGCAATTCACATATCATCACTTCAAGCATTAAAACACACACTCTAGACTATCACTCGTATGCGAAGCCTCAATTAACATAAAGATTTCCTCGTCAACAGCACAATATTATATCTAAAATATAACTCTTTATTTTAGTTCTTATGCCTGTAGCTGTAGCTAAAGGGTATATTACAATAACAGTGGCGACTGTGTCTTTAGAAAGGCTTAGGCTAATTGTTGACTGTTACAAACTTCATTTTTCATGTAAGAAATATAACGAAATAACTTTAAGACAATCAGTTTCATATGCATTTAAAACAAACATAAAACACAAACCTTTCCGTTGAGAAACCTCGAACGATACGTTGACAAATCTGAGTCCGAGAATGTCGTCTTGTCTTCGAAGCTTGGCGGGAAAATAAAGCGTGGGGCGTACAAATATGTGTCGAATGAAAATAGTTCCAAAACTATTGTCATTCTAAAAATCAACGCTATACACAGTAACTTTTTTTTGCCGAAATTACTCATTTTATTTTAATTATTAACCATTTTTATAAATACGAATATTTTATCTTTCGGCCGATTTTTATGTAGGTTAACGTTACGGAATCAGCCGAATTTTGCCGAATTCCATTACCCGGGAAGCGCTCGGTGCCTCTATTAGTCTTGTTCAACCAGAACGCTCGGCTGTCTCCGTAAACCCTGCTCGTCGGAAATTTACGGAGACAGCCGAGCGTCTGGTTGAACGAGACTTCCTCTGGATTGACCTGATTTCGTAGGAATATATACAACTACTAAAACTTTCGAATTTAATCGTATCATTTCAAATTCTGAATATTTTCAAGCTTTTCAGATACATATTCTAAAGGGAAATAAGACAAACGAATACATTTCGTCGAATTTATCGATTATTGATTATTTTAAAGTACTATTTCTTTTTAGCGGTGTTGATTAAGTGATTGGGTCCAAACACTTTTTCACTTTCGGTTTGTCCGCGTGACTGCATAGGAGAGTTGATTAAAAATCAACTCCCAAAAAGAAACCGAAGAAAAAAAGAGGGCCTTCCTTTGTAAACGGAAGACCCTAATAACAATAAGAATAGAAGGGTCTTCCGCTGAAGACGGAAGACCCTAATAATAAAAGACTGTATTTGTCTAAATCTTAATTGAAGAGTGTTTTTCAACTTGTACTACAGTCCAACAACCCTTTTATGTTGATTATTTTAGTTAGAAAATTAAATAAAAAGCAGAGAAAGAAATAGAGAGAAAGAACAAATCTTGGCTCCGGCGAGATTAGAACACACAGCCTTTGCAGGTGTCTCAAAACATGGCTGACGCGAAATAATTCCCGAATTTGTGTTTGAATTTGGGGCGTTTTCGCCCGGGAGAAGTTTTTGTATGAGATGAAAAACAAAGTGTAAGATGTCTGACTATTTAGGTTTGGTAACAGTGCGAGGTCATTTGAAATATTGACTCGTGTTTTTGTCTGGAGGGGGGTGAAAAGACCCGAGCTTGATTTTCGTCGTGAATAAATCGAAAATAGAATTTTGAGGTGTGGATCTCGGATTCGTGTAACAACTATTAGGGGAAGTCCTAAAACAATGACTGATGCAGTTTACCCATGTATTTCAGTGTTGAGAATTTTTGTTCGTGTCGTTTACTATTATGTTTGACTGTTTTATTTCAGCAGGATTGATAGAATCTTTATAAATGTAGAAATAACGAAATCAGTAACACGTAAAGAGCTAGAGCCACGAAGCATCAAAATGTGCCTTAAAATTTTCACAAAACTCAAGTTTGAAACAATACAAATTGTAATTACTTATAATGTAGGGCACAATATTCTGCTTCTATGCATATGAATTTTTTTCACTTCGGTCCCACCGTTTAGCACATGCGCATCATCAAACATACTATGATCGTTAAAAATAGCTGAAAATTGTAGATTTTACTGCAGTATTTCCAAAATTTGAATGTGGCCACACTTGAGTACCTCTTTGAAACTTTTAAAACTGAGAGATATTGCATAAATGCTTCCGCCTGCAAAATTTCGTAGAGGTACTCAAGTGTGGCCAATGTGTATTTTACAAATTTTGAAAATTTTAATAACAGAAAATAACACTGACCACTCTATTTTAGGGTAATTATCTGCTTCCTTTTTATTGAAATAGCAGAATTTAATTAATAATGATAAAGAATTATTTGTGATTATTTACAAAATCATCATTTTATTAAATATTTGAGGAAGAAATGCATATAATCTGAACTTTAACATGTTTTATCTAGTAATTTTATTCTGTGTATTCATGCTTACATCGTGCATCATCAATGACGTCATAGTTTGACGTTTGCGACGTCAGTTGAATCTGTACATGGAATCTTGAGTTCTTTCAGTATTTTGCCAATAGAATTGACCAGTAAAGTATGCATTTTTAAAAAGCATTATTTCTATGTACCACGGTATTATTCAATTGCAGTAGAATATGAGATACATGAACATTGCTATAAACAGAAAAAAAATTAATTGGCAAAGTTAACATTTTACGTACGTAAGTAAATATATATTCATATACCTCTATGTAGAATAAGCGATAGCATGTATACGTAGCTAGTTGTGGGTTTTTTGTCAAACGGTGAAATGCATTAAACGAAAGGAAAGATGCAAGAGATTTTTTTCACACAAGTACGTGTTCCTGAATACCGCGGGAGAAAGACAGTCGACATTACATGAAAACATGTACATATATGATAAACTTAATTTATTCCGTCAAAAAACTTGATTATTTAATTCCTAAGTACAGCTGTAATAGAATATTAAGCCAATCGTCCCTTGCATAAAAAATTTTGCCAATGCATACGTCTTTTCTTTATCAGCCACCTGTTGATCAGTGTTGATTTGTCGCGTGGTCAATGTATTTCCGGTGAACCGTTACATGCAGTTACACTCCTTTCTTAAAAGATCAATTGTGTCCGTTTCGATGAAGACGGCTTTTGGTATACACAGCTTAGAACACATTATCAGCATGTGCTTTATAGAAGTCTAATCCTAATTGCGATGTCTTTGTTGATAATTTGTCCAATAAAATAAAAAATCACCCTAAATGTGTGTACATCGGTGACTTACTTTTGCCTATAAAATTCTCGATTGAAATCATCTTTGATTATTTTTTGCGTATTAAATCTAATTAAAGTTTTTCTTGTATGGAATATAGAAAAAAATCAGATTGCCGGGCCCTTTCTTTAAAAAAAAAAACAACGATGAGAACAGAGAGATTTAAAACAGTATTTGTTTCCATCCAACCCCCCCCCCCCCTTCCCTACCCTCTGAAAAAATACAAATCTATAGATATGATAACACAAATTCTACAGGCTTGCTGTGAACTCGACTTATCAAGACAATTTTACAACATTATTTATGTGCTACTGCTTGATGTTTTAAATAAAAATGTTCATTTTAGCCTATCTTCCCTCCGAAAAAGTAAACCCACATTCTTTCTCTCTCTCTCTCTCTCTCTCTCTCTCTCTCTCTCTCTCTCTCTCTCTGAAATATAATCTTAATTCTCAAGACATTTACGGATAGCTTATCACTTGTAACAATTCTCAAAGGACATGAATATCACTAGAAAAAATGAAATGTAAATGAATAGACATTGTGGCATTTATAAGGAATGATTAACTCATAAGAATATTTTTAAAGAAATCGATATTCTTTTTTCATTTAATTAATAAAAATTAAAACACTACTGTAATGTCATTCCTTTGTTCAAGCAGTCAAAAATTTTACTTGTGACAGTCCGGTATATTAGAGAGCTTCCTGATATCAGACCATTATCAGTGGTTACAACACTGTTATTCTTTAAAATCAGGCTGTCTCAGGAATCAACAATGATATTCAATGGCTATATATGCCTCAAACACTTCTGTACGAAAAAAATATCACTGTTCTCGGCCCTATAACGGGCATCGAAACTGTTTTATATTATTTCATACAGAACTGCTTTCGGCATACTAGTACATTCATTACATAAACACAGTCGCTGAAAGGTTTTATTTTTCACTTGAACAGTTCGTGTACGGTGAGCGCACAGTGATTGCGCTCTAAACGAACGGCGAGTGCACGCTGAGCCGAATTTGGATAGCGCTTATGAACGGTGTACTGAGAGCGAACACAGAGCGCAAAGTGAACGTTGAACGATAGATGTACTCTATGTGAACGCAAGATGAACGATTTATTCGGAGTGCCCCGGGCGGTATTGTTACATTGTGTTTCGTTGGTAATCAGGAAATAATAACAATAAACTACATGTTTGTATTGTTATAAGCCTAAATATAATATTATCTGACTAAATAATAAGTGAACACTGAACGAACGCAGTGAGCGCATGCAAGGCGAAATCTTTGTGAACGCACGGTGGGCGATTTGTGCACGATGAGCGGGAACGGAGCGGAGCGGAGAGCGCACATGAACGCACGGTGAGCCCACGGGAAACTGGGAAAATTGAACTGAACCCTGGCATCTAACTGCTGTAAAGCGCCAGGATTGGGTGAAAATATCGAAGCCTTGAAACAAGTAAAATAATCATGTAGAATAATGTACACAGACTGTCACAGTAATGCATCAAAATTCGAGTTTACATATATCTCTATTAAATTCAATTACCGTATCTCTGACATATTTATGTATTTATTTTTAATAATTTGTGATTACATTGGTAGAATTCAATGATTAATCCTCAGTTATACATTGTGCATCATCAGCATTACTTCATGCAGTTTCAAATTGCAGAAAAAAGAACTTTTAAGACACTGACATATATAAATGTACCGCCGTTATATTGACCTTCAGCACTGGTCCCTGTAATATGTTTTAAACTATATTGTAAATAAGCTTTTCATGCTATT